>CM055878.1:21995356-22162691 GCA_029582165.1 Portulaca oleracea
CTCAAAGATGTGGAAGATGATAAGAAGGTCAAGTATGTTGCCATTCTAAAGCTACAAAGCATGCAAGCATTTGGTGGACAAACTTGCAAAAGAAGAGGCAAGCAAAGGGGAAAGATAAGGTGCAGACGCTGGATAAGATGAAAAGAAAGCTCCAAGAAAAGTTCCAACCATCTAGCTACCTACGTGACAACTACTACAAATTGCAAAGATAGGTTCAGGGAGGAAGAAGCGTGCAGGAGTACACAAAGGAATTTGAGCAACTACTATGGAGGTGTGATCTAAAGGAGGACGAGCCACAAACTTTGGTACGCTATCTTTTGGTCTTAATGATGGATTAGGCACGCTGCGGAATTACAACCATACAAAACTTTGATGAATTGAGCTCCTTGTCCCTTAAAGTTGAAAAACAAAGGAGAAATAAGGGGAAAGAAGTCTCAAGCCAATACCAATCTGATGCATAATTGATGGCCTTATGCATCAAGGTCAACCATGGAGACATCTAATACTCACCTAGAAGGTGTAAGAGTTCAAGTCTCTCTTTATCTCTACTGGAAGGGATCAACTCATGCGACGTATACTTTTGCTCCTTAATTCAAGGACCGTGAAGCTATCATAGAAGTCATCCTAGAAGGGATTATTCTACATTCCAAGAGCTTTCATATGGTTCAAGAATCTTTGAATTTGGATAAGAATCCAAGGAGTTATTCATATTTGTAATATAGTTTAGTATATTGTTTTCTTTATGATGTAAGCATTAGGATGAATGATGTAAGCCCCAAGGGTCTTTTCTTGAAGCTAGGTGACGCCTAAGGGGTGGGTTGTAGCTATAAATACCCTCCTAGGTGCTTGTAATTCATTCAATTCATTCAAGTCATTCACATTGAATTTTCAAACACATGTGTTCTTCTAGCATTTGTGCTAGGTGTTTTCGCCTCTTTTTGGGATTCAAATATTCCTCTTCTAGCTAAGGTTGGCATCCTTAGTGGTGAAAGGAAGGAATTGAGTATTCTCGGAGGTGGTGAGTCCAGATCCTTCAAAGAGTCTTCAAAAGCCATCTACTATCCATCGATCGTCATTCATTTTATCATTCATTTCGTGTTCTTCATCAACTATTCAACAAGAATTCATCAAGCATTCATCAAGAATCGTGAGTTCTTCAACATTCACGTCCAAGCATTCATTCGTCATCATCATTCATCATTCAACGTCGTTCATTCGCTCACTCGCTCATTCATCATTCATTTGTTCATTGTTTCCATCTATCGTAACCATCTTCATAGTTCTTTCCATCCTTTTTCATCCATTTCTATTCCATTTTTGGTTCTTTGGAACTTTGAGAAAGAGGATTCCTATCTTCGCTTTAAAGATCCTTAGACTTTGTGTAATGTGATCAACCTTCGACTCATTATGCATCAAATTTGCATCGAGCTAAGGAGTTCAATCTCTTAGTTCTCAAACAATCTTTTACAATCTTTTCTCTCCCACACGCTTCCCATCATACGCTTCCCATCACAAAATTTCATTCATCCCTACATCACACGTCCCCTTGATAGTTCTTCCAAGAACTCATCAAGAACCCATCAAGAACTCATAAAGAACCCCAAGCTCCACAAAGAACCCAAAACCAAACACAAACCTACCCAAATCCCCATACCCACGCCCCATCCGTGCTAACCTTCCTTCCATGAGTTTCTTGTGATCTTTGTGAATCAAGATAGGTTCTAATGGCGAGTGCAAGCTCTCCTACAAAGTCCTCTCCATCGCCCCTAAGATGTCGAGAAGATGAAACAAAGAATCAAGTATCTCAACAAACAAGTAGCATACTACGCGCTTCAAGAAAGGGAGAATCTTGAGGAAGTATCAAGTAAATCATCAAGTGGAGAAGGAGAAGAGGACGCTCCAAGAAAGAGGGATGGACGCCCGAGGAGGAAAGGTTCGGCTTCAAAGTGGAGATCCCCGAATTTGTTGGTGATCTTGATCCGAAGTTTATTTGATTGGATACAAACCGTGGAAAGGGTCTTGATCTCAAAGATGGAAGATGATAAGAAGGTCAAGTATGTTGCCCTAAAGCTACAAAAGCATGCAAGCATTTGGTGGACAAACTTGCAAAAGAAGAGGCAAGCAAAGGGAAAGATAAGGTGCAGACGTGGATAAGATGAAAAGAAAGCTCCAAGAAAAGTTCCTACCATCTAGCTACCTACGTGACAACTACTACAAATTGCAAAGATTGGTTCAGGGAGGAAGAAGCGTGGAGGAGTACACAAAGGAATTTGAGCATCTACTTTGGAGGTGTGATCTAAAGGAGGACGAGCCACAAACTTTGGTACGTTATCTTTTTGGTCTTAATGATGGGATTAGGCACGTTGTGGAATTACAACCATACAAAACTTTGGATGAATTGAGCTCCTTGTCCCTTAAAGTTGAAAAACAAAGGAGAAATAAGGGGAAAGAAGTCTCAAGCCAATACCAAACTGATGCATAATTGATGGCCTTATGCATCAAGGTCAACCATGGAGACATCTAATACTCACCTAGAAGGTAGAAGAGTTCAAGTCTCTCTTTTATCTCTCTACTTGGAAGGGATCAACTCATGCGGACGTATACTTTTGCTCCTTAATTCAAGGACCGTGAAGCTATCATAGAAGTCATCCTAGAAGGGATTATTCTACATTCCAAGAGCTTTCATATGGTTCAAGAATCTTTGAATTTGGATAAGAATCCAAGGAGTTATTCATATTTGTAATATAGTTTAGTATATTGTTTTCTTTATGATGTAAGCATTAGGATGAATGATGTAAGCCCTTAAGGGGTCTTTTCTTGAAGCTAGGTGACGCCTAAGGGGTGGGTTGTAGCTATAAATACCCCCTCCTAGGTGCTTGTAATTCATTCAATTCATTCAAGTCATTCACATTGAATTTTTCAAACACACGATGTGTTCTCTAGCATTCAGGCTAGGTGTTTTCGCCTCTCTTTGTGGGATTCAAATATTCCCTTCTTCTAGCTAAGGTTGGCATCCTTAGTGGTGAAAGGAAGGAATTGGAGTATTCTGGAGGTGGTGAGTCCGTATCCTTCAAAGAGTCTTCAAAAGCCATCTACTATCCATCGATCGTCATTCATTTTATCATTCATTTCGTGGTTCTTCATCAACTATTCAACAAGAATTCATCAAGCATTCATCAAGAATCGTGAGTTCTTCAACATTCACGCCCAAGCATTCATTCGCATCATCATTCATCATTCAACGTCATTCATTCGCTCACTGCTCGCTCATTCATCATTCATTTGTTCATTGTTTCCATCTATCGGGTAACCATCTTTCATAGTTCTTTCCATCCTTTTTCATCCATTTCTATTCCATTTTCGGTTCTTTCGAACTTTGAGAAAGAGGATTCCTATCTTCGCTTTAAAGATCCTTAGACTTTGTGTAATGTGATCAACCTTCGACTCATTATGCATCAAATTTGCATCGAGCTAAGGAGTTTGAATCTCTTAGTTCTTCAAACAATCTTTACAATCTTTTCTCTCCCACACGCTTCCCATCATACGCTTCCCATCACAAAATTTCATTCATCCCTACATCACACGCCCCTTGATAGTTCTTCCAAGAACTCATCAAGAACCCATCAAGAACTCATAAAGAACCCCAAGCTCCACAAAGAACCCAAAACCAAACACAAACCTACCCAAACTGGCCCCATACCCACGTCCCATCCGTGCTAACCTTCCTTCCATGAGTTTCTTGTGATCTTTGTGAATCAAGATAGGTTCTAATGGCGAGTGCAAGCTCTCCTACAAAGTCCTCTCCATCGTCCCGTAAGATGTTGAGAAGATGAAACAAAGAATCAAGTATCTCAACAAACAAGTAGCATACTACACGCGCTTCAAGAAAGGGAGAATCTTGAGGAAGTATCAAGTAAATCATCAAGTGGAGAAGGAGAAGAGGACGCCCAAGAAAGAGGGATGGACGCCCAGAGGAGGAAAGGTTCTGGCTTCAAAGTGGAGATCCCGAATTTGTTGGTGATCTTGATCCTAAGTTTATTTGGATTGATACAAACCGTGGAAAGGGTCTTTGATCTCAAAGATGTGAAGATGATAAGAAGGTCAAGTATGTCCTAAAGCTACAAAAGCATGCAAGCATTTGGTGGACAAACTTGCAAAAGAAGAGGCAAGCAAAGGGGAAAGATAAGGTGCGACGTGGATAAGATGAAAAGAAAGCTCCAAGAAAAGTTCCTACC
Organism: Portulaca oleracea; assembly: GCA_029582165.1. Taxonomy (NCBI): domain Eukaryota; kingdom Viridiplantae; phylum Streptophyta; class Magnoliopsida; order Caryophyllales; family Portulacaceae; genus Portulaca; species Portulaca oleracea. The sequence goes on from CM055878.1 coordinate 21,999,592, forward strand.
ATCTAGCTACCTACGTGACAACTACTACAAATTGCAAAGATCGTTCAGTGGAGGAAGAAGCGTGGAGGAGTACACAAAGGAATTTGAGCATCTACTTGAGGTGTGATCTAAAGGAGGACGAGCCACAAACTTTGCACGTTATCTTTGGTCTTAATGATGGGATTAGGCACGCTGGAATTACAACCATACAAAACTTTGATGAATTGAGCTCCTTGTCCCTTAAAGTTGAAAACAAAGGAGAAATAAGGGGAAAGAAGTCTCAAGCCAATACCAAACTCCACCAAAAACGCCCACCCTACGCCCCATCCAAACCTCCACCATCCACAAAACACATTCCCACAAAACTCCACAAAATCAGCCCCATCCATCCCTAGACCTCACGACCAAGTGACTCAAACCCATAGCATCAAGAAGGTGTTTTCGATGCCAAGGGTTGGGACATTATGCTCGGAGTGTCCAAACAAGCGAGTAGGTCTTCGTGGAATACCAAAGTGCTTTATATGTAGATGAGTATGAGGAAGAAGAGGAAGTCGGGTGCCAAAGAAGAGGAAGATGTAGTAGAAGAATATGTGGAAAGGCCGATGAAGGAGAACTACTTGTGGTAGAAAGGGCCTTGAATATCACAAATGTGCCAAAGGATCAACTACAAAGAGAAGCAATATTTCGCCTCGCTGTACCATCCAAGGGAGAGTATGCTCCTCGATCATAGATGGAGGAAGTTGCACCAATGCCGCTCTACAACAATGGTCAAGAAGTTGCAAATGGAGATTAGCCCACATCCCACACCCTACACAATACAATGGCTAAGCTCATGCAGGCATCCGTGTGGATCAACGAAGTTTTGGTGAGTCTTTCAATTGGAAAGAATTATCAAGATTCATTATGGTGTGATATAGTTCCCATGGATACTTGTCATGTTGGGAAGGCCATGGTTATATGATAGACATGTCATACATGATGGGAGGGCCAACACTTACACTCTCACCATCAACCAAAAGAGGATCACTTTGGAACCTCTCGATCCACCATCTCGCAAAAGGAGGAGAAACGCCATATTGTGTCAATCGCGAAGATGGAGAATCAAGGGTATGAAGAGTATAAGGATCCTATTCTACACATTCGGAGAAGAAAGAAACTGATCCAAGTATCCACCACCTTTGAATCTTCCTATGAAGCATATCTTCCATGAGCATCCAAGAGCTATCTACTCGGATCACTTGGTTGAAAGGCCAAGAATTCGAAAGGAGGAAAAGCCCAAGTCATCAAGGTACATTGTTTCATACTAAATGACAAGGGTAAAGTGGTAAGAATAAATGAGAAGCAACGTGAATGTTCTAACGCTCACTGGAGAAATGCAAGTTCAAGTCTTATGGCGCAGGAAGAAAGTTTAAGAAGTTCATCAAAGGGATCTACGATGACTTCAAAGCTTTCAAGAAGAAAGTCTGTAAAGAAGGCAAGTAAGGTTGGTTTTCCAAGTTCGAGGACAAACTTTTTCAACCGGGGTGTATGATGCATAATTGATGGCCTTATGCATCAAGGTCAACCATGGAGACATCTAATACTCACCTAGAAGGTAGAAGAGTTCAAGTCTCTTTATCTCTACTGAAGGGATCAACCTACGCGGACGATACTTTTGCTCCTTAATTCAAGGACCGTGAAGCTATCATAGAAGTCATCCTAGAAGGGATTATTCTACATTCCAAGAGCTTTCATGGTTCAAGAATCTTTGAATTTGGATGAGAATCCAAGGAGTTATTCATATTTGTAATATAGTTTAGTATATTGTTTTCTTTATGATGTAAGCATTAGGATGAATGATGTAAGCCAATACGGGCTAGAATCTCAAGTTGTACACGCCTAAGGGGAAGGGTTTCTACTATAAATACCTCCTAGGTGCTTCAGTAATTCATTCAATTCATTCAAGTCATTCACATTGAATTTTTCAAACACATGTTGTGTTCTTTCTAGCATTTGTGCTAGGCGTTGCCTCTCTTTGTGGGATTCAAATATCCTTCTTCTAGCTAAGGGTGGCAACCTTAGTGGTGAAAGGAAGGAATTGGAGTATTCGAGGTGGTGAGTCCAGATCCTTCAAAGAATCTTCAAAAGCCATCAACTATCCATCTACCAATCGCCCATTTATCATCTAATTCGAGTGCTTCATCAAGAATTCAACAAGAATTCATCAAGCATTCATCAAGAATCGTGAGTTCTTCAACATTCACGCCCAAGCATTCATTCGGCCATCATCATTCATCATTCAACGTCATTCATCTGCTCACTCGCTCATTCATCATTCATTTGTTCATTGTTTCCATCTATCGGGTAACCATCTTTCATAGTTCTTTCCATCCTTTTCATCCATTTCTATTCCATTTTCGGTTCTTTCGAACTTTGAGAAAGAGGATTCCTATCTTCGCTTTAAAGATCCTTAGACTTTGTGTAATGTGATCAACCTTCGACTCATTATGCATCAAATTTGCATCGAGCTAAGGAGTTTGAATCTCTTAGTTCTCAAACAATCTTTACAATCTTTTCTCTCCCACACGCTTCCCATCATATGTTTCCCATCACAAAATTTCATTCATCCCTACATCACACGTCCCCCTTGATAGTTCTTCCAAGAACTCATCAAGAACCCATCAAGAACTCATAAAGAACCCCAAGCTCCACAAAGAACCCAAAAACCAAACACAAACCTAGCCAAACTGTCCCATACCCACGCCCCATCCGTGCTAACCTTCCTTCCATGAGTTTCTTGGATCTTTGTGAATCAAGATAGGTTCTAATGAGTGCAAGCTCTCCTACAAAGTCCTTCCATCGCCCCTAAGATGCTGAGAAGATGAAACAAAGAATCAAGTATCTCAACAAACAAGTAGCATACTACATGCGCCTTCAAGAAAGGGAGAATCTTGAGGAAGTATCAAGTAAATCATCAAGTGGAGAAGGAGAAGAGGACGCCCAAGAAAGAGGCATGGACGCCCAAAGGAGGAAAGGTTCTGGCCAAAGTGAGATCCCGAATTTGTTGGTGATCTTGATCCTAAGTTTATTTGGATTGATACAAACCGTGGAAAGGGTCTTTGATCTCAAAGATGTGGAAGATGATAAGAAGGTCAAGTATGTTGCCCTAAAGTTACAAAAGCATGCAAGCATTTGGTGGACAAACTCAAAAGAAGAGGCAAGCAAAGGGGAAAGATAAGGTGCGACGTGGGATAAGATGAAAAGAAAGCTCCAAGAAAAGTTCCTACCATCTAGCTACCTACATGACAACTACTACAAATTGCAAAGATTGGTTCAGTGGAGGAAGAAGCGTGGAGGAGTACACAAAGGAATTTGAGCATCTACTGAGGTGTGATCTAAAGGAGGACGAGCCACAAACTTTGGTATCGTTATCTTTGGTCTTAATGATGGGATTAGTAACGCCATGGAATTACAACCATACAAAACTTTGATGAATTGAGCTCCTTGTCCCTTAAAGTTGAAAACAAAGGAGAAATAAGGGGAAAGAAGTCTCAAGCCAATACCAACTCCACAAAAACGCCCCACCCTACGCCCCATCCAAACCTCCACCATCCACAAAACACATTCCCACAAAAACTCCACAAAATCAGCTCCCATCCATCCCTAGACCTCACGATCATGACCAAACCCATAGCATCAAGAAGGTGTTTTCGATGCCAAGGGTTGGGACATTATGCTCGAGTGTCCAAACAAGCGAGTAGGTCTTTGGTGGAATACCAAAGTGCTTTATATGTAGAAATGAGTATGAGGAAGAAGAGGAAGTCATGGTGCCAAAGAAGAGGAAGATGTAGTAGAAGAATATGTGGAAAGGCCAGATGAAGGAGAACTACTTGTGGTAGAAAGGGCCTTGAATATCACAAATGTGCCAAAGGATCAACTACAAAGAGAAGCAATATTTCGCCTCGCTTGTACCATCCAAGGAGAGTATGCTCCTCGATCATAGATGGAGGAAGTCGCACCAATGCCGCCTCTACAACAATGGTCAAGAAGTTGCAAATGGAGATTAGCCCACATCCCACACCCTACACAATACAACGGCTAAGCTCAAGCAGGCATCCGTGGATCAACGAAGTTTTGGTAGTCTTTCAATTGGAAAGAATTATCAAGATTCATTATGGTGTGATATAGTTCCCATGGATACTTGTCATGTTTTGTTGGGAAGGCCATGGTTATATGATAGACATGTCATACATGATGGAGGGCCAACACTTACACTCTCACCATCAACCAAAAGAGGATCACTTTGGAACCTCTGATCCACCATCTCGCAAAAGGAGGAGAAACGCCATATCAGGTCAATCATGAAGATGGAGAATCAAGGGTACGAAGAGTATAAGGATCCTATTCTTACACATTCGAGAAGAAAGAAACGGATCCAAGTATCCACCACCTTTGAATCTTCCTATGAAGCATATCTTCCATGAGCATCCAAGAGCTATCTACTCGATCACTCGTCAAAGGCCAAGAATTCAAAGGACTAAAAGCCCAAGTCATCAAGGTACATTGTTTCATACTAAATGACAAGGGTAAAGTGGTAAGAATAAATGAGAAGCAACGTGAATGTACCACGCTCACGCGGAGAAATGCAAGTTCAAGTCTTACGGCGCAGTGGAAGAAAGTATAAGAAGAAAATCAAATGGATCTACGATGACATCAAATCTTTCAAGAAGAAATACTTTGTAAAGAAGGAAAGTAAGGGTTGGTAATCCAAGTGTGAGGACACACTTTATAAACTGTGTGTGTATGATGCATAATTGATGGCCTTATGCATCAAGGTCAACCATGGAGACATCTAATACTCACCTAGAAGGTAGAAGAGTTCAAGTCTCTCTTTTATATCTCTACTTGGAAGGGATCAACTCATGCGGACGTATACTTTTGCTCCTTAATTCAAGGACCGTGAAGCTATCATAGAAGTCATCCTAGAAGGGATTATTCTACATTCCAAGAGCTTTCATATGGTTCAAGAATCTTTGAATTTGGATGAGAATCCAAGGAGTTATTCATATTTGTAATATAGTTTAGTATATTGTTTTCTTTATGATGTAAGCATTAGGATGAATGATGTAAGCCAATATGGGCTAGAATCTTGAAGTTGTACACGCCTAAGGGGAAGGGTTTCTACTATAAATACCCCCTCCTAGGTGCTTGTAATTCATTCAATTCATTCAAGTCATTCACATTGAATTTTTCAAACACATGTTGTGTTCTTTCTAGCATTTGTGCTAGGCGTTGCTCTCTTTGTGGATTCAAATATCCCCTTCTTCTAGCTAAGGGTGGCAACCTTAGTGGTGAAAGGAAGGAATTGGAGTATTCTCGAGGTGGTGAGTCCAGATCCTTCAAAGAATCTTCAAAAGCCATCAACTATCCATCTACCAATCGTCCATTTATCATCTTATTCGAGTGCTTCATCAAGAATTCAACAAGAATTCATCAAGCATTCATCAAGAATCGTGAGTTCTTCAACATTCACGTCCAAGCATTCATTCGCATCATCATTCATCATTCAACGCTCGCTCATTCGCTCACTCGCTCATTCATCATTCATTTGTTCATTGTTTCCATCTATCGGGTAACCATCTTTCATAGGTCTTTCCATCCTTTTTCATCCATTTCTATTCCATTTTGGTTCTTTGAACTTTGAGAAAGAGGATTCCTATCTTCGCTTTTAAAGATCCTTAGACTTTGTGTAATGTGATCAACCTTCGACTCATTACGCATCAAATTTGCATCGAGCTAAGGAGTTTGAATCTCTTAGTTCTCAAACAATCTTTACAATCTTTTCTCTCCCACACGCTTCCCATCATACGCTTCCCATCACAAAATTTCATTCATCTCTACATCACACGCCCCTTGATAGTTCTTCCAAGAACTCATCAAGAACCCATCAAGAACTCATAAAGAACCCCAAGCTCCACAAAGAACCCAAAACCAAACACAAACCTACCCAAATCCCCATACCCACGCCCCATCCGTGCTAACCTTCCTTCCATGAGTTTCTTGTGATCTTTGTGAATCAAGATAGGTTCTAATGGCGAGTGCAAGCTCTCCTACAAAGTCCTCTCCATCGTCCCCGTAAGATGTTGAGAAGATGAAACAAAGAATCAAGTATCTCAACAAACAAGTAGCATACTACATGCGCTTCAAGAAAGGGAGAATCTTGAGGAAGTATCAAGTAAATCATCAAGTGGAGAAGGAGAAGAGGACGCCCAAGAAAGAGGCATGGACGCCCAGAGGGGAAAGGTTCTGGCTTCAAAGTGGAGATCCCGAATTTGTTGGTGATCTTGATCCTAAGTTTATTCGATTGGATACAAACCGTGGAAAGGGTCTTTGATCTCAAAGATGTGGAAGATGATAAGAAGGTCAAGTATGTTGCCCTAAAGCTACAAAAGCATGCAAGCATTTGGTGGACAAACTGCAAAAGAAGAGGCAAGCAAAGGGGAAAGATAAGGTGCGACGTGGGATAAGATGAAAAGAAAGCTCCAAGAAAAGTTCCTACCATCTAGCTACCTACGTGACAACTACTACAAATTGCAAAGATTGGTTCAGGAGGAAGAAGCGTGGAGGAGTACACAAAGGAATTTGAGCATCTACTTGAGGTGTGATCTAAAGGAGGACGAGCCACAAACTTTGGTACGTTATCTTTCGGTCTTAATGATGGGATTAGCACGCTGTGGAATTACAACCATACAAAACTTTGATGAATTGAGCCCTTGTCCCTTAAAGTTGAAAACAAAGGAGAAATAAGGGAAAGAAGTCTCAAGCCAATACCAAACTCCACAAAAACGCCCCACCCTACGCCCCATCCAAACCTCCACCATCCACGAAACACATTCCCACAAAACTCCACAAAATCAGCTCCCATCCATCCCTAGACCTCACGATCAGTGACCAAACCCATAGCATCAAGAAGGTGTTTTCGATGCCAAGGGCTGGGACATTATGCTTCGAGTGTCCAAACAAGCGAGTAGTGTCTTCGTGGAATACCAAAGTGCTTTATATGTAGAGCCGAGTACGAGGAAGAAGAGGAAGTTGGGGTGCCAAAGAAGAGGAAGATGTAGTAGAAGAATATGTGGAAAGGCCAGATGAAGGAGAACTACTTGTGGTAGAAAGGGCCTTGAATATCACAAATGTGCCAAAGGATCAACTACAAAGAGAAGCAATATTTCGCCTCGTTGCACTCATCCAAGGGAGAGTATGCTCCTCGATCATAGATGAGGAAGTCGCACCAATGCCGCCTCTACAACAATGGTCAAGAAGTTGCAAATGGAGATTAGCCCACATCCCACACCCTACACAATACAATGGCTAAGCTCGCAGGCATCCGTGGATCAACGAAGTTTTGGTGAGTCTTTCAATTGGAAAGAATTATCAAGATTCATTATGGTGCGATATAGTTCCCATGGATACTTGTCATGTTTTGGGAAGGCCATGGTTATATGATAGACATGTCATACATGATGGGAGGGCCAACACTTACACTCTCACCATCAACCAAAAGAGGATCACTTTGGAACCTCTCGATCCACCATCTCAAAAAGGAGGAGAAACGTCATATCAGGTCAATCATGAAGACGGAGAATCAAGGGTATGAAGAGTATAAGGATCCTATTCTTACACATTTGGAGAAGAAAGAAACGGATCCAAGTATCCACCACCTTTGAATCTTCCTATGAAGCATATCTTCCATGAGCATCCAAGAGCTATCTACTGGATCACTCGTTGAAAGGCCAAGAATTCGAAAGGACTAAAAGCCCAAGTCATCAAGGTACATTGTTTCATACTAAATGACAAGGGTAAAGTGGTAAGAATAAATGAGAAGCAACGTGAATGTACCACGCTCACTGGAGAAATGCAAGTTCAAGTCTTATGGCGCATAGGAAGAAAGTTTAAGAAGTTCATCAAAGGGATCTACGATGACTTCAAAGCTTTCAAGAAGAAAGTCTTGTAAAGAAGGCAAGTAAGGGTTGGTTTTCCAAGTTTGAGGACAAACTTTTTCAATCGGGGGTGTATGATGCATAATTGATGGCCTTATGCATCAAGGTCAACCATGGAGACATCTAATACTCACCTAGAAGGTAGAAGAGTTCAAGTCTCTTTATCTCTACTGAAGGGATCAACTCATGACGATACTTTTGCTCCTTAATTCAAGGACCGTGAAGCTATCATAGAAGTCATCCTAGAAGGGATTATTCTACATTCCAAGAGCTTTCATATGGTTCAAGAATCTTTGAATTTGGATGAGAATCCAAGGAGTTATTCATATTTGTAATATAGTTTAGTATATTGTTTTCTTTATGATGTAAGCATTAGGATGAATGATGTAAGCCAATATGGGCTAGAATCTTGAAGTTGTACACGCCTAAGGGAAGGGTTTCTACTATAAATACCCTCCTAGGTGCTTGTAATTCATTCAATTCATTCAAGTCATTCACATTGAATTTTTCAAACACATGTCAGGTTCTTTCTAGCATTTGTGCTAGGCTGCCTCTCTTTGTGGGATTCGAAATATCCCCTTCTTCTAGCTAAGGGTGGCAACCTTAGTGGTGAAAGGAAGGAATTGAGTATTCTCGAGGTGGTGAGTCTGTATCCTTCAAAGAATCTTCAAAAGCCATCAACTATCCATCTACCAATCGTCCATTTATCATCTTATTCGAGTGCTTCATCAAGAATTCAACAAGAATTCATCAAGCATTCATCAAGAATCGTGAGTTCTTCAACATTCACGTCCAAGCATTCATTCGTCATCATCATTCATCATTCAACGTTCGTCCATTCGTTCACTCGTTCATTCATCATTCATTTGTTCATTGTTTCCATCTATTGGGTAACCATCTTTCATAGGTCTTTCCGTCCTTTTTCATCCATTTCTATTCCATTTTTTGTTCTTTGGAACTTTGAGAAAGAGGATTCCTATCTTCGCTTTAAAGATCCTTAGACTTTGTGTAATGTGATCAACCTTGGACTCATTATGCATCAAATTTGCATCGAGCTAAGGAGTTCAATCTCTTAGTTCTCAAACAATCTTTTACAATCTTTTCTCTCCCACACGCTTCCCATCATACGCTTCCCATCACAAAATTTCATTCATCTCTACATCACACGCCCCTTGATAGTTCTTCTAAGAACTCATCAAGAACCCATCAAGAACTCATAAAGAACCCCAAGCTCCACAAAGAACCCAAAAACTAAACACAAGCCTACCCAAATCCGTCCCATACCCACGTCCCATCCGTCCTAACCTTCCTTCCATGAGTTTCTTGTGATCTTTTTGAATCAAGATAGGTTCTAATGGCGAGTGCAAGCTCTCCTACAAAGTCCTCTCCATCGCCCCTAAGATGTTGAGAAGATGAAACAAAGAATCAAGTATCTCAACAAACAAGTAGCATACTACGCGCCTTCAAGAAAGGGAGAATCTTGAGGAAGTATCAAGTAAATCATCAAGTGGAGAAGGAGAAGAGGACGCCCAAGAAAGAGGCATGGACGCCCAGAGGAGGAAAGGTTCGGCTTCAAAGTGGAGATCCCCGAATTTGTTGGTGATCTTGATCCTAAGTTTATTCGGATTGATACAAACCGTGGAAAGGGTCTTTGATCTCAAAGATGTGGAAGATGATAAGAAGGTCAAGTATGTTGCCCTAAAGCTACAAAAGCATGCAAGCATTTGGTGGACAAACTTGCAAAAGAAGAGGCAAGCAAAGGGGAAAGATAAGGTGCGTACGTGGGATAAGATGAAAAGAAAGCTCCAAGAATGATGCATAATTGATGGCCTTATGCATCAAGGTCAAACATGGAGACATCTAATACTCACCTAGAAGGTAGAAGAGTTCAAGTCTCTCATTTATCTCTCTACTGGAAGGATCAACTCGTGATCAGATATTTTGCTCCTTAATTCAAGGACCGTGAAGCTATCATAGAAGTCATCCTAGAAGGGATTATTCTACATTCCAAGAGCTTTCATATGGTTCAAGAATCTTTAAGTTTGGATGAGAATCCAAGGAGTTATCATCATTTGAAATCTAGTTTAGTTCATTGTTTTCTTTATGATGTAATCATTAGAATAGATGATGTAAGCCTCTAGGGCCTATTTCTTGATTTTGCACGCCTAGGAGGGCTAGGATTACTATAAATACCCCCTTAGGCCTCTTGTAATCTCATTCATTCACATATCAAATACAAAGTAAACACACGGTGTTGTTTTCTCTAGCTTTGTGCTAGTTTTCGTTTCTCGAGGGAGTTTCGGTTATCCCCTTCTTCTATTCAAGGGTGGCATCCTCAAGGTGAAAGGAAGGAATTGAGTATTCTCGAGGTGGTGAATCAGATCCTTCAAAGAATCTTCAAAAGCCATCAACTATCCATCTACCAATCGCCCATTATCATCCATTTTCGAGTGCTTCATCAAGAATTCATCAAGCATTCATCAAGAAACGTGAGTTCTTCATCATTCACGCCCAAACATTCATTCGCCATCATCATTCATCATTCAACATTCGCCCATTCGCTCACCTGCTCATTCGCCATTCATTTGTTCATTGTTTCCATCTATTTGGTAACCATCTTCGTAGTTCTTTCCATCCTTTTTCATCCATTTCTATGCCATTTTTGGTTCTTTCGAACTTTGAGATAGAGGATTCTTATCTTCGCTTAAAGATCCTTAGATTTTGTGTAATGAGATTGTTCCTCGTCTCATTATGCATCAAATTTGCATCGAGCTAAGGAGTTTGAATCTCTTAGTTCTCAAACAATCTTTCTCCAATCTTTTACAATCTTTCCATTCCACACACGCTTCTCACACGCCCATCACAAAATATTCCCATCATCTCTCCATCACACGCTTCCCTTGATAGTTCTTCCAAGAACTCATCAAGAACCCATCAAGAACTCATAAAGAACCCCAAGCTCCACAAAGAACCCAAAACTAAACACAAGCCTACCCAAACTGGCCCCATACCCACGCCCCATTTCGGCTCCATACCCATCGCCCCATTCGTACAACCTTTCCTACCATGAGTTTTGTGATCTTTTCAATCAAGATAGTTCTAATGGATTGCAAAATGTCCGCAAGAATTCTAACGCGAGCTACAATGCTTGGAGCAACAAATCAATGATCTTGAAAAGCAAATGGAAGAATGTGGGATTCTTTCAAAAGGGTCAAGAAGCGCAAGATCACGTGGTTCACTCTTTTAAGGTTGAAAATGAAGCACCTTATGCCGGAGTAAACATCCCAACAAAAGAATGGGAAGAAAGTTCAAGAAGATTTCTTGCGATCCGATTATAAAAGTGACTCCATCAACAATCTTCAAGGAATTGAGCAAGGGAGTATGGATGTATTTGATTATACAATAGAGTTCATGGCAATTGTGGAAGAATGGCCTTAAGGAGGATGATCCACGATTTTGGTATACTACTTTCTTGGTCTTAATGACTATATTCGCCGTGTTGTTATAGATCAACCTCACTTTAGTTCGGAGGAGTTGTTTTTAGCTCGTGATTGTGAAGAACGAGCAAAGAGTAAAGAGCTTAGGATGAAACCCACACACGCCACAAACCTTCCAAATCAACCCCACAACATCACGCCAAGGGCATTCAAATCAAGCCCCATATTCGTCCCCAAACCTATTGCCCATCACTCCACAAAACAACCTCCACAAGATCAACCTCATCCATTCCCAAACCCCACGCCCAAGAACCAACGCCACTAGCCCCAAGGAGTTGTTATCATTGCCAAAGTTTAGGTCACATTGAATCTGAGTGTCCTAACAAGAAAGAAGTGCCTGTGAGGTGCCAAGCACATGATAACAAACCATTTGAGGAGGAAAAGGAAGAGGAAGTTGGCGTTAATATGAAAGGAGAAGAATTTAAGGTTAATGCAAAGGAAGAAGAAATTGGGAATGTCGCAGATGAGAAGGTGAATAAAGAGGAAGAAAAGGTAGAGGAGGAGCATGTGGAAAAGTGGCTTGTGACAAAGGGAGTAAGTGTGGCGTATGAACATCCACAAAGAGAGTGCAAGATCTCTCCTTATACCAACAAAGGGGAAATATGTTCATTGAACCAAGAAAAGGAAAGTAGTGCCTCTTATGGGTATATTGTTGTCCTTACGCAAGGGTTAAGCCATGACAAGTTCATTCATTTCAATCCAAGAAGTTTAGTAAGTCTTTGCTTTTACAAAATTTGCAAAGATTCATTATATTGCAAAATTACTCCTATGGATTCTTGTCATACTTTGTTGGAAGGACCAAAGTTGCTTGATAGGAATATCATGCCTCTTGAACATCTCTACTTCCATCTTATACCACGCGCCTAAGAAGGAAGAAAGCCATCTTGTGTCGATCATGAAGGAGTATCGAGGGTATAAACAATATAAGGATCCTATTCTTACACTATTCGAGAAGAATGAAACGATCCAAGTATCCATCACATCTTGAATCTTCCTATGAAGCGTATCTTCCATGAGCATCCAAGATCTATCTACTTAGATCACTTGGTTGAAAGGCCAAGTATTCGAAAGAAAGAAATCGCCCGAGTCATCAAGGTACATTGTTTCATGCTAAGTGACAAGGGTAAGGTGGTAAGAATAGACTTGGGAGGTAGAGCTACGTGAACAACCCACGCTCACGGTGAAGAAACGCAAATCCAAGTCTTATGGTGTTCGAGAATCATCGAGGAAAGTTTAAGAAGTTCATCAAAGGGATCTACGATGACTTCAAAGCTTTCAAGAAGAAAGTCTTCGAAAAGGCAAGCTTAGAGTTGATTTTCCAAGTTTGAGGACAAACTTTTTCAACCGGGGTGTATGATGCATAATTGATGGCCTTATGCATCAAGGTCAAACATGGAGGCATCTAATACTCACCTAGAAGGTAGAAGAGTTCAAGTCTCTCATTTATCTCTACTTGGAAGGATCAACTCGTGATCGTATATTTTTGCTCCTTAATTCAAGGACCGTGAAGCTATCATAGAAGTCATCCTAGAAGGGATTATTCTACATTCCAAGAGCTTTCATATGGTTCAAGAATCTTTAAGTTTGATGAGAATCCAAGGAGTTATCATCATTTGAAATCTAGTTTAGTTCATTGTTTTCTTTATGATGTAATCATTAGAATGATGTAAGCCTCAAGGGGCCTATTTCTTGATTTTGCACGCCTAGGAGGGCTAGGATTACTATAAATACCCCCTTAGGCCTCTTGTAATCTCATTCATTCACATATCAAATACAAAGTAAACACATGGTGTTGTTTTCTCTAGCTTTTGTGCTAGTTTTCGCTTTCTCTGAGGGAGTTTCGTTATCCTTCTTCTATTCAAGGGTGGCATCCTTGAAGGTGAAAGGAAGGAATTGGAGTATTCTGAGGTGGTGAATCAGATCCTTCAAAGAATCTTCAAAAGCCATCAACTATCCATCTACCAATCGTCCATTATCATCCATTTTCGAGTGCTTCATCAAGAATTCATCAAGCATTCATCAAGAAACGTGAGTTCTTCATCATTCACGTCCAAACATTCATTCGTCATCATCATTCATCATTCAACATTCGTCCATTCGTTCACTCGTTCATTCGTCATTCATTTGTTCATTGTTTCCATCTATTTGGTAACCATCTTTCGTAGTTCTTTCCATCCTTTTTCATCCATTTCTATGCCATTTTTGGTTCTTTGGAACTTTGAGATAGAGGATTCTTATCTTCGCTTTTAAAGATCCTTAGATTTTGTGTAATGAGATTGTTCCTTGGTCTCATTATGCATCAAAGAAAAGTTCCTACCATCTAGCTACCTACGTGACAACTACTACAAATTGCAAAGATTGGTTCAGGGAGGAAGAAGCGTGGAGGAGTACACAAAGGAATTTGAGCATCTACTTTGGAGGTGTGATCTAAAGGAGGACGAGCCACAAACTTTGCACGTTATCTTTTGGTCTTAATGATGGGATTAGGCACGTTGTGGAATTACAACCATACAAAACTTTGGATGAATTGAGCTCCTTGTCCCTTAAAGTTGAAAAACAAAGGAGAAATAAGGGGAAAGAAGTCTCAAGCCAATACCAAACTCCACAAAAAACGCCCCACCCTACGTCCCATCCAAACCCTCCACCATCCACGAAACACATTCCCACAAAAACTCCACAAAATCAGCTCCCATCCATCCCTAGACCTCACGATCATGACCAAACCCATAGCATCAAGAAGGTGTTTTCGATGCCAAGGGTTGGGACATTATGCTCGGAGTGTCCAAACAAGCGAGTAGTGTCTTTGGTGGAATACCAAAGTGCTTTATATGTAGAGTGAGTATGAGGAAGAAGAGGAAGTTGGGGTTGGTGCCAAAGAAGAGGAAGATGTAGTAGAAGAATATGTGGAAAGGCCGATGAAGGAGAACTACTTGTGGTAGAAAGGGCCTTGAATATCACAAATGTGCCAAAGGATCAACTACAAAGAGAAGCAATATTTCGCCTCGTTGTACCATCCAAGGGAGAGTATGCCCTTGATCATAGATGGAGGAAGTTGCACCAATGCCGCCTACAACAATGGTCAAGAAGTTGCAAATGGAGATTAGCCCACATCCCACACCCTACACAATACAATGGCTAAGCTCATGCAGGCATCCGCTGATCAACGAGTTTTGGTGAGTCTTTCAATTGGAAAGAATTATCAAGATTCATTATGGTGTGATATAGTTCCCATGGATACTTGTCATGTTTTGTTGGGAAGGCCATGGTTATATGATAGACATGTCATACATGATGGAGGGCCAACACTTACACTCTCACCATCAACCAAAAGAGGATCACTTTGAACCTCTTGATCCACCATCTCGCAAAAGGAGGAGAAACGTCATATTGTGTCAATCATGAAGATGGAGAATCAAGGGTATGAAGAGTATAAGGATCCTATTCTTACACATTTGGAGAAGAAAGAAACGGATCCAAGTATCCACCACCTTTGAATCTTCCTATGAAGCATATCTTCCATGAGCATCCAAGAGCTATCTACTGGATCACTGGTTGAAAGGCCAAGAATTCGAAGGAAAAAAGCCCAAGTCATCAAGGTACATTGTTTCATACTAAATGACAAGGGTAAAGTGGTAAGAATAAATGAGAAGCAACGTGGAATGTACCCACGCTCACGGTGGAGAAATGCAAGTTCAAGTCTTATGGCGCAGGAAGAAAGTTTAAGAAGTTCAACAAAAGGGATCTACGATGACTTCAAAGCTTTCAAGAAGAAAGTCTTTGTAAAGAAGGCAAGTAAGGGTTGGTTTTCCAAGTTTGAGGACAAACTTTTTCAATCGGGGGTGTATGATGCATAATTTATTTACTTATGCATCAAGGTCAAACATGGAGACATCTAAAACTCACCTAGAATGTATAATAGTTCAATTCTCTCTTTATCTCTACTGGAAGGGATCAACTCATGACGATACTTTTGCTCCTTAATTCAAGGACCGTGAAGCTATCATAGAAGTCATCCTAGAAGGGATTATTCTACATTCCAAGAGCTTTCATATGGTTCAAGAATCTTTGAATTTGGATGAGAATCCAAGGAGTTATTCATATTTGTAATATAGTTTAGTATATTGTTTTCTTTATGATGTAAGCATTAGGATGAATGATGTAAGCCAATATGGGCTAGAATCTTGAAGTTGTACACGCCTAAGGAAGGGTTTCTACTATAAATACCTCCTAGGTGCTTGTAATTCATTCAATTCATTCAAGTCATTCACATTGAATTTTTCAAACACATGTTGTGTTCTTTCTAGCATTCGTGCTAGGCGCTTCTCTTTGTGGATTCAAATATCCCTTCTTCTAGCTAAGGGTGGCAACCTTAGTGGTGAAAGGAAGGAATTGGAGTATTCTCGAGGTGGTGAGTCCAGATCCTTCAAAGAATCTTCAAAAGCCATCAACTATCCATCTACCAATCGCCCATTTATCATCTAATTCGAGTGCTTCATCAAGAATTCAACAAGAATTCATCAAGCATTCATCAAGAATCGTGAGTTCTTCAACATTCACGCCCAAGCATTCATTCGCCATCATCATTCATCATTCAACGCTCGCCTATTCGCTCACCTGCTCATTCATCATTCATTTGTTCATTGTTTCCATCTATCGGGTAACCATCTTCATAGGTCTTTCCATCCTTTTTCATCCATTTCTATTCCATTTTTGGTTCTTTGGAACTTTGAGAAAGAGGATTCCTATCTTCGCTTAAAGATCCTTAGACTTTGTGTAATGTGATCAACCTTGACTCATTATGCATCAAATTTGCATCGAGCTAAGGAGTTTGAATCTCTTAGTTCTCAAACAATCTTTACAATCTTTTCTCTCCCACACGCTTCCCATCATACGCTTCCCATCACAAAATTTCATTCATCTCTACATCACACGCCCCTTGATAGTTCTTCCAAGAACTCATCAAGAACCCATCAAGAACTCATAAAGAACCCCAAGCTCCACAAAGAACCCAAAACCAAACACAACCTACCCAAATCCGCCCCATACCCACGCCCCATCCGTGCTAACCTTCCTTCCATGAGTTTCTTGTGATCTTTGTGAATCAAGATAGGTTCTAATGGCGAGTGCAAGCTCTCCTACAAAGTCCTCTCCATCGTCCCTGTAAGATGTTGAGAAGATGAAACAAAGAATCAAGTATCTCAACAAACAAGTAGCATACTACATGCGCCTTCAAGAAAGGGAGAATCTTGAGGAAGTATCAAGTAAATCATCAAGTGGAGAAGGAGAAGAGGACGCTCCAAGAAAGAGGCATGGACGCCCAGAGGAGGAAAGGTTCGCCAAAGTGAGATCCCCGAATTTGTTGGTGATCTTGATCCTAAGTTTATTTGGATTGATACAAACCGTGGAAAGGGTCTTTGATCTCAAAGATGTGAAGATGATAAGAAGGTCAAGTATGTTGCCCTAAAGCTACAAAAGCATGCAAGCATTTGGTGGACAAACTTGCAAAAGAAGAGGCAAGCAAAGGGGAAAGATAAGGTGCGACGTGGATAAGATGAAAAGAAAGCTCCAAGAAAAGTTCCTACCATCTAGCTACCTACGTGACAACTACTACAAATTGCAAAGATTGGTTCAGTGGAGGAAGAAGCGTGGAGGAGTACACAAAGGAATTTGAGCATCTACTTTGGAGGTGTGATCTAAAGGAGGACGAGCCACAAACTTTGGTACGTTATCTTTTGGTCTTAATGATGGGATTAGGCACGCTGTGGAATTACAACCATACAAAACTTTGATGAATTGAGCTCCTTGTCCCTTAAAGTTGAAAACAAAGGAGAAATAAGGAAAGAAGTCTCAAGCCAATACCAAACTCCACAAAAACGCCCCACCCTACGTCCCATCCAAACCTCCACCATCCACGAAACACATTCCCACAAAACTCCACAAAATCAGCTCCCATCCATCCCTAGACCTCACGATCATGACCAAACCCATAGCATCAAGAAGGTGTTTTCGATGCCAAGGGTTGGGACATTATGCTTCGAGTGTCCAAACAAGAGTAGTGTCTTTGGTGGAATACCAAAGTGCTTTATATGTAGAGCCGAGTATGAGGAAGAAGAGGAAGTTGGGGTTGGTGCCAAAGAAGAGGAAGATGTAGTAGAAGAATATGTGGAAAGGCCGATGAAGGAGAACTACTTGTGGTAGAAAGGGCCTTGAATATCACAAATGTGCCAAAGGATCAACTACAAAGAGAAGCAATATTTCGCTCGCTGTACCATCCAAGGGAGAGTATGCTCCTGATCATAGATGGAGGAAGTTGCACCAATGCCGCCTCTACAACAATGGTCAAGAAGTTGCAAATGGAGATTAGCCCACATCCCACACCCTACACAATACAATGGCTAAGCTCAAGCGAGGCATCCGTGTGATCAACGAGTTTTGGTGAGTCTTTCAATTGGAAAGAATTATCAAGATTCATTATGGTGTGATATAGTTCCCATGGATACTTGTCATGTTTTGTTGGGAAGGCCATGGTTATATGATAGACATGTCATACATGATGGGAGGGCCAACACTTACACTCTCACCATCAACCAAAAGAGGATCACTTTGGAACCTCTTGATCCACCATCTCAAAAAGGAGGAGAAACGCCATTGTGTCAATCATGAAGATGGAGAATCAAGGGTATGAAGAGTATAAGGATCCTATTCTTACACATTCGAGAAGAAAGAAACGGATCCAAGTATCCACCACCTTTGAATCTTCCTATGAAGCATATCTTCCATGAGCATCCAAGAGCTATCTACTCGATCACTCGGTTGAAAGGCCAAGAATTCGAAAGGAAAAAGCCCAAGTCATCAAGGTACATTGTTTCATACTAAATGACAAGGGTAAAGTGGTAAGAATAAATGAGAAGCAACGTGAAAATGCCCACGCTCACGGTGGAGAAATGCAAGTTCAAGTCTTATGGCGCAGGAAGAAAGTTTAAGAAGTTCATCAAAGGGATCTACGATGACTTCAAAGCTTTCAAGAAGAAAGTCTTTGTAAAGAAGGCAAGTAAGGTTGGTTTTCCAAGTTTGAGGACAAACTTTTTCAATCGGGTGTATGATGCATAATTGATGGCCTTATGCATCAAGGTCAACCATGGAGACATCTAATACTCACCTAGAAGGTAGAAGAGTTCAAGTCTCTCTTTATCTCTACTGAAGGGATCAACTCATGCGGACGATACTTTTGCTCCTTAATTCAAGGACCGTGAAGCTATCATAGAAGTCATCCTAGAAGGGATTATTCTACATTCCAAGAGCTTTCATATGGTTCAAGAATCTTTGAATTTGGATGAGAATCCAAGGAGTTATTCATATTTGTAATATAGTTTAGTATATTGTTTTCTTTATGATGTAAGCATTAGGATGAATGATGTAAGCCAATATGGGCTAGAATCTTGAAGTTGTACACGCCTAAGGGAAGGGTTTCTACTATAAATACCTCCTAGGTGCTTGTAATTCATTCAATTCATTCAAGTCATTCACATTGAATTTTTCAAACACATGTTGTGTTCTTTCTAGCATTTGTGCTAGGCGTTCGCTCTCTTTGTGGATTCAAATATCCCCTTCTTCTAGCTAAGGGTGGCAACCTTAGTGGTGAAAGGAAGGAATCGAGTATTCTCGAGGTGGTGAGTCCAGATCCTTCAAAGAATCTTCAAAAGCCATCAACTATCCATCTACCAATCGTCCATTTATCATCTAATTCGAGTGCTTCATCAAGAATTCAACAAGAATTCATCAAGCATTCATCAAGAATCGTGAGTTCTTCAACATTCACGCCCAAGCATTCATTCGCATCATCATTCATCATTCAACGCTCGCCTATTCGCTCACTGCTCATTCATCATTCATTTGTTCATTGTTTCCATCTATTGGGTAACCATCTTTCATAGGTCTTTCCGTCCTTTTTCATCCATTTCTATTCCATTTTTGTTCTTTGGAACTTTGAGAAAGAGGATTCCTATCTTCGCTTTAAAGATCCTTAGACTTTGTGTAATGTGATCAACCTTCGACTCATTATGCATCAAATTTGCATCGTGAGCTAAGGAGTTTGAATCTCTTAGTTCTCAAACAATCTTTACAATCTTTTCTCTCCCACACGCTTCCCATCATACGCTTCCCATCACAAAATTTCATTCATCTCTACATCACACGCCCTTGATAGTTCTTCCAAGAACTCATCAAGAACCCATCAAAACTCATAAAGAACCCCAAGCTCCACAAAGAACCCAAAACCAAACACAAACCTACCCAAATCCGGCCCCATACCCACGCCCCATCCGTGCTAACCTTCCTTCCATGAGTTTCTTGTGATCTTTGTGAATCAAGATAGGTTCTAATGGCGAGTGCAAGCTCTCCTACAAAGTCCTCTCCATCGTCCCTAAGATGTTGAGAAGATGAAACAAAGAATCAAGTATCTCAACAAACAAGTAGCATACTACATGCGCCTTCAAGAAAGGGAGAATCTTGAGGAAGTATCAAGTAAATCATCAAGTGGAGAAGGAGAAGAGGACGCCCAAGAAAGAGGCATGGACGCCCAGAGGAGGAAAGGTTCTGGCTTCAAAGTGGAGATCCCCGAATTTGTTGGTGATCTTGATCCTAAGTTTATTTGGATTGATACAAACTGTGGAAAGGGTCTTTGATCTCAAAGATGTGGAAGATGATAAGAAGGTCAAGTATGTTGCCCTAAAGCTACAAAAGCATGCAAGCATTTGGTGGACAAACTTGCAAAAGAAGAGGCAAGCAAAGGGGAAAGATAAGGTGCGTACGTGGGATAAGATGAAAAGAAAGCTCCAAGAAAAGTTCCTACCATCTAGCTACCTACGTGACAACTACTACAAATTGCAAAGATTGGTTCAGGGAGGAAGAAGCGTGGAGGAGTACACAAAGGAATTTGAGCATCTACTTTGGAGGTGTGATCTAAAGGAGGACGAGCCACAAACTTTGGTACGTTATCTTTTTGGTCTTAATGATGGGATTAGGCACGTTGTGGAATTACAACCATACAAAACTTTGGATGAATTGAGCTCCTTGTCCCTTAAAGTTGAAAAAAAGGAGAAATAAGGGGAAAGAAGTCTCAAGCCAATACCAAACTCCACAAAAAACGCCCCACCCTACGTCCCATCCAAACCCTCCACCATCCACGAAACACATTCCCACAAAAACTCCACAAAATCAGCTCCCATCCATCCCTAGACCTCACGACCATGACCAAACCCATAGCATCAAGAAGGTGTTTTCGATGCCAAGGGTTGGGACATTATGCTTCGGAGTGTCCAAACAAGCGAGTAGTGTCTTTGGTGGAATACCAAAGTGCTTTATATGTAGAGCCGGAGTATGAGGAAGAAGAGGAAGTTGGGGTTGGTGCCAAAGAAGAGGAAGATGTAGTAGAAGAATATGTGGAAAGGCCAGATGAAGGAGAACTACTTGTGGTAGAAAGGGCCTTGAATATCACAAATGTGCCAAAGGATCAACTACAAAGAGAAGCAATATTTCGCTCTCGTTGTACCATCCAAGGGAGAGTATGCCTTGATCATAGATGGAGGAAGTTGCACCAATGCCGCCTACAACAATGGTCAAGAAGTTGCAAATGGAGATTAGCCCACATCCCACACCCTACACAATACAATGGCTAAGCCTTGCAGGCATCCGTGTGGATCAACGAAGTTTTGGTGAGTCTTTCAATTGGAAAGAATTATCAAGATTCATTATGGTGTGATATAGTTCCCATGGATACTTGTCATGTTTTGTTGGGAAGGCCATGGTTATATGATAGACATGTCATACATGATGGGAGGGCCAACACTTACACTCTCACCATCAACCAAAAGAGGATCACTTTGGAACCTCTTGATCCACCATCTCGGCAAAAGGAGGAGAAACGTCATATTGTGTCAATCATGAAGATGGAGAATCAAGGGTATGAAGAGTATAAGGATCCTATTCTTACACATTTGGAGAAGAAAGAAACGGATCCAAGTATCCACCACCTTTTGAATCTTCCTATGAAGCATATCTTCCATGAGCATCCAAGAGCTATCTACTGGATCACTTGGTTGAAAGGCCAAGAATTCGAAAGGACTAAAAGCCCAAGTCATCAAGGTACATTGTTTCATACTAAATGACAAGGGTAAAGTGGTAAGAATAAATGAGAAGCAACGTGAATGCCCACGCTCACGGTGGAGAAATGCAAGTTCAAGTCTTATGGCGTGCAGGAAGAAAGTTTAAGAAGTTCATCAAAGGGATCTACGATGACTTCAAAGCTTTCAAGAAGAAAGTCTTTGTAAAGAAGGCAAGTAAGGGTTGGTTTTCCAAGTTTGAGGACAAACTTTTTCAATCGGGGGTGTATGATGCATAATTGATGGCCTTATGCATAAGGGTCAACCATGGAGACATCCAATACTCACATAGAAGGTAGAAGAGTTCAAGTCTCTCTTTATCTCTACTGGAAGGGATCAACTCATGCGACGTATACTTTTGCTCCTTAATTCAAGGACCGTGAAGCTATCATAGAAGTCATCCTAGAAGGGATTATTCTACATTCCAAGAGCTTTCATATGGTTCAAGAATCTTTGAATTTGGATGAGAATCCAAGGAGTTATTCATATTTGTAATATAGTTTAGTATATTGTTTTCTTTATGATGTAAGCATTAGGATGAATGATGTAAGCCAATATGGGCTAGAATCTTGAAGTTGTACACGCCTAAGGGGAAGGGTTTCTACTATAAATACCCCCTCCTAGGTGCTTGTAATTCATTCAATTCATTCAAGTCATTCACATTGAATTTTTCAAACACATGTTGTGTTCTTTCTAGCATTTGTGCTAGGCGTTGCCTCTTTTGTGGGATTCGAAATATCCCCTTCTTCTAGCTAAGGGTGGCAACCTTAGTGGTGAAATGAAGGAATTGGAGTATTCTTGGAGGTGGTGAGTCTGTATCCTTCAAAGAATCTTCAAAAGCCATCAACTATCCATCTACCAATCGTCCATTTATCATCTAATTCGAGTGCTTCATCAAGAATTCAACAAGAATTCATCAAGCATTCATCAAGAATCGTGAGTGATGCATAATGGGACCACAAGATCACATTACACAAAGGGTTAAGGATCTTTAAGAGCGAAGATAAGAATCTCCCTTCTCAATGTTCTTAAGGCGCGAAAATGGAATGGAAATGGATAGAAAGATGGAAAGAACTATGAAAGATGATTACCAAATGAAGGTATGATAATGGACGAATGATGGACGGTTTGAATGCTTTGGGTTCTTGATGAATTCTTGTTGAATTCTTGATGAATTCTTGATGAATGGCGTGAGGTTGGATGAATGTAGTTGAATGAACGATGGAATGGATAGTTGGATAGATTTGGCTTTTGAAGGATCGATGAGGATACAGCCACACCACCTCAAAGAACTCTTCAATTCCTTCCTTTCACCTTCAAGGATGCCACCCTTGAATAGAAGAAGGGGATAACTTCGAAACTCTCTTAAGAGAAACGAAAAGACTAGCACAAAAGCTAGAGAGAAAACAACACCTTGTGTTTCAGATTTGATTTTATGAATGAATTGAATTGAATGAATACAATGGCACCTAGGGTCTATTTATACTACTTTAGGGACCCTTGACGTGTACCTAGGGTTCAAGAAACCAAGAATCAACTATTACATCATATATCCTATTTATGACATCATAAACTCTAAAATACAACTCTAGAAAGAAATTGCTATAACTCCTTCAATACTTGTCCGTTTTCGTTGATTCAAAACCATTGGAAAGCTTATTGAAAGAGCTCCAATCTGTCTTTTGATGATTTCCTCAATAGATGTATGGATCTAGAGTTATAGAGCAAAATATCGAACTGTACTTGATGGAGTCCTTTGCTGCCGTGAGAGATGACTTCTCAATAAGGACTTGAGAGTTATTTATGCTCATTGATGTCCTCCAAATGTGAGAGTAACTCCATTTAAGCTAGAATACCATCAAGGTCCTTCATGCTTTCTTCCTTGAGCTAATAAACCCTTGTAGTTGTTGATACCCAAGGCGACATTTGTAGCTTCTAGCTGGATAGAGGTCCTTTAGCTAGGCCTTGATGTATATAGCCAGGCAAATATACATCATTCTCCCCGATTGAAAAGTTTGTCCTCAAACTTAGACAAAACTTCTTCTAAACCAGCATAACACTTCTTCTTCCTTGTTTATAAGATGTCTTCCCATATGTGTTATTGACATTACTTCTCTTGTTCCTTCATGAGTTTACAAATTCTCTTCTTGAATGCCTTAAATCATCATAGATTCCTTTGATGCTTGACTTGAACTTCCACTTTCTTCCAAGTCTTCTCATGAATAAGCCAATGATATTATGGTGCTTCAAATCTCGTTTATTCATGGAGATCAGAGAAATCTCATATAACTTCTCAACTTCAAAGTATAGTTTCACAAGCTTCAGAACTCATGATGAAGACAATAGTAATATGATGTTCCATCTTTGAAGGATGACCTTCAACGATCTTAATATCATCTTGACTTCCTTGAATCCATGGCACTTCAACCATAAAATTCAAGCTTTCATCTCCATATGGTATAGAAGGATTGCAAATGTCACAATATCAGCTTATACCGATATCAACGATCATGCTAGGCCGTAAATAATACTCCTTCATCTTGAAATATGTATCGAGTAGACCCAAATGATCAAAAGAACTTCCATGTACTTCCATGATCAAGTTTTCACGAATTCCACTCCTTGGAATACACACTTGATTCCCTTTGAAAAGAAATCCATGATCAATATAAAAGGATTGTCGAGGATGCTTCTCACATACCTTGTATACTTCTTTAAAATCATCATCATCTTCATACAACTCCTTGATATATTCAAGACTAAGTACTCTTGAATCAAACATGTATCTCCTCGTTAGAAAACTTCCTTTAGTCAAAGGACTTGCTTCCTCCAAGTGACTTGATTTTGATGAACGAATCAAGTACTTCATCTCAAAACATGATGATGGCGTGATCTCCTCTTCATATGAAACATACTCCAATACTTTGTAAGAATCACAAAGCTTAAGCATGAATCCTTCAAGATAATAATCCTTTGCTCAAATATCCTCATGATAGCAACAAGTATGAATGCTAAGCCATAAGCATGTAGCTTCTTCTTTTCTCCACTTGGTATTTCACCAAAATAATCCATGGACAACTTCCTTGAGATAGGACTTCACCTTTCTCAACTCCATTTGTAATGAACAAATATGATGCAAGAATAGGGAATAAAAGAATATGACGATCTTTAGCATCCTTTAAGAGACATAGTACCTCAAGTATAGATGCACGTATCGACCCTTCTTGAATAGTTCCTTCTTTCCTTTTGTCCACTTGAATTACTCCATTTGATGAGGTATGTTGAGATAGCTCATTCTCGACGAGAGGTAAGGACAATTCTCTAAGTACTTCTCCAATTCTCCATGTGGCTCCTCATGCTCACAAGACTAACTCCAAAGGATTTACATACTCCTTTCTACTTCTACTACATACAAAAATGTTATCAAAGTATACACATACATTCTCTTTACATCAAATGGTGCATACTCTTTCAAATATGTTGTATACTATGAGAATCAAGGACATTGATGTAGTTATCCATGAGTTGCGCTTGACCTTCAGATAGACCATTCGATGATGAATCATAGGCTTTGGTGGCAACCTTTGATGCATGATAATACTCATGGAAGAGAAACGTACCAAAAGAGATAAGTGAGAGAGGTCACTTGTTGATGGTGCTTGTCTTTCATCCAAATATTCACAAATGAGAACAAGTGATGGTAAAGGATCTTGATCCTTTATAGGCCCACTTGCCAACCTCCATTGGTGTAAAAATGAGACTCCTTGGTTCTTCAAATTCATGATACTTATTCTCCATAAGTGCCATAAGAGTACTTTGATCCTCCTGAGCCGTGAGACACAAGGTGGTAATAAGGACGCTCTGGAGCATGATACTCCTATCATACAACTTTGATTCTTCCAACAAAGTATAACAAGAATCCATAGAAGTAATATTGCAATATAATGAATCTTTGCAAATCTTGAAAAGCAAGACTTACTAAACTTCGATCCATATGAAGATCATTGCCATGGTGTGAATAACTCTTCATTTGAAATTCTTGGACATTTGTTGTAGCGAGGCTAATATCTTGTCAAGATCAATGTCAACGCCAATGATGGCACAACTTTCTCCTTCTGATCAATGAACACATTTCATCACGTAGCTTTCCTCCATTCAATTCTTCTATTTCCTCTACTTCAAGATCCTCCTCTATGTGTACCTCATTTACTTCTTTAGCCATGCTACTACATACTTCTTGAACTTGCTCATTTTCAACAAAAACATCACATTCGGCAAATTCAACTTCTTCATTCACGCCTTCCTCCTCATATAATGGGTTGTCATATACTTGAAACTGCTCATTATTCTCCTCATACAATGGATTGTCATACACTTTAAACTCATCTTTAGGCACGCTACATACTACATTAACTTCCTCATTTGTGCCTAGGTTATCACATACTTCATGAACATCATCATACACGTCAAATACATCAAATGATTCACTTCCAAATTCTGGTTGCTCATAGGATGACGTTTGACATACACTTTCAACATGATCAAAATGAGTTCTATTCCAAAGTTCTTTACTTTTACTTCTATTTCAACATCAAGGGCTAAAGAACTTAACTCCTCCAAGTTCATGTAAGATTGATGTACAACAACACACCAAATGTAATCATTAAGACCAAGAGTATAACATACCAAAACGCCTTGATCATTCTCCTTAAGGCCATACTCCGTAGTTGCCGCCTCAATTCTATGGTATATTCAATCACGCCTTGCTCCTTGCTTCATTATTTCAAGCTTGTTGAAGTTATCTCCTTTGTATTTGTAGGGCAAGAACTCTTCTTGAACTTTATTTCCATTCTTCTTGCTGAACGCTTACTCCATTCATAAGGTGCTTCATATTCAACCTTAGAAGAGTGAACCACACGTGATTTTGTGCTTCTTGATCCCTTTGGAAGAATCCCAAGTTCTTCCATTTGTTCGTGAGATCATCAAGTTGTTGCTTCAAGCATTGTAGCTCACGTTGGGAATTCTTACTAGAATCGTCCATCTTGATCAATCTTGTGCAAAAAGATTGCAAGATTCATGGTTTAGGGTTTTGATGGGTAAAGGACGAGAGAGGTTTGTATTTGGGGCGGGTTGTGTTTGGGCTATGGGTTCTTTGTGGAGTTTATGGTTCTTTATGAGTTCTTGAAGAACTCATGATGACGTGGGAATGGTGGGGATGGGTTTGTGATGGAAAGATGGTGAAAAGATGGATCAAGAACTAAGAGAATCAATCTCCTAAGCTCGATACCACTTTTGATGCATAATGGGACCACAAGATCACATTACACAAAGGGTTAAGGATCTTTAAGAGTTTAAGATAAGAATCTCCTTCTCAATGTTCTTAAGGCGAAAATGGAATGGAAATGGATAGAAAGATGGAAAGAACTATGAAAGATGATTACCAAATGAAGGTATGATAATGGACGAATGATGGACGGTTTGAATGCTTTGGGTTCTTGATGAATTCTTGTTGAATTCTTGATGAATTCTTGATGAATGGCGTGAGGTCGATGAATGTAGTTGAATGAACGATGGAATGGATAGTCGATAGATTTGGCTTTTGAAGGATCGATGAGGATACAGCCACACCACCTCAAAGAACTCTTCAATTCCTTCCTTTCACCTTCAAGGATGCCACCCTTGAATAGAAGAAGGGGATAACTTCGAAACTCTCTTAAGAGAAACGAAAAGACTAGCACAAAAGCTAGAGAGAAAACAACACCTTGTGTTCAGATTTGATTTTATGAATGAATTGAATTGAATGAATACAATGGCACCCTAGGTCTATTTATACTACTTTAGGGACCCCTTGTACGTGTACCTAGGGTTCAAGAAACCAAGAATCAACTATTACATCATATATCCTATTTATGACATCATAAACTCTAAAATACAACTCTAGAAAGAAATTGCTATAACTCCTTCAATACTTGTCCGTTTTCGTTGATTCAAAAACCATTGGAAAGCTTATTGAAAGAGCTCCAATCTGTCTTTTGATGATTTCCTCAATAGATGTATGGATCTAGAGTTATAGAGCAAAATATCGAACTGTACTTGATGGAGTCCTTTGCTGCCGTGAGAGATGACTTCTCAATAAGGACTTGAGAGTTATTTATGCTCATTGATGTCCTCCAAATGTGAGAGTAACTCCATTTAAGCTAGAATACCATCAAGGTCCTTCATGCTTTCTTCCTTGAGCTAATAAACCCTTGTAGTTGTTGATACCCAAGGCGACATTTGTAGCTTCTAGCTGGATAGAGGTCCTTTAGCTAGGCCTTGATGTATATAGCTAGCCAAATATACATCAGTGAGTTCTTCAACATTCACGTCCAAGCATTCATTCGTCATCATCATTCATCATTCAACGCTCATTCATCTGCTCACCTGCTCATTCATCATTCGTTCATTGTTTCCATCTATTGGGTGATGCATATCATACTTCTATGCATCAAGAAGAAGCTCTTAAAGACATCACAAACATGCTACAACTCATTTCAAGTGGTTTCTCACATGACATCATGGATATCTCCTACACTAAGAGATTTTTGAGCTCCTTATCTCAAGAGTCTTGAAGTTCTCATTTAGCCATGTGATAGAGCTATTCTTTATGTACATTTTGGCTTTTGAATCTTTAGTATTGGAGTTGTATTTTAGGAGATATTGTATTTTCTTTAAAGTGATGTAATATGTGAGTGGGATGATGTAAGCCCTTAAGGGGCCTAATCTTGAAGCTAGGTGACGCCTAAAGGAGGGCCTCTACTATGAATAGACCCCTTAGGCCTCTTGTAACACATCTCATTCATATTGAAATAAACACAAATCTCTCTAAAGTTGATATGCTTTAGTTTTCTCTAGTTTTGGCTAGAGTTCGAATTCCCTGGGTTTTCGAGAGGAATCTCCTTCTAATCCAAGATTGAGCATTCTTGGTGGTGTAAAGGAGGAGTAGGAGCTGAAGATTGTGGTGTGGCTGTAGCAATTGGAAAGGCTTCGTTGCTCAAATCTATCGTTGTTCTTCACGTCGACGAGTGGTTCTACATTGTTGGTATGATCTTGGCTTTGTCCTAGTTTCTCTTGATTGTTTTTTTAGTCTTATGCATTAGAGCTCTCGCCCATAGCCATCCATTTCATTTCAAATTCCTTCATTTCGTATTTCATTGAGAAATCAACAATCACAAGTTCTATCTTGTGAACGATCCATTTTACATTTCGTGTATGATGAATTGTTTTGATTCATTATGCATCAAAAGTGGTATCGAGCCTAGGTTGTTGATATCTCGTATCTTGCATCGCTTTTACCTTGTTTTCATCACAAATCACACGCCATTGTTGAGTTCATCCAAGAACTCATCAAGAACCCATCAAGAACTCATCAAGAATTCATCAAGAATTCATAAAGAACCTTAAGCTCCACAAAACTAGCCAAATCCGTCCCCTTATCCCATCACATTCACACGCCACCCTAGAGTTCTTCCAAGAACTCATAAAGAACCCATCAAGAATTCATCAAGAATTCATAAAGAACCTCAAACTCCACAAAGAACCCTAAAACCAAACACAAACCTACCCAAATCCGTCCCCTTACCCACGAGAGTTCTAATTTGACATCAAGATTGAATCAAATGGACGAGTCTCAATCTAGTTCACCTAAGAATGCCGACGCCATGAGGATGCAAATTGAGATGTTGCAAAACAATTAAAGACCTATATGGATTTGAATCGAGCTTTACAAAAGGAGTCTTTAAATGTTGATCAAGATGCTTCATATGGCACGCCTAGCCCATTCTCAAGAAGAGGTGAACGTTTTGATTTTAAAGTTGAAATACCGAATTTGATGGTAGTTTAGACCGAGGTATTTCTTGATTGATTCAAACGGTTGAACGTGGTGTTTGATTTGAAAGAAGTTAATGATGAGCTAAAAGTGAAGTATGTAGCCTTGAAGTTGAGAAAGCATGCTAGTATTTGGACTAATCTTCAAAAGAAACGACAAACAAAAGGGAAGGATAAGATACGCTCATGGGAGAAGATGAAGTCCAAATTACAAAGCAAATTTCTACCTCAAAGTTACGCCCAAGACAACTATGTCAAACTTCAAAAGCTTGTTCAAGGATCCAAATCGGTGGAAGAGTATACCAAAGAGTTTGAACATCTCCTTCAAGCGTGGACTTAAAGGAGAATGAGCCACAAGTTTTGCACGCTTCCTAATTGGTTTGAATGATTGGATACGTAATGTTGTTGAGTTACATTCTTATCAATCGTTGGATGAATTAAGTACTTTGGCCTTGAAAGTAGAAAGGCAAAGGAAAGAAAGAGGAAAAGATACCATGAGAACGCACTCTACACAATCCAAACCTTATACCACACGCCCACCTACCCAAACACAATACAAAACTCCACAAAATCAGCCCCATCCTCCCAAAACCCTACGGCAAAACCCCACAAAATCAGCCTCAAAATCCCCACCTAAACCCCACGCCCAAGAATCAAGGACATTGCCTCCAAGAAGATGTTTTAGGTGCCAAGGGTTGGGTCATATTGCATCCGAATGTCCTAACAAACGTAGTCTCTCTTGTTGAATATCAAAGTGCTTTATATGTTGAACCAAGTTGCCATGAAAGTGAGTATGAAGAAGAGCAACTTGAGGAGGATGACGTTTGTGAAGAGGAAAATGTAGAAGAAGCGGATGATGGAGAATTACTTGTGTTGAGAAGGGCATTAAGCGTGGCTTCTACACCAAACGAATCGAGCAACGTGAAACTATCTTCCATACTAGATGTACGGTTCAAGGGAAGGTATGTTCACTCATTATTGATGGTGGTAGTTGTACTAATGCGCTTCTACTATAATGGTTGAAAAATTGAAGTTGGAAGTAAGTTCTCATCCCTCTCCTTACAACATACAATGGTTGAGTCATGGGAAGGGTATAAAGATTGATAAACGTGTGCTTATATCTTTATCCATTGGGAAGAGTTATAAAGATCAAATATGGTGTGATGTAGTACCTATGGATGCTTGTCATATTTTGCTTGGGAGACCTTGGCTTTTTGATAGGTACGTCACACATGATGGAAGAAT
The DNA here is from genome assembly GCA_029582165.1 of Portulaca oleracea. NCBI lineage: Eukaryota > Viridiplantae > Streptophyta > Magnoliopsida > Caryophyllales > Portulacaceae > Portulaca > Portulaca oleracea. The sequence goes on from CM055878.1 coordinate 22,030,315, forward strand.
GAACACTTATTCCTTCACCATCAACAAGAAGAAGATCACATCGCCCCATTGCCACCTTCTTCTATTATTCGGCCACCCCAACAAAAGGAGCAAGAAAAGGAGTCCAATATTGTTTCCTTGCTAAAAGCAGAACAACATGAGTTTCATGAGCAAAAGGAGTTGATTTTGGCAAATTTGCAAGAGGAACAAGCTTCCCCAACTATTGAACACCCACGGCTTACCCCCTTAATGAGGAGATTTGGTCATTTGTTTCCAAAAGACATGCCCCACGGCTTGCCACCAAGGAGGGACATCGAGCATAAGATTGATCTAATTCCGGGAGCTACATTACCCAACAAGCAAGCATACCGAATGAACCCCAAAGAGTCCCAAGAAGTTCAAAAGCAAGTTGATGAACTACTCCAAAAGGGTTTAATTCCAAGTATGAGCCCTTGTGCCGTTCCGGTGTTACTAGTTCCTAAGAAAGATGGTACTCAACGCATGTGCATGGATTGTAGGTCCATCAACAAAATCACCATCAAATATCGTTTTCCCATTCCACGTTTGGAGGATCTCCTAGATGAACTTTATGGAAGTGTTGTGTTTTCAAAGATCGATTTGAAGAGTGGATATCATCAAATTCGCATATGTGAAGGAGATGAATGGAAAACGGCTTTCAAAACCAAAGAAGGCTTATATGAATGGTTAGTGATGCCTTTCGGTCTAACAAATGCTCCTTCTACTTTCATGAGGTTAATGAATCATGTATTGAAACCTTTGATTGGAAAGTGTGTTGTTGTATACTTTGATGACATACTTGTATATAGTAGAAGTGAGAATGATCGTAAAGCATATAGAGCTAGTTTTGTATATCTTGGAGAAAGAAAAGCTCTACGCCAACTTGGAGAAGTGCTCTTTCTTCTCACCCAAGGTTGTCTTCCTGATATGTGCTCCAAAGATGGAATCCATGTCGACTCAAGAAAAGATCAAGGCTATCCAAGAATGGCCAACACCAACGAGTATACATGAGGTACGATCATTTCATGGTTTAGCTTCTTTCTATAGAAGATTTATCAAGAATTTCTCTACTATTATGGCTCCTATGACCGAGTTGTTGAAGCAAAAGGAGTATTCTTGGAGTAAAAGCGCTCAATTAGCATTTGAGAGCATCAAAGAAAAGTTGTGTAACGCACCGCTTCTAGTCTTGCCATGTTTTGACAAAGTATTTGAAGTAGAAGTGGATGCTAGTGGAGTTGGCATTGGTGCTGTCCTTACACAAGAGGGAAGGCCAATAGCCTACTTTAGTGAGAAGTTGAACGAGGCTAAGAGGAAGTATAGTACATATGATAAAGAGTTCTATGCCATTATAAGAGCTCTTGAGCATTGGAGACATTATTTGCTAAGTGGAGAGTTCATTCTTCATAGTGATCATGAAGCTCTCAAATTCATCCAAGGCCAACAAGCTTAACCCACGCCATGCCAAATGGGTTGAATTTATGCAAGCCTTTCAATTCGTGATCAAACACAAAGCCGCACTTGAATAAGGGTGCCGATGCTCTTTCAAGAAGGTACTTACTCACATATATTCTTGATTCTAATGTTGCTGGATTTGAGCATATTAAGGATTTGTATCAAGATGATCAAGATTTCAAAGAAGTGTATGAATTGGCGAAGAAACATCCCCATGAAATGTTTCATATTGAAGATGGTTTCCTATTCAAAGGGAATCAATTATGTATACCAAAGACTTCCTTGCGTGAATTGTTGATTCAAGAGGTCCATGGAGGTGCTTTGGCGGGTCATTTTGGTATAGAGAAGACTTATTTGATGTTGAGAGATTATTACTTTTGGCCAAGTATGGTGAAAGATGTTGAGCATATTGTGAAGAGATGTGGTACGTGCAACCTTGCCAAGTCACACGTGTTACCACAAGGCTTATATACACCTCTACCTATTCCATATCATCCTTGGGAAGATGTGAGTTTAGACTTCGTTGGTCTACCTCGAACTCAAAGAGGTAAAGATTCTATTATGGTGGTTGTAGATCGATTTTCAAAGATGGCACATTTTGTACCTTGCAACACTACATATGATGCTACGAGAGTTGCTACTTTATACTTTGATGAAATTGTTAAGTTGCATGGTATACCCAAGACTATGGTAAGTGATAGAGACTCTAAGTTTCTAAGTCACTTTTGGGTTACTCTTTGGAAGAAGATGGGAACAAAGCTCAAATTTAGTACGGCATGTCATCCCCAAACGGATGGACAAACTGAAGTTGTCAACCGTACATTGGGAGCCTTATTACGAGCTTTGGTGAGTAAGGATAAGAAAAGTTGGGATACTTTGTTGAGTCATGCAGAGTTTGCTTATAATCGTAGTCCAAATCGAGCTACAAAGTTATCTCCATTTGAAGTTGTGTATGGTAAGAACCCTCTCAAACCCATGGATTTATCTCCTATATCTACATCAACTAAATTCAGTTTTGAAGCTAATAAGAGAGTTGAGGAGATTAAGAAGTTACATGAGGAAGTTCGTGAAAAGATCATGAGATACACTCAAAGGGTCAAGAGAAGGTCAATCATAAGAGGAAGAAGGTTATTTTCAAACTCGAGATTTGGTATGGATTCACCTCAAGAAAGAAAGGTTTCCAAGTAGAAGAAAAGGGAAATTGAAACCGAGAAGTGATGGTCCATTCGAGGTTATTGAGAAGATCGGAGATAATGCCTACAAGTTGAAGTTAGATGATGATTATGAGGGAAGTCAGACTTCAATGTAAGTGATCTTAAACCTTATTATCAAGAAGGTGAAGAGATTCCAAGTTTGAGGGCAAACTTTTCTCAAGAAGGGGTGAATGATGCATATCATACTTCTATGCATCAAGAAGAAGCTCTTAAAGACATCACAAACATGCTACAACTCATTTCAAGTGGTTTCTCACATGACATCATGGGTATCTCCTACACTAAGAGATTTTTGAGCTCCTTATCTCAAGAGTCTTGAAGTTCTCATTTAGCCATGTGATAGAGCTATTCTTTATGTACATTTTGGCTTTTGAATCTTTAGTATTGGAGTTGTATTTTAGGAGATATTGTATTTTCTTTAAAGTGATGTAATATGTGAGTGGATGATGTAAGCCCCAAGGGCCTAATCTTGAAGCTAGGTGACGCCTAAAGGAGGGCCTCTACTATAAATAGACCCTTAGGCCTCTTGTAACACATCTCATTCATATTGAAATAAACACAAATCTCTCTAAAGTTGATATGCTTTAGTTTTCTCTAGTTTTGCTAGAGTTCGAATTCCTGGGTTTTCGAGAGGAATCTCCTCTTCTAATCCAAGATTGAGCATTCTTGGGTGGTGTAAAGGAGGAGTAGGAGCTCTTGAAGATTGTGGTGTGGCTGTAGCAATTGGAAAGGCTTCGTTGCTCAAATCTATCGTTGTTCTTCACGTTTGACGAGTGGTTCTACATTGTTGGTATGATCTTGGCTTTGTCCTAGTTTCTCTTGATTGTTTTTTTTAGTCTTATGCATTAGAGCTCTCGTCCATAGCCATCCATTTCATTTCAAATTCCTTCATTTCGTGTGTTTCATTGAGAAATCAACAATCACAAGTTCTATCTTGTGAACGATCCATTTTACATTTCGTGTATGATGAATTGTTTTGGTTCATTGTTTCCATCTATTGGGTAACCATCTTTCATAGTTCTTTCCATCCTTTTTCATCCATTTCTATTCCATTTTTGGTTCTTTGGAACTTTGAGAAAGAGGATTCCTATCTTCGCTTTTAAAGATCCTTAGACTTTGTGTAATGTGATCAACCTTTGGACTCATTATGCATCAAATTTGCATCGAGCTAAGGAGTTTGAATCTCTTAGTTCTTGAAACAATCTTTACAATCTTTTCTCTCCCACACGTTTCCCATCATACGCTTCCCATCACAAAATTTCACTCATCTCTACATCACACGCCCCTTGATAGTTCTTCCAAGAACTCATCAAGAACCCATCAAGAACTCATAAAGAACCCCAAGCTCCACAAAGAACCCAAAACCAAACACAAACCTACCCAAACCGTCCCCATACCCACGTCCCATCCGTGCTAACCTTCCTTCCATGAGTTTCTTGTGATCTTTGTGAATCAAGATAGGTTCTAATGGCGAGTGCAAGCTCTCCTACAAAGTCCTCTCCATCGTCCCTAAGATGTTGAGAAGATGAAACAAAGAATCAAGTATCTCAACAAACAAGTAGCATACTACATGCGTCTTCAAGAAAGGGAGAATCTTGAGGAAGTATAAAGTAAATCATCAAGTGGATAAGGAGAAGAGGACGTTCAAAGAAAGAGGCATGGACGTCCAAAGGAGGAAAGGTTCGGCTTCAAAGTGGAGATCACAGAATTTGTTGGTGATCTTGATCCGTAATTTTATTTGGATTGGATACAAACCGTGGAAAGGGTCTTTGATCTCAAAGATGTGGAAGATGATAAGAAGGTCAAGTATGTTGCCCTAAAGCTACGAAAGCATGCAAGCATTTGGTGGACAAACTTGCAAAAGAAGAGGCAAGCAAAGGGGAAAGATAAGGTGCAGACGTGGATAAGATGAAAAGAAAGCTCCAAGAAAAGTTCCTACCATCTAGCTACCTACGTGACAACTACTACAAATTGCAAAGATTGGTTCAGGAGGAAGAAGCGTGGAGGAGTACACAAAGGAATTTGAGCATCTACTTTGGAGGTGTGATCTAAAGGAGGACGAGCCACAAACTTTGGTACGTTATCTTTTGGTCTTAATGATGGGATTAGGCACGTTGTGGAATTACAACCATACAAAACTTTGGATGAATTGAGCTACTTGTCCCTTAAAGTTGAAAAAAAGGAGAAATAAGGGTAAAGAAGACTCAAGCCAATACCAAACTCCACAAAAAACGCCCCACCAAACGACCCATCCAAACCCTCCACCATCCACGAAACACATTCCCACAAAAACTCCACAAAATCAGCTCCCATCCATCCCTAGACCTCACGACCAAGTGACCAAACCCATATCATCAAGAAGGTGTTTTCGATGCCAAGGGTTGGGACATTATGCTTCGGAGTGTCCAAACAAGCGAGTAGTGTATTTGGTGGAATACCAAAGTGCTTTATATGTAGAGCCGGAGTATGAGGAAGAAGAGGAAGTTGGGGTTGGTGCCAAAGAAGAGGAAGATGTAGTAGAAGAATATGTGGAAAGGCCAGATGAAGGAGAACTACTTGTGGTAGAAAGGGCCTTGAATATCACAAATGTGCCAAAGGATCAACTACAAAGAGAAGCAATATTTCGCTCTCGTTGTACCATCCAAGGGAGAGTATGCTCCTTGATCATAGATGGAGGAAGTTGCACCAATGCCGCCTCTACAACAATGGTCAAGAAGTTGCAAATGGAGATTAGCCCACATCCCACACCCTACACAATACAATGGCTAAGCCTTTGGCGAGGCATCCGTGTGGATCAACGAGTTTTGGTGAGTCTTTCAATTGGAAAGAATTATCAAGATTCATTATGGTGTGATATAGTTCCCATGGATACTTGTCATGTTTTGTTGGGAAGGCCATGGTTATATGATAGACATGTCATACATGGGAGGGCCAACACTTACACTCTCACCATCAACCAAAAGAGGATCACTTTGGAACCTCTTGATCCACCATCTCGGCAAAAGGAGGAGAAACGTCATATTGTGTCAATCATGAAGATGGAGAATCAAGGGTATGAAGAGTATAAGGATCCTATTCTTACACATTTGGAGAAGAAAGAAACGGATCCAAGTATCCACCACCTTTTGAATCTTCCTATGAAGCATATCTTCCATGAGCATCCAAGAGCTATCTACTTGGATCACTTGGTTGAAAGGCCAAGAATTCGAAAGGACGAAAAAGCCCAAGTCATCAAGGTACATTGTTTCATACTAAATGACAAGGGTAAAGTGGTAAGAATAAATGAGAAGCAACGTGAATGTTCCACGTTCACGGTGGAGAAATGCAAGTTCAAGTCTTATGGCGTGCAGGGAAGAAAGTTTAAGAAGTTCATCAAAGGGATCTACGATGACTTCAAAGCTTTCAAGAAGAAAGTCTTTGTAAAGAAGGCAAGTAAGGGTTGGTTTTCCAAGTTTGAGGACAAACTTTTTCAACCGGGGGTGTATGATGCATAATTGATGGCCTTATGCATCAAGGTCAACCATGGAGACATCTAATACTCACCTAGAAGGTAGAAGAGTTCAAGTCTCTCTTTATCTCTACTTGGAAGGGATCAACTCATGCGGACGTATACTTTTGCTCCTTAATTCAAGGACCGTGAAGCTATCATAGAAGTCATCCTAGAAGGGATTATTCTACATTCCAAGAGCTTTCATATGGTTCAAGAATCTTTGAATTTGGATGAGAATCCAAGGAGTTATTCATATTTGTAATATAGTTTAGTATATTGTTTTCTTTATGATGTAAGCATTAGGATGAATGATGTAAGCCAATATGGGCTAGAATCTTGAAGTTGTACACGTCTAAGGGGAAGGGTTTCTACTATAAATACCCCCTCCTAGGTGCTTGTAATTCATTCAATTCATTCAAGTCATTCACATTGAATTTTTCAAACACATGTTGTGTTCTTTCTAGCATTTGTGCTAGGCGTTTTCGTCTCTCTTTGTGGGATTCAAATATCCCTTCTTCTAGCTAAGGGTGGCAACCTTAGTGGTGAAAGGAAGGAATTGGAGTATTCTTGGAGGTGGTGAGTCTGTATCCTTCAAAGAATCTTCAAAAGCCATCAACTATCCATCTACCAATCGTCCATTTATCATCTAATTCGAGTGCTTCATCAAGAATTCAACAAGAATTCATCAAGCATTCATCAAGAATCGTGAGTTCTTCAACATTCACGCCCAAGCATTCATTCGTCATCATCATTCATCATTCAACGTCATTCATTCGCTCACTCGCTCATTCATCATTCATTTGTTCATTGTTTCCATCTAATGTGTAAACATAATTCATAGTTCTTTAAATCCTTTTTCATCCATTTCTATTCCATTTTGGTTCTTTGAACTTTGAGAAAGAGGATTCCTATCTTCGCTTTTAAAGATCCTTAGACTTTGTGTAATGTGATCAACCTTTGACTCATTATGCATCAAATTTGCATCGAGCTAAGGAGTTTGAATCTCTTAGTTCTTGAAACAATCTTTACAATCTTTTCTCTCCCACACGTTTCCCATCATACGTTTCCCATCACAAAATTTCATTCATCTCTACATCACACGTCCCCCTTGATAGTTCTTCCAAGAACTCATCAAGAACCCATCAAGAACTCATAAAGAACCCCAAGCTCCACAAAGAACCCAAAAACCAAACACAAACCTACCCAAATCCGTCCCATACCCACGTCCCATCCGTGCTAACCTTCCTTCCATGAGTTTCTTGTGATCTTTGTGAATCAAGATAGGTTCTAATGGCGAGTGCAAGCTCTCCTACAAAGTCCTCTCCATCGTCCCCAGAAGATGTTGAGAAGATGAAACAAAGAATCAAGTATCTCAACAAACAAGTAGCATACTACATGCGCCTTCAAGAAAGGGAGAATCTTGAGGAAGTATCAAGTAAATCATCAAGTGGAGAAGGAGAAGAGGACGTTCCAAGAAAGAGGCATGGACGTCCAAAGGAGGAAAGGTTTGATGCATAATTGATGGCCTTATGCATCAAGGTCAACCATGGAGACATCTAATACTCACCTAGAAGGTAGAAGAGTTCAAGTCTCTCTTTTATCTCTCTACTTGGAAGGGATCAACTCATGCGGACGTATACTTTTGCTCCTTAATTCAAGGACCGTGAAGCTATCATAGAAGTCATCCTAGAAGGGATTATTCTACATTCCAAGAGCTTTCATATGGTTCAAGAATCTTTGAATTTGGATGAGAATCCAAGGAGTTATTCATATTTGTAATATAGTTTAGTATATTGTTTTCTTTATGATGTAAGCATTAGGATGAATGATGTAAGCCCTTAAGGGGTCTTTTCTTGAAGCTAGGTGACGCCTAAGGGGTGGGTTGTAGCTATAAATACCCCCTCCTAGGTGCTTGTAATTCATTCAATTCATTCAAGTCATTCACATTGAATTTTTTCAAACACATGATGTGTTCTCTCTAGCATTTGTGCTAGGTGTTTTCGTCTCTCTTTGTGGGATTCGAAATATCCCCTTCTTCTAGCTAAGGTTGGCAACCTTAGTGGTGAAAGGAAGGAATTGGAGTATTCTTGGAGGTGGTGAATCTGTATCCTTCAAAGAATCTTCAAAAGCCATCAACTATCCATCTACCAATCGTCCATTATCATCATTTTCGAGTGCCATTCATCAAGAATTCAACAAGAATTCATCAAGCATTCAACAAGAAGCGTTTGTTCTTCATCAAACACGTCCAAGCTTCATTCGTTTATCATCATTCATCATTCGTTTGTCCATTCGTTCATTATTTCCATCCAATTGGTAATCATCTTTCATAGTTCTTTCCATCCTTTTTCATCCATTTCTATTCCATTTTTGGTTCTTTGGAACTTTGAGAAGGGAGATTCCTATCTTCGTTTTTAAAGATCCTTAGATATTGTGTAATGAGATCATCCCTTGGTCCCATTATGCATCAATGTATGACATGTCTATCATATAACCATGGCCTTCCCAAAAAAACATGACAAGTATCCATGGGAACTATATCACACCATAATGAATCTTGATAATTCTTTCCAATTGAAAGACTCACCAAAACACGTCGATCCACACGGATGCCTCGCCCAAGGCTTAGCCATTGTATTGTGTAGGTTGTGGGATGTGGGCTAATCTCCATTTGCAACTTCTTGACCATTGTTGTAGAGGCGGCATTGGTGCAACTTCCTCCATCTATGATCAAGGAGCATACTCTCCCTTGGATGGTACAACGAGAGCGAAATATTGCTTCTCTTTGTAGTTGATCCTTTGGCACATTTGTGATATTCAAGGCCCTTTCTACCACAAGTAGTTCTCCTTCATCTGGCCTTTCCACATATTCTTCTACTACATCTTCCTCTTCTTTGGCACCAACCCCAACTTCCTCTTCTTCCTCATACTCCGGCTCTACATATAAAGCACTTTGGTATTCCACCAAAGACACTACTCGCTTGTTTGGACACTCCGAAGCATAATGTCCCAACCCTTGCATCGAAAACACCTTCTTGATGCTATGGGTTTGGTCACTTGGTCGTGAGGTTTAGGGATGGATGGGGGCTGATTTTGTGGAGTTTTTGTGGGAATGTGTTTCGTGGATGGTGGAGGGTTGGATGGGACGTAGGTGGGGCGTTTTTGTGAGTTTGGTATTGGCTTGAGACTTCTTTCCCTTATTTCTCCTTTGTTTTTCAACTTTAAGGGACAAGGAGCTCAATTCATCCAAAGTTTTGTATGGTTGTAATTCCACAACGTGCCTAATCCCATCATTAAGACCAAAAAGATAACGTACCAAAGTTTGTGGCTCGTCCTCCTTTAGATCACACCTCCAAAGTAGATGCTCAAATTCCTTTGTGTACTCCTCCACGCTTCTTCCTCCCCTAACCAATCTTTGCAATTTGTAGTAGTTGTCACGTAGGTAGCTAGATGGTAGGAACTTTTCTTGGAGCTTTCTTTTCATCTTATCCCACGTACGCACCTTATCTTTCCCCTTTGCTTGCCTCTTCTTTTGCAAGTTTGTCCACCAAATGCTTGCATGCTTTCGTAGCTTTAGGGCAACATACTTGACCTTCTTATCATCTTCCACATCTTTGAGATCAAAGACCCTTTCCACGGTTTGTATCCAATCCAAATAAACTTCCGGATCAAGATCACCAACAAATTCGGGGATCTCCACTTTGAAGCCGAACCTTTCCTCCTTTGGACGTCCATGCCTCTTTCTTGGAACGTCCTCTTCTCCTTCTCCACTTGATGATTTACTTGATACTTCCTCAAGATTCTCCCTTTCTTGAAGGCGCATGTAGTATGCTACTTGTTTGTTGAGATACTTGATTCTTTGTTTCATCTTCTCAACATCTTCTGGGGACGATGGAGAGGACTTTGTAGGAGAGCTTGCACTCGCCATTAGAACCTATCTTGATTCACAAAGATCACAAGAAACTCATGGAAGGAAGGTTAGCACGGATGGGACGTGGGTATGGGACGGATTTGGGTAGGTTTGTGTTTGGTTTTTGGGTTCTTTGTGGAGCTTGGGGTTCTTTATGAGTTCTTGATGGGTTCTTGATGAGTTCTTGGAAGAACTATCAAGGGGGACGTGTGATGTAGGGATGAATGAAATTTTGTGATGGGAAACGTATGATGGGAAACGTGTGGGAGAGAAAAGATTGTAAAAGATTGTTTCAAGAACTAAGAGATTCAAACTCCTTAGCTCTGATACCAAATTTGATGCATAATGAGTCCAAAGGTTGATCACATTACACAAAGTCTAAGGATCTTTAAAAGCGAAGATAGGAATCCTCTTTCTCAAAGTTCCAAAGAACCAAAAATGGAATAGAAATGGATGAAAAAGGATGGAAAGAACTATGAAAGATGGTTACCCAATAGATGGAAACAATGAACAAATGAATGATGAATGAACGAGTGAACGAATGGACGAACGTTGAATGATGAATGATGATGACGAATGAATGCTTGGACGTGAATGTTGAAGAACTCACGATTCTTGATGAATGCTTGATGAATTCTTGTTGAATTCTTGATGAAGCACTCGAATTAGATGATAAATGGACGATTGGTAGATGGATAGTTGATGGCTTTTGAAGATTCTTTGAAGGATACAGACTCACCACCTCCAAGAATACTCCAATTCCTTCCTTTCACCACTAAGGTTGCCACCCTTAGCTAGAAGAAGGGGATATTTGAATCCCACAAAAGAGAGGCAAAACGCCTAGCACAAATGCTAGAAAGAACACAACATGTGTTTGAAAAATTCAATGTGAATGACTTGAATGAATTGAATGAATTACAAGCACCTAGGAGGGGGTATTTATAGTAGAAACCCTTCCCCTTAGACGTGTACAACTTCAAGATTCTAGCCCATATTGGCTTACATCATTCATCCTAATGCTTACATCATAAAGAAAACAATATACTAAACTATATTACAAATATGAATAACTCCTTGGATTCTCATCCAAATTCAAAGATTCTTGAACCATATGAAAGCTCTTGGAATGTAGAATAATCCCTTCTAGGATGACTTCTATGATAGCTTCACGGTCCTTGAATTAAGGAGCAAAAGTATACGTCCGCATGAGTTGATCCCTTCCAAGTAGAGAGATAAAAGAGAGACTTGAACTCTTCTACCTTCTAGGTGAGTATTAGATGTCTCCATGGTTGACCTTGATGCATAAGGCCATCAATTATGCATCATACACCCCCGGTTGAAAAAGTTTGTCCTCAAACTTGGAAAACCAACCCTTACTTGCCTTCTTTACAAAGACTTTCTTCTTGAAAGCTTTGAAGTCATCGTAGATCCCTTTTGATGAACTTCTTATACTTTCTTCCCTGCACGCCATAAGACTTGAACTTGCATTTCTCCACCGTGAACGTGGGCTGTTCACGTTGCTTCTCATTTATTTTTACCACTTTACCCTTGTCATTTAGTATGAAACAATGTACCTTGATGACTTGGGCTTTTTCCTCCTTTCGAATTCTTGGCCTTTCAACCAAGTGATCCAAGTAGATAGCTCTTGGATGCTCATGGAAGATATGCTTCATAGGAAGATTCAAAAGGTGGTGGATACTTGGATCCGTTTCTTTCTTCTCCAAATGTGTAAGAATAGGATCCTTTGATGCATAATGGATCAATACAAATCCATTATACACGAAATGCTAAGGATCTTTCCACAAGTGAAAACTTGCAATAGTTGAATTTCTCAAAAACTAGTTTCAAACGAAAGAATGGGATGAATTAGATTGAAAATGGACGAATGGAAAAGGCTAAACGAGAGTTCTAAATGTGATGAATTGAATGACAATCAAAAGAATCAAAACAATGGAAAAAAACGTACCAATTGTAAAAGAACTCGTTGAATTGATGTAGAAACTTGATAGATTTTGGCAATGGAAATCTCCTTGATTGATACAGACACACCACAATCAATTTGATATCCAACTCCTCCTTTGCACCATCCAAGATTGCTCCCTCTTGGAATAGAAGAGAAGATTCAAAGGATTCTCCCTCAAGAGAACCAGATTCTAACACAAAGGTTAGAGAGAAAACAAAGCATAAGCTCTTGTTTGATTATGTGTTTAATATTGAATGTGAATGAATACAAAGGCACCCTAGGGGGTTTATTTATACTACTCCAAGACCCCTTGACGTGCACTTAGGGTTCAAGAAACCAAGAATCAACTATTACATCATATATCCTATTTATGACATCATAAAACTCTAAAATACAACTCTAGAAAGAAATTGCTATAACTCCTTCAATACTTGTCCGTTTTCAATGATTCAAAAACCATTGGAAAGCTCTTTAAATGTACTCCAATCTGTCTTTTGATGACTTCCTCAATAGATGCTTGGATTTAGAGTTATAGAGCAAAATATCAAACTATACACGATAAGGTCCTCCAATGCCTCGAATTCAATAAGGACTATTATTGCCGAGTATTTTGAGCTCATTGATGACTTCCATATATGATTGTAATTCCATGTAAGCTAGAATAACATCAAGGTCCTTCATGCTTGCTTCCTTGATGTATAGAGCTTAATAAACCATTGTAATTGATGATGTCGTTGATGTCTTTTGTAACTTGAAGCTAGATCAAGGTCCTCTTAGCTAACCTTGATGTATATAGCTAGGCTATTATGCATCATTCTCCCGGTTGAAAAAGTTTGTCCTCAAACTTTAGACAAGACTTTCTTTAAAAAAAACACCATATAACTTCAATCACAAAACTTCTTTGATTCGTACTCACAAGTGATCATATAAACTTCTTCTTCAAAGCCCTTCTTCCTTCTTTGTAATATGTCTTTCCATATGTGTTGTTCCCACAATTTGCTTCTTCCTCTTACGTTTCTTGAAGAGACTACAAACTCTCTTCTTAAACGCTTTGAAATCATCATAGATTCCTTTGATGCTTGACTTGAACTTCCACTTTCTTCCAAATTTTCTCATAACTAATCCAATGACATCATGGAACTTCAAATCTCGCTTCTTCATAGAGAATGTAGAAACCTCATATAACTTCTCAACTTCAAAGTATAGATTCACAAGCTTGTAACTCATGATGAAGACAATAGTAAGACTTCCTTGAATCCATGGTACTTCAACCTTAGAATTCAAGCTTTCATCTCCATATAGTATAGAAGGATTGCAAATATCACAACATTGTAACGTTTGCTTGCTCAATGTCAACGATCATGCTAGGCCAGAAATAATACTCCTTCATCTTGTAATACATATTGAGAAGACCCAAATGATCAAAAGAACTTCCATGTACTTCCATGATTAAGAAGTCACGAATTCCACTCCTTGGAATACACAATTGATTCCCTTTGAAAAGAAATCTATGAGTAATATGAAAGGGTTGTTGATGATGCTTCTCACATACCTTAAATACTTCTTTAAAATCATCATCATCTTCATATAACTCCTTGATATATCCAAGCTCGAGTAATTTTGAATCAAACATGTATCTCCTCGTTAGAAAACTTCCTTTAGTCAAAGGACTTGCTTCCTCCAAGTGACTTGATTTTGATGAACAAATCAAGTACTTCATCTCAAAGTATAATGATGGCTTGATCTCCTTATCATATGAAGCATACTCCAATACTTTGTAAGAATCACAAAGCTTAAGGATGAATCCTCCATGATAACAATCCTTTGCTCAAATATCCTCATGATAACAACAAGTATGAATGTAAAGCCATAAGCAAGCTTCTCCTTTCTCCAATTAGTATATCACCAAAATAATCCATGGGACAACTTCCTTGAGATAGGACTTCACCTTTCTCAACTCCATTTGTAATGAACAAATATGATGCGAGAATAGGAAATAAAAGAATATGATGATCTTTAGCATCCTTTAAGAGACATAGTACCTCAAGTATAGATGCAAGTATGGATCCTTCTTGAATATTTCCTTTCTTCCTTTTGTCCACTTGAATTACTCCATTTGATGAGATATGTTGAGATAGCTCATTCTTGGACGAGGTAAGGACAATTCTCCAAGTACTTCTCCATTCTCCTTGTGGCTCCTCATGCTTTGTCATGATCAAGACTAACTCCAAAGGATTTACATGCTCCTTTCTACTTCTACTACATACAAAAATGTTATCAAAGTATACAAATACAATCTCTTTACATTGCAATGGTACATACTCTTTCAAAATATGTTGTATACTATGAGAACCAAAACCGTTGATGTAGTTATCCACGAATTGAGTTTGATCCCAAAGAGATAAGTGAGAGAGGTCACTTGTCGATAGTGCTTGTCTTTCATCCAAATATTCACAAATGAGAACAAGTGATGGCATAGGATCTTGATCCTTTATAGGCTTACGGTTTCCAACCTCCATTGGTGTAAGAATGAGACTCCTTGGTTCTTCAAATTCATGATACTTATTCTCCATAAGTGTCATAAGAATGCTTTGATCCTCCGTGGGCCATGAGTTACAAGAGGGTAATAAGGACGTCTCTTGGAGCATGATACTCCAATCATACAACTTTGATTTTCCGCATAAAGTATAACAAAATCCATAGAAGTAATATTACAATATAATGAATCTTTGCAAATCTTGTAAAAACAAAGACTTACTAAACTTCTTGGATCAAGGTGTATGTTGTCGTCATAAACGTGTAGAGTAGGAAGTGAATAGCTCTCCAAATCCTTCATTTTGATCCTCTTTGTAGAAACGTCAATGTCAAGATCAATGCCCTCGTCAATACTACAATGGGAAGTACAATCTTCTCCTCCTTGATTCAATGGACATACTTCTTCTTGAATGGTATATTGAGAGTAAGAAATAGGCTCTCTTTGTTGTAGATCATTTGATACACTAGCCTCTTTCAAGACTCTACTTACAACAAGCAACTCTTCTCCACTTAATTCTTCTACATACATCGTTTCTAGTACAATATCCTCTTCTTTTTCTTCCTCGTGTACTTCATGAGGCACGCTACATACCACATTCATGCCAAGTTTATGAACATCCTCATGCTCGTCAAATACATCAAATACCACCCTTTCAATTTCTGGTTGCATGCTTAATGATGTTTGACAATCAACCAAAGATACTTCTTCCTCCTTAGGACATGCACTTTCAATATGATCAAAACTTTGGCAATGTAGACATGTACTTGGAACAATGATTTCCTTTTCTTGGACAATAGGAGTGGGACGGTTTATGGGCTGATTTGAGGAGTTTTGGGCAGTAGGTATAGAGAAGTCTAAGGCTTGTTTTGTGGAGCTATGGATAGGATGTTGTAGGGGCTGTTTTGTAGGTTTTTGAACCGTAGGTTTAGGAGATCTTTGTGGCTGTTTTGTAGGTCTTTGGACGCGAGGTTTGGGATTGATCTGGGGCTTTGGGATGTTCTTGGCGTGGGGTTTTGTGGTTGGTATATTTGGTTTTAGTCTTAGATGGTTCTCATCCCAAGGTTCTTTCATCTTTGCCTCCATCTCAACATTAAAAGCCAAAGAACTTAACTCTTCCAAGTTTGAATAAAATTGACATACAACAATATCTCCAATGTAATCATTAAGACCACTTAAGTAACATACCAAGACTTGGGGGTCATCCTCCTCAAGAGCATACTTCCATAGTTGCATTCTGAATTGTATCGTGTATGGAACCACGTCCATGCTCCCTTGCCTCATTCTTGCAAGTTTGATGATGTGGTCTCTTTTGATTGGCGAAAATTCTTCTTGGACATGATATCCCTTCTTCTTATTCAAACGTGTACTCCATTCGTAAGGAGCTTCATATTCATCATCATAAGGACTCCTTTATATGAACCAAACGTGCTTCTTAATCCTTCCTTTTGAAGGTTCCCAAATTTTTCCATTTGATTCAGATTTGATGTCAAATTAGAACTCACGTTGGGTAAAGGATGGAATTAGGCTAGGCTTGTGTTTAGTCTTAGGGTTTCTTGTGGAGCTTAGGGTTCTTGATGAATTCTTGATGAGTTCTTGAGAAAACCCCAAGATGGCGTGTGAATGGTGGTGAATGGCGTGTATATGGGTGTTGTTTTGATGAAAACAAGATAAAAGAAACTAGAGAAATCAACTAGCAAGGCTCTGATACCAATTTTGATG
The DNA here is from genome assembly GCA_029582165.1 of Portulaca oleracea. Lineage (NCBI taxonomy): Eukaryota > Viridiplantae > Streptophyta > Magnoliopsida > Caryophyllales > Portulacaceae > Portulaca > Portulaca oleracea. The sequence continues at coordinate 22,046,596 of CM055878.1, forward strand.
CATAATGGATCAATACAAATCCATTATACACGAAATGCTAAGGATCTTTCCACAAGTGAAAACTTGCAATAGTTGAATTTCTCAAAAACTAGTTTCAAACGAAAGAATGGGATGAATTAGATTGAAAATGGACGAATGGAAAAGGCTAAACGAGAGTTCTAAATGTGATGAATTGAATGACAATCAAAAGAATCAAAACAATGGAAAAAAACGTACCAATTGTAAAAGAACTCGTTGAATTGATGTAGAAACTTGATAGATTTTTGATGCATAATTGATGGCCTTATGCATCAAGGTCAACCATGGAGACATCTAATACTCACCTAGAAGGTAGAAGAGTTCAAGTCTCTCTTTTATCTCTCTACTTGGAAGGGATCAACTCATGCGGACGTAAACTTTTGCTCCTTAATTCAAGGACCGTGAAGCTATCATAGAAGTCATCCTAGAAGGGATTATTCTACATTCCAAGAGCTTTCATATGGTTCAAGAATCTTTGAATTTGGATGAGAATCCAAGGAGTTATTCATATTTGTAATATAGTTTAGTATATTGTTTTCTTTATGATGTAAGCATTAGGATGAATGATGTAAGCCCTTAAGGGGTCTTTTCTTGAAGCTAGGTGACGCCTAAGGGGTGGGTTGTAGCTATAAATACCCCCTCCTAGGTGCTTGTAATTCATTCAATTCATTCAAGTCATTCACATTGAATTTTTCAAACACATGATGTGTTCTCTCTAGCATTTGTGCTAGGTGTTTTCGCCTCTCTTTGTGGATTCGAAATATCCCCTTCTTCTAGCTAAGGTTGGCATCCTTAGTGGTGAAAGGAAGGAATTGAGTATTCTTGAGGTGGTGAATCAGATCCTTCAAAGAATCTTCAAAAGCCATCAACTATCCATCTACCAATCGTCCATTATCATCCATTTTCGAGTGCTTCATCAAGAATTCATCAAGAATTCATCAAGCATTCATCAAGAAACGTGTGATCTTCATTCTACACGTCCAAGCACTTATTCGTCATCAACGTTCATCATTTGACATTCGTCCATCCATTGTTCGTTCGTTCATCATTCATTTTGTTCATTGTTTCCAATTGTTTGGTAACTTTCTTTCATAGTTCTTTTCATCCATTTCTATGCCATTTTTGGTTCTTTGGAACTTTGAGATAGAGGATTCCTATCTTCGTTTTTAAAGATCCTTAGATTTTGTGTAATGAGATTGTTCCTTGGTCTCATTATGCATCAAATTTGGTATCAGAGCTAAGGAGTTTGAATCTCTTAGTTCTTGAAACAATCTTTTACAATCTTTTCTCTCCCAGACGTTTCCCATCATACGTCCCCCTTGATAGATCTTCCAAGAACTCATCATGAACCCATCAAGAACTCATAAAGAACCCCAAGCTCCACAAAGAACCCAAAAACCAAACACAAACCTACCCAAATCCGTCCCATACCCACGTCCCATCCGTGCTAACCTTCCTTCCATGAGTTTCTTGTGATCTTTGTGAATCAAGATAGGTTCTAATGGCGAGTGCAAGCTCTCCTACAAAGTCCTCTCCATCGTCCCCAGAAGATGTTGAGAAGATGAAACAAAGAATCAAGTATCTCAACAAACAAGTAGCATACTACATGCGCCTTCAAGAAAGGGAGAATCTTGAGGAAGTATCAAGTAAATCATCAAGTGGAGAAGGAGAAGAGGACGTTGCAAGAAAGAGGCATGGACGTCCAAAGGAGGAAAGGTTCGGCTTCAAAGTGGAGATCCCCGAATTTGTTGGTGATCTTGATCCGGAAGTTTATTTGGATTGGATACAAACCGTGGAAAGGGTCTTTGATCTCAAAGATGTGGAAGATGATAAGAAGGTCAAGTATGTTGCCCTAAAGCTACGAAAGCATGCAAGCATTTGGTGGACAAACTTGCAAAAGAAGCAAAGGGGAAAGATAAGGTGCGTACGTGGGATAAGATGAAAAGAAAGCTCCAAGAAAAGTTCCTACCATCTAGCTACCTACGTGACAACTACTACAAATTGCAAAGATTGGTCCAAGGAGGAAGAAGCGTGGAGGAGTACACAAAGGAATTTGAGCATCAACTTTGGAGGTGTGATCTAAAGGAGGACGAGCCACAAACTTTGGTACGTTATCTTTTTGGTCTTAATGACGGGATTAGGCACGTTGTGGAATTACAACCATACAAAACTTTGGATGAATTGAGCTCCTTGTCCCTTAAAGTTGAAAAACAAAGGAGAAATAAGGGGAAAGAAGTCTCAAACCAATACCAAACTCCACAAAAAACGCCCCACCCTACGTCCCATCCAAACCCTCCACCATCCACGAAACACATTCCCACAAAAACTCCACAAAATCAGCCCCCATCCATCCCTAAACCTCACGACCAAGTGACCAAACCCATAGCATCAAGAAGGTGTTTTCGATGCCAAGGGTTGGGACATTATGCTTCGGAGTGTCCAAACAAGCGAGTAGTGTCTTTGGTGGAATACCAAAGTGCTTTATATGTAGAGCCGGAGTATGAGGAAGAAGAGGAAGTTGGGGTTGGTGCCAAAGAAGAGGAAGATGTAGTAGAAGAATATGTGGAAGGGCCAGATGAAGGAGAACTACTTATGGTAGAAAGGGCCTTGAATATCACAAATGTGCCAAAGGATCAACTACAAAGAGAAGCAATATTTCGCTCTCGTTGTACCATCCAAGGGAGAGTATGCTCCTTGATCATAGATGGAGGAAGTTGCACCAATGCCGCCTCTACAACAATGGTCAAGAAGTTGCAAATGGAGATTAGCCCACATCCCACACCCTACACAATACAATGGCTAAGCCTTGGGCTAGGCATCCGTGTAGATCAACGAGTTTTGGTGAGTCTTTCAATTGGAAAGAATTATCAAGATTCATTATGGTGTGATATAGTTCCCATGGATACTTGTCATGTTTTGTTGGGAAGGCCATGGTTATATGATAGACATGTCATACATGATGGGAGGGCCAACACTTACACTCTCACCATCAACCAAAAGAGGATCACTTTGGAACCTCTTGATCCACCATCTCGGCAGAAGGAGGAGAAACGTCATATTGTGTCAATCATGAAGGTGGAGAATCAAGGGCATGAAGAGTATAAGGATCCTATTCTTACACATTTGGAGAAGAAAGAAACGGATCCAAGTATCCACCACCTTTTGAATCTTCCTATGAAGTATATCTTCCATGAGCATCCAAGGGCTATCTACTTGGATCACTTGGTTGAAAGGCCAAGAATTCGAAAGAAGGAAATAGCCCAAGTCATCAAGGTACATTGTTTCATACTAAATGACAAGGGTAAAGTGGTAAGACTAAGTGAGAAGCAACGTGAATGCCCACGCTCACGGTGGAGAAATACAACTTCAAGTCTTATGGTGATCGAGGAAGAAAGTTTAAGAAGTTCATCAAAGGGATCTACGATGACTTCAAAGCTTTCAAGAAGAAAGTCGTTGTGAAGAAGGCAAGCGAGAGTTGATCTTCCAAAGTTTGAGGACAAACTTTTCAACCGGGGTGTATGATGCATAATTGATGGCCTTATGCATCAAGGTCAACCATGGAGACATCTAATACTCACCTAGAAGGTAGAAGAGTTCAAGTCTCTCTACTTGGAAGGGATCAACTCATGCGGACGTAAACTTTTGCTCCTTAATTCAAGGACCGTGAAGCTATCATAGAAGTCATCCTAGAAGGGATTATTCTACATTCCAAGAGCTTTCATATGGTTCAAGAATCTTTGAATTTGGATGAGAATCCAAGGAGTTATTCATATTTGTAATATAGTTTAGTATATTGTTTTCTTTATGATGTAAGCATTAGGATGAATGATGTAAGCCCTTAAGGGGTCTTTTCTTGAAGCTAGGTGACGCCTAAGGGGTGGGTTGTAGCTATAAATACCCCCTCCTAGGTGCTTGTAATTCATTCAATTCATTCAAGTCATTCACATTGAATTTTTCAAACACATGATGTGTTCTCTCTAGCATTTGTGCTAGGTGTTTTCGTCTCTCTTTGTGGGATTCGAAATATCCCCTTCTTCTAGCTAAGGTTGGCATCCTTAGTGGTGAAAGGAAGGAATTGGAGTATTCTTGGAGGTGGTGAACCTATATCCTTCAAAGAATCTTCAAAAGCCATCAACTATCCATCTACCAATCGTCCATTATCATCCATTTTCGAGTGCTTCATCAAGAATTCATCAAGCATTCATCAAGAAACGTGTGATCTTCATTCTACACGTCCAAGCACTTATTCGTCATCAACGTTCATCATTTGACATTCGTCCATCCATTGTTCGTTCGTTCATCATTCATTTTGTTCATTGTTTCCAATTGTTTGGTAACTTTCTTTCATAGTTCTTTTCATCCATTTCTATGCCATTTTTGGTTCTTTGGAACTTTGAGATAGAGGATTCCTATCTTCGTTTTTAAAGATCCTTAGATTTTGTGTAATGAGATTGTTCCTTGGTCTCATTATGCATCAATTTTGGCAATGGAAATCTCCTTGATTGATACAGACACACCACAATCAATTTGATATCCAACTCCTCCTTTGCACCATCCAAGATTGCTCCCTCTTGGAATAGAAGAGAAGATTCAAAGGATTCTCCCTCAAGAGAACCAGATTCTAACACAAAGGTTAGAGAGAAAACAAAGCATAAGCTCTTGTTTGATTATGTGTTTAATATTGAATGTGAATGAATACAAAGGCACCCTAGGGGGTTTATTTATACTACTCCAAGACCCCCTTGGACGTGCACTTAGGGTTCAAGAAACCAAGAATCAACTATTACATCATATATCCTATTTATGACATCATAAAACTCTAAAATACAACTCTAGAAAGAAATTGCTATAACTCCTTCAATACTTGTCCGTTTTCAATGATTCAAAAACCATTGGAAAGCTCTTTAAATGTACTCCAATCTGTCTTTTGATGACTTCCTCAATAGATGCTAGGATTTAGAGTTATAGAGCAAAATATCAAACTATACACGATAAGGTCCTCCATTGCCGCGAATTCAATAAGGACTCTTATTGCCGAGAGTATTTTGAGCTCATTGATGACTTCCATATATGATTGTAATTCCATGTAAGCTAGAATAACATCAAGGTCCTTCATGCTTGCTTCCTTGATGTATAGAGCTTAATAAACCATTGTAATTGATGATGTCGTTGATGTCTTTTGTAACTTGAAGCTAGATCAAGGTCCTCTTAGCTAACCTTGATGTATATAGCTAGGCTATTATGCATCATCCTTATACTCTTCATACCCTTGATTCTCCATCTTCATGATTGACACAATATGACGTTTCTCCTCCTTTTGCCGAGATGGTGGATCAAGAGGTTCCAAAGTGATCCTCTTTTGGTTGATGGTGAGAGTGTAAGTGTTGGCCCTCCCATCATGTATGACATGTCTATCATATAACCATGGCCTTCCCAACAAAACATGACAAGTATCCATGGGAACTATATCACACCATAATGAATCTTGATAATTCTTTCCAATTGAAAGACTCACCAAAACTCGTCGATCCACACGGATGCCTCGCCCAAGGCTTAGCCATTGTATTGTGTAGGGTGTGGGATGTGGGCTAATCTCCATTTGCAACTTCTTGACCATTGTTGTAGAGGCGGCATTGGTGCAACTTCCTCCATCTATGATCAAGGAGCATACTCTACATTGTATGGTACAACGATAGAGAAATATTGCTTCTCTTTGTAGTTGATCCTTTGGCACATTTGTGATATTCAAGGCCCTTTCTACCACAAGTAGTTCTCCTTCATCTGGCCTTTCCACATATTCTTCTACTACATCTTCCTCTTCTTTGGCACCAACCCCAACTTCCTCTTCTTCCTCATACTCCGGCTCTACATATAAAGCACTTTGGTATTCCACCAAAGACACTACTCGCTTGTTTGGACACTCCGAAGCATAATGTCCCAACCCTTGGCATCGAAAACACCTTCTTGATGCTATGGGTTTGGTCACTTGGTCGTGAGGTCTAGGGATGGATGGGAGCTGATTTTGTGGAGTTTTTGTGGGAATGTGTTTCGTGGATGGTGGAGGTTTGGATGGGACGTAGGGTGGGCGTTTTTGTGGAGTTTGGTATTGGCTTGAGACTTCTTTCCCCTTATTTCTCCTTTGTTTTTCAACTTTAAGGGACAAGGAGCTCAATTCATCCAAAGTTTTGTATGGTTGTAATTCCACAACGTGCCTAATCCCATCATTAAGACCAAAAAGATAACGTACCAAAGTTTGTGGCTCGTCCTCCTTTAGATCACACCTCCAAAGTAGATGCTCAAATTCCTTTGTGTACTCCTCCACGCTTCTTCCTCCCTGAACCAATCTTTGCAATTTGTAGTAGTTGTCACGTAGGTAGCTAGATGGTAGGAACTTTTCTTGGAGCTTTCTTTTCATCTTATCCCACGTACGCACCTTATCTTTCCCCTTTGCTTGCCTCTTCTTTTGCAAGTTTGTCCACCAAATGCTTGCATGCTTTCGTAGCTTTAGGGCAACATACTTGACCTTCTTATCATCTTCCACATCTTTGAGATCAAAGACCCTTTCCACGGTTTGTATCCAATCCAAATAAACTTCCGGATCAAGATCACCATGATGCATAATTGATGGCCTTATGCATCAAGGTCAACCATGGAGACATCTAATACTCACCTAGAAGGTAGAAGAGTTCAAGTCTCTCTTTTGTCTCTCTACTTGGAAGGGATCAACTCATGCGGACGTATACTTTTGCTCCTTAATTCAAGGACCGTGAAGCTATCATAGAAGTCATCCTAGAAGGGATTATTCTACATTCCAAGAGCTTTCATATGGTTCAAGAATCTTTGAATTTGGATGAGAATCCAAGGAGTTATTCATATTTGTAATATAGTTTAGTATATTGTTTTCTTTATGATGTAAGCATTAGGATGGATGATGTAAGCCAATATGGGCTAGAGTCTTGAAGTTGCACGCCTGGGGAAGGGTTTCTACTATAAATACCCCTCCTAGGTGCTTGTAATTCATTCAATTCATTCAGTCATTCACATTGAATTTTCAAACACATGTTGTGTTCTTTCTAGCATTTGTGCTGCGTTTTAAATCTCTCTTTTGGGATTCGAAATATCCCTTCTTCTAGCTAAGGGTGGCAACCTTAGTGGTGAAAGGAAGGAATTGAGTATTCTTGGAGGTTGTGAGTATATATCCTTCAAAGAATCTTCAAAAGCCATCAACTATCCATCTAACAATCGTCCATTATCATCCATTTTCGTGCTTCATCAAGAATTCAACAAGAATTCATCAAGCATTCATCAAGAAACGTGTGATCTTCATTCTACACGTCCAAACACTTATTCGTCATCAACGTTCATCATTTGACATTCGTCCATCCATTGTTCGTTCGTTCATCATTCATTTTGTTCATTGTTTCCAATTGTTTGGTAACTTTCTTTCATAGTTCTTTTCATCCATTTCTATGCCATTTTTGGTTCTTTGGAACTTTGAGATAGAGGATTCTTATCTTCGCTTTTAAAGATCCTTAGATTTTGAGTAATGAGATTGTTCCTTGGTCTCATTATGCATCAAATTTGGTATCAGATATGAGACCAAGGAACAATCTCATTACACAAAATCTAAGGATCTTTAAAAGCGAAGATAAGAATCCTCTATCTGAAAGTTCCAAAGAACCAAAAATGGCATAGAAATGGATGAAAAGAACTATGAAAGAAAGTTACCAAACAATTGGAAACAATGAACAAAATGAATGATGAACGAACGAACAATGGATGGACGAATGTCAAATGATGAACGTTGATGACGAATAAGTGTTTGGACGTGTAGAATAAAGATCACACGTTTCTTGATGAATGCTTGATGAATTCTTGTTGAATTCTTGATGAAGCACTCGAAAATGGATGATAATGGACGATTGGTAGATGGATAGTTGATGGCTTTTGAAGATTCTTTGAAGGATACAGACTCACCACCTCCAAGAATACTCCAATTCCTTCCTTTCACCACTAAGGTTGCCACCCTTAGCTAGAAGATGGGGATATTTCGAATCCCACAAAAGAGAGACGAAAACGCCTAGCACAAATGCTAGAAAGAACACAACATGTGTTTGAAAAATTCAATGTGAATGACTTGAATGAATTGAATGAATTACAAGCACCTAGGAGGTATTTATAGTAGAAACCCTTCCCTTAGGCGCACAACTTCAAGACTCTAGCCCATATTGGCTTACATCATCCATCCTAATGCTTACATCATAAAGAAAACAATATACTAAACTATATTACAAATATGAATAACTCCTTGATTCTCATCCAAATTCAAAGATTCTTGAACCATATGAAAGCTCTTGGAATGTAGAATAATCCTTCTAGGATGACTTCTATGATAGCTTCACGGTCCTTGAATTAAGGAGCAAAAGTATACGTCCGCATGAGTTGATCCTTCCAAGTAGAGAGACAAAAGAGAGACTTGAACTCTTCTACCTTCTAGGTGAGTATTAGATGTCTCCATGGTTGACCTTGATGCATAAGGCCATCAATTATGCATCATACACCCGTTGAAAAGTTTGTCCTCAAACTTTGGAAAATCAACTCTCACTTGCCTTCTTCACAAAGACTTTCTTCTCGAAGCTTTGAAGTCATCGAGATTCCTTTGATGAACTTCCTAGACTTTCTTCCGCTCAATTCTCGAACACCGTAAGACTTGGATTTGCGTTTCTTCACCGTGAACGTGGGTTGTTCACGTTGCTTCTCACTCCCCAAGTCTATTCTTACCACTTTACCCTTGTCATTTAGCATGAAACAATGTACCTTGATGACTTGGGCTTTTTCCTCCTTTCGAATTCTTGGCCTTTCAACCAAGTGATCCAAGTAGATAGCTCTTGGATGCTCATGGAAGATATGCTTCATAGGAAGATTCAAAAGGTGGTGGATACTTGGATCCGTTTCTTTCTTCTCCAAATGTGTAAGAATAGGATCCTTATACTCTTCATACCCTTGATTCTCCATCTTCATGATTGACACAATATGACGTTTCTCCTCCTTTTGCCGAGATGGTGGATCAAGAGGTTCCAAAGTGATCCTCTTTTGGTTGATGGTGAGAGTGTAAGTGTTGGCCCTCCCATCATGTATGACATGTCTATCATATAACCATGGCCTTCCCAACAAAACATGACAAGTATCCATGGGAACTATATCACACCATAATGAATCTTGATAATTCTTTCCAATTGAAAGACTCACCAAAACTCGTTGATCCACACGGATGCCTCGCCCAAGGCTCGGCCATTGTATTGTGTAGGGTGTGGGATGTGGGCTAATCTCCATTTGCAACTTCTTGACCATTGTTGTAGAGGCGGCATTGGTGCAACTCCCTCCATCTATGATCAAGGAGGATACTCTCACTTTGATGGTACTACGAGAGCGAAATATTGCTTCTCTTTGTAGTTGATCCTTTGGCACATTTGTGATATTCAAGGCCCTTTCTACCACAAGTAGTTCTCCTTCATCTGGCCTTTCCACATATTCTTCTACTACATCTTCCTCTTCTTTGGCACCAACCCCAACTTCCTCTTCTTCCTCATACTCCGGCTCTACATATAAAGCACTTTGGTATTCCACCAAAGACACTACTTGCTTGTTTGGACACTCCGAAGCATAATGTCCCAACCCTTGGCATCGAAAACACCTTCTTGATGCTATGGGTTTGGTCACTTGGTCGTGAGGTTTAGGGATGGATGGGGGCTGATTTTGTGGAGTTTTTGTGGGGATGTGTTTCGTGGATGGTGGAGGGTTTGGATGGGGCGTAGGGTGGGGCGTTTCTTGTGGAGTTTGGTATTTGCTTGAGACTTCTTTCCCTTTATTTCTCCTTTGTTTTTCAACTTTAAGGGACAAGGAGCTCAATTCATCCAAAGTTTTGTATGGTTGTAATTCCACAACGTGTCTAATCCCATCATTAAGACCAAAAAGATAACGTACCAAAGTTTGTGGCTCGTCCTCCTTTAGATCACACCTCCAAAGTAGATGCTCAAATTCCTTTGTGTACTCCTCCACGCTTCTTCCTCCTTGGACCAATCTTTGCAATTTGTAGTAGTTGTCACGTAGGTAGCTAGATGGTAGGAACTTTTCTTGGAGCTTTCTTTTCATCTTATCCCATGTACGCACCTTATCTTTCCCTTTGCTTGCTTCTTTTGCAAGTTTGTCCACCAAATGCTTGCATGTTTTGAAGCTTTAGGGCAACATACTTGACCTTCTTATCATCTTCCACATCTTTGAGATCAAAGACCCTTTCCAGTTTGTATCCAATCCAAGTAAACTTCGGATCAAGATCACCAACAAATTCGGGGATCTCCACTTTGAAGTCGAACCTTTCCTCCTTTGGACGTCCATGCCTCCTTCTTGGAACGTCCTCTTCTCCTTCTCCACTTGATGATTTACTTGATACTTCCTCAAGATTCTCCCTATCTTGAAGGCGCATGTAGTATGCTACTTGTTTGTTGAGATACTTGATTCTTTGTTTCATCTTCTCAACATCTTCTGGGGACGATGGAGAGGACTTTGTAGGAGAGCTTGCACTCGCCATTAGAACCTATCTTGATTCACAAAGATCACAAGAAACTCATGGAAGGAAGGTTAGCACGGATGGGACGTGGGTATGGGACGGATTTGGGTAGGTTTGTGTTTGGTTTTTGGGTTCTTTGTGGAGCTTGGGGTTCTTTATGAGTTCTTGATGGGTTCTTGATGAGTTCTTGGAGGAACTATCAAGGGGAACGTGTGATGTAGAGATGAATGAAATTTTGTGATGGGAAACGTATGGTGGGAAACGTGTGGGAGAGAAAAGATTGTAAAAGATTGTTTCAAGAACTAAGAGATTCAAACTCCTTAGCTCTGATACCAAATTTGATGCATAATGAGACCAAGGAACAATCTCATTACACAAAATCTAAGGATCTTTAAAAACGAAGATAAGAATCCTCTATCTCAAAGTTCCAAAGAACCAAAAATGGCATAGAAATGGATGAAAAGAACTATGAAAGAAAGTTACCAAACAATTGGAAACAATGAACAAAATGAATGATGAACGAACGAACAATGGATGGACGAATGTCAAATGATGAACGTTGATGACGAATAAGTGTTTGGACGTGTAGAATGAAGATCACACGTTTCTTGATGAATGCTTGATGAATTCTTGTTGAATTCTTGATGAAGCACTCGAAAATGGATGATAATGGACGATTGGTAGATGGATAGTTGATGGCTTTTGAAGATTCTTTGAAGGATACAGACTCACCACCTCCAAGAATACTCCAATTCCTTCCTTTCACCACTAAGGTTGCCACCCTTGGCTAGAAGAAGGGGATATTTCGAATCCCACAAAAGAGATTTTAAAACGCCTAGCACAAATGCTAGAAAGAACACAACATGTGTTTGAAAAATTCAATGTGAATGACTTGAATGAATTGAATGAATTACAAGCACCTAGGAGGGGGTATTTATAGTAGAAACCCTTCCCCTTAGGCGTGCACAACTTCAAGACTCTAGCCCATATTGGCTTACATCATCCATCCTAATGCTTACATCATAAAGAAAACAATATACTAAACTATATTACAAATATGAATAACTCCTTGGATTCTCATCCAAATTCAAAGATTCTTGAACCATATGAAAGCTCTTGGAATGTAGAATAATCCCTTCTAGGATGACTTCTATGATAGCTTCACAGTCCTTGAATTAAGGAGCAAAAGTATACGTCCGCATGAGTTGATCCCTTCCAAGTAGAGAGACAAAAGAGAGAATTGAACTCTTCTACCTTCTAGGTGAGTATTAGATGTCTCCATGGTTGACCTTGATGCATAAGGCCATCAATTAGGCATCACACCAACAAATTCGGGGATCTCCACTTTGAAGCCGAACCTTTCCTCCTTTGGACGTCCATGCCTCTTTCTTGGAACGTCCTCTTCTCCTTCTCCACTTGATGATTTACTTGATACTTCCTCAAGATTCTCCCTTTCTTGAAGGCGCATGTAGTATGCTACTTGTTTGTTGAGATACTTGATTCTTTGTTTCATCTTCTCAACATCTTCTGGGGACGATGGAGAGGACTTTGTAGGAGAGCTTGCACTCGCCATTAGAACCTATCTTGATTCACAAAGATCACAAGAAACTCATGGAAGGAAGGTTAGCACGGATGGGACGTGGGTATGGGACGGATTTGGGTAGGTTTGTGTTTGGTTTTTGGGTTCTTTGTGGAGCTTGGGGTTCTTTATGAGTTCTTGATGGGTTCTTGATGAGTTCTTGGAAGAACTATCAAGGGGGACGTGTGATGTAGGGATGAATGAAATTTTGTGATGGGAAACGTATGATGGGAAACGTGTGGGAGAGAAAAGATTGTAAAAGATTGTTTCAAGAACTAAGAGATTCAAACTCCTTAGCTCTGATACCAAATTTGATGCATAATGAGTCCAAAGGTTGATCACATTACACAAAGTCTAAGGATCTTTAAAAGCGAAGATAGGAATCCTCTTTCTCAAAGTTCCAAAGAACCAAAAATGGAATAGAAATGGATGAAAAAGGATGGAAAGAACTATGAAAGATGGTTACCCAATAGATGGAAACAATGAACAAATGAATGATGAATGAACGAGTGAACGAATGGATAACGTTGAATGATGAATGATGATGACGAATGAATGCTTGACGTGAATGTTGAAGAACTCACGATTCTTGATGAATGCTTGATGAATTCTTGTTGAATTCTTGATGAAGCACTCGAATTAGATGATAAATGGACGATTGGTAGATGGATAGTTGATGGCTTTTGAAGATTCTTTGAAGGATACTGGACTCACCACCTCCAAGAATACTCCAATTCCTTCCTTTCACCACTAAGGTTGCCACCCTTAGCTAGAAGAAGGGGATATTTCGAATCCCACAAAAGAGAGACGAAAACGCCTAGCACAAATGCTAGAAAGAACACAACATGTGTTTGAAAAATTCAATGTGAATGACTTGAATGAATTGAATGAATTACAAGCACCTAGGAGGTATTTATAGTAGAAACCCTTCCCCTTAGACGTGTACAACTTCAAGATTCTAGCCCATATTGGCTTACATCATTCATCCTAATGCTTACATCATAAAGAAAACAATATACTAAACTATATTACAAATATGAATAACTCCTTGGATTCTCATCCAAATTCAAAGATTCTTGAACCATATGAAAGCTCTTGGAATGTAGAATAATCCCTTCTAGGATGACTTCTATGATAGCTTCACGGTCCTTGAATTAAGGAGCAAAAGTATACGTCCGCATGAGTTGATCCCTTCCAAGTAGAGAGATAAAAGAGAGACTTGAACTCTTCTACCTTCTAGGTGAGTATTAGATGTCTCCATGGTTGACCTTGATGCATAAGGCCATCAATTATGCATCATACACCCCCGGTTGAAAAAGTTTGTCCTCAAACTTGGAAAACCAACCCTTACTTGCCTTCTTTACAAAGACTTTCTTCTTGAAAGCTTTGAAGTCATCGTAGATCCCTTTTGATGAACTTCTTAAACTTTCTTCCCTGCACGCCATAAGACTTGAACTTGCATTTCTCCACCGTGAACGTGAACATTCACGTTGCTTCTCATTTATTCTTACCACTTTACCCTTGTCATTTAGTATGAAACAATGTACCTTGATGACTTGGGCTTTTTCCTCCTTTCGAATTCTTGGCCTTTCAACCAAGTGATCCAAGTAGATAGCTCTTGGATGCTCATGGAAGATATGCTTCATAGGAAGATTCAAAAGGTGGTGGATACTTGATCCGCTTTCTTTCTTCTCCAAATGTGTAAGAATAGGATCCTTATACTCTTCATACCCTTGATTCTCCATCTTCATGATTGACACAATATGACGTTTCTCCTCCTTTTGCTGAGATGGTGGATCAAGAGGTTCCAAAGTGATCCTCTTTTGGTTGATGGTGAGAGTGTAAGTGTTGGCCCTCCCATCATGTATGACATGTCTATCATATAACCATGGCCTTCCCAACAAAACATGACAAGTATCCATGGAACTATATCACACCATAATGAATCTTGATAATTCTTTCCAATTGAAAGACTCACCAAAACTCGTTGATCCACACGATGCCTCGCCAAGGCTTGGCCATTGTATTGTGTAGGGTGTGGGATGTGGGCTAATCTCCATTTGCAACTTCTTGACCATTGTTGTAGAGCGGCATTGGTGCAACTTCCTCCATCTATGATCAAGGAGCATACTCTCCTTGGATGGTACAACGACAGCGAAATATTGCTTCTCTTTGTAGTTGATCCTTTGGCACATTTGTGATATTCAAGGCCCTTTCTACCACAAGTAGTTCTCCTTCATCTGGCCTTTCCACATATTCTTCTACTACATCTTCCTCTTCTTTGGCACCAACCCCAACTTCCTCTTCTTCCTCATACTCCGGCTCTACATATAAAGCACTTTGGTATTCCACCAAAGACACTACTCACTTGTTTGGACACTCCGAAGCATAATGTCCCAACCCTTGGCATCGAAAACACCTTCTTGATGCGCTATGGGTTTGGTCACTTGGTCGTGAGGTCTAGGGATGGATGGGAGCTGATTTTGTGGAGTTTTTGTGGGAATGTGTTTCGTGGATGGTGGAGGGTTTGGATGGGACGTAGGGTGGGGCGTTTTTTGTGGAGTTTGGTATTGGCTTGAGACTTCTTTCCCCTTATTTCTCCGTTGTTTTTCAACTTTAAGGGACAAGGAGCTCAATTCATCCAAAGTTTTGTATGGTTGTAATTCCACAACGTGCCTAATCCCATCATTAAGACCAAAATGATATCGTAACTAAGTTTGTGGCTCGTCCTCCTTTAGATCACACCTCCAAAGTAGATGCTCAAATTCCTTTGTGTACTCCTCCACGCTTCTTCCTCCCTGAACCAATCTTTGCAATTTGTAGTAGTTGTCACGTAGGTAGCTAGATGGTAGGAACTTTTCTTGGAGCTTTCTTTTCATCTTATCCCACGTACGCACCTTATCTTTCCCCTTTGCTTGCCTCTTCTTTTGCAAGTTTGTCCACCAAATGCTTGCATGCTTTTGTAGCTTTAGGGCAACATACTTGACCTTCTTATCATCTTCCACATCTTTGAGATCAAAGACCCTTTCCACGGTTTGTATCCAATCCAAATAAACTTCCGGATCAAGATCACCAACAAATTCGGGGATCTCCACTTTGAAGCCGAACCTTTCCTCCTTTGGACGTCCATGCCTCTTTCTTGGAACGTCCTCTTCTCCTTCTCCACTTGATGATTTACTTGATACTTCCTCAAGATTCTCCCTTTCTTGAAGGCGCATGTAGTATGCTACTTGTTTGTTGAGATACTTGATTCTTTGTTTCATCTTCTCAACATCTTCTGGGGACGATGGAGAGGACTTTGTAGGAGAGCTTGCACTCGCCATTAGAACCTATCTTGATTCACAAAGATCACAAGAAACTCATGGAAGGAAGGTTAGCACGGATGGGACGTGGGTATGGGACGGATTTGGGTAGGTTTGTGTTTGGTTTTTGGGTTCTTTGTGGAGCTTGGGGTTCTTTATGAGTTCTTGATGGGTTCTTGATGAGTTCTTGGAAGAACTATGATGCATAATTGATGGCCTTATGCATCAAGGTCAACCATGGAGACATCTAATACTCACCTAGAAGGAAGAAGAGCTCAAGTCTCTCATATATCTCTCTACTTGGAAGGGATCAACTCATATGGTCGTATACTTTTGCTCCTTAATTCAAGGACCATGAAGCTATCATAGAAGTCATCCTAGAGAGGATTATTCTACATTCCAAGAGCTTTCATATGGTTCAAGAATCTTTAAGTTTGGATGAGAATCCAAGGAGTTATCATCATTTGAAATCTAGTTTAGTTCATTGTTTTCTTTATGATGTAATCATTAGAATAGATGATGTAAGCCTCAAGGGGCCTATTTCTTGATTTGTGCACGTTTAGGGAGGGCTAGGATTACTATAAATACCCCCCTTAGGCCTCTTGTAATCTCATTCATTCAATATATCAAATACAAAGTAAACACATGGTGTTGTTTTCTCTCTAGCTTTTGTGCTAGTTTTCGTTTCTCTTGAGGGAGTTTCGAAGTTATCCCCTTCTTCTATTCAAGGGTGGCATCCTTGAAGGTGAAAGGAAGGAATTGAAGGTCTCTTGAAGGTGGTGTGGCTATATCCTTCCAAGAGTCTTCAAAAGCCATCATCTATCCGTCGTCATTCATCCATTTATCATCCATTTCGTGTTATTCATCAAGAATTCAACAAGAATTCATCAAGCATTCAACAAGAAACGTTTGTTCTTCATCAAACACGTCCAAGCTTCATTCGTTCATCATCATTCATCATTCGTTTGTCCATTCGTTCATCATTTCCATCCATTTGGTAATCATCTTTCATAGTTCTTTCCATCCTTTTTCATCCATTTCTATTCCATTTTTGGTTCTTTGGAACTTTGAGAAAGGAGATTCCTATCTTCGTTTTTAAAGATCCTTAGTTATTGTGTGATGAGATCATCCCTTGGTCTCATTATGCATCAAATTTGGTATCAGAGCTTAGGAGTTTGATTCTCTTAGTTCTTGAACCATCTTTTACCCATCTTTCCATCACAAATTTCATCCCCCATCATCTCTCCATCACACGCCACCCATAAGTTCTTCCAAGAACCCATCAAGAACCCATCAAGAACTCATCAAGAACTCATAAAGAATCATAAACTCCACAAAGAACCCGTGAGCCCAAACACAAATCCAACCAATTCCCCCTCACGTCCCTTCTATGCTAACCATCCTACCATGAGTTTCTTGTGATCTTTTGAATCAAGATAGGTTCTAATGGATTGCAAAAGGTCCAGCAAGAATTCCCAACGTGAGCTACAATACTTGAAGCAACAAATCGATGATCTTGCCAAGCAAATGGAAGAATGTGTTATTCTATCAAATTGGTCAAGAAGCACAAGATCACGTGGTTCACTCTTCTAAGGTTGAATATGAAGCACCTTATGCCCGAAGTAAACATTCCAACAAAAAGAATGGGAAGAAATTTCAAGAAGATTTCTTGCCATCCGACATAAAGGTGACTCCATCAACAATCTTGAAGGAGTTAAGCAAGGCAGCATGGATGTACTTGATTATACAATAGAGTTCAAGTGGCAATTATGGAAGAATGGCCTTAAGGAGGACGATCCACGCATTTTGGTATACTACTCTCTTGGTCTTAATGATTACATTCGTGTGGTTGTTGCAAATCAACTTCTTACAAACTTGGAAGAGTTAAGTTCTTTAGCTCGATGTTGAAAGGCAAAGGAGATGTTGTCATTGCCAAAGTTTAGGTCACATTGATTTGGAGTGTCTTCTCATCATGAAAGATGTGTCTTTGGTTGCGTACCAAACACATGATAACAAACCATTTGAGGAGGAAAAGGAAGAAGAAATTGGGATTGACGACATGAGGAGGAAAATAAAGAGGAAGAAAAGGTAGAAGAGGAGCATATGGAAAAATGGCTTGTGACAAAAGAAGCAAGTGTGGCGTATGAACATCCACAAAGAGAGTGCAAGATCTCTCATTATACCAACAAAGGAGAAGTATGTTCGTTGAACCAAGAAAAGGAAAGTTGTGCCTCCTATGGAAATATTGTTGTCCTTACGCAAGGGTTAAGCCATGACAAGTTCATTCATTTCAATCCAAGAAGTTTAGTAAGTCTTTGCTTTTACAAAATTTGCAAAGATTCATTATATTGCAAAATTACTTCTATGGATTCTTGTCATACTTTGTTGGAAGGACCAAAGTTTCTTGATAGGAATATCATGCCTCTTGATGCATCTCTACTTCCATCTTATACCACACGGCCTAAGAAGGAAGAAAGCCATCTTGTGTCGATCATGAAAAAAGAGTACCGAGGGAATAAAGAATATAAGGATCCTATTCTTATACATTTGGAGAAGAATGAAACGGATCCAAGTATCCATCACATTTTGAATCTTCCTATGAAGCATATCTTCCATGAGCATCCAAGAGCTATCTACTTAGATCACTTGGTTGAAAGGCCAAGAATTCGAAAGGATGAAATAGCCCAAGTCATCAAGGTACATTGTTTCATGCTAAATGACAAGGGTAAAGTGGTAAGAATAGACTTGGGGAGTGAGAAGCAACGTGAACAACCCACGTTCACGGTGAAGAAATGCAAGTCCAAGTCTTATGGTGTTCGAGAAATCATCGGAAGAAAGTTTAAGAAGTTCATCAAAGGAATCTACGATGACTTCAAAGCTTTCAACAAGAAAGTCTTTGTGAAGAAGGCAAGTGAGAGTTGATTTTTCCAAAGTTTGAGGACAAACTTTTTCAACCGGGGGTGTATGATGCATAATTGATGGCCTTATCCATCAAGGTCAACCATGGAGACATCTAATACTCACCTAGAAGGAAGAAGAGCTCAAGTCTCTCATATATCTCTCTACTTGGAAGGGATCAACTCATATGGTCGTATACTTTTGCTCCTTAATTCAAGGACCATGAAGCTATCATAGAAGTCATCCTAGAGAGGATTATTCTACATTCCAAGAGCTTTCATATGGTTCAAGAATCTTTAAGTTTGGATGAGAATCCAAGGAGTTATCATCATTTGAAATCTAGTTTAGTTCATTGTTTTCTTTATGATGTAATCATTAGAATAGATGATGTAAGCCTCAAGGGCCTATTTCTTGATTTGTGCACGTTTAGGAGGGCTAGGATTACTATAAATACCCCCTTAGGCCTCTTGTAATCTCATTCATTCAATATATCAAATACAAAGTAAACACATGGTGTTGTTTTCTCTCTAGCTTTGTGCTAGTTTTCGCTTTCTCTTGAGGGAGTTTCGAAGTTATCCCCTTCTTCTATTCAAGGGTGGCATCCTTGAAGGTGAAAGGAAGGAATTGAAGGTCTCTTGAAGGTGGTGTGGCTATATCCTTCCAAGAGTCTTCAAAAGCCATCATCTATCCGTCGTCATTCATCCATTTATCATCCATTTCGTGTTATTCATCAAGAATTCAACAAGAATTCATCAAGCATTCAACAAGAAACGTTTGTTCTTCATCAAACACGTCCAAGCTTCATTCGTTCATCATCATTCATCATTCGTTTGTCCATTCGTTCATCATTTCCATCCATTTGGTAATCATCTTTCATAGTTCTTTCCATCCTTTTTCATCCATTTCTATTCCATTTTTGGTTCTTTGGAACTTTGAGAAAGGAGATTCCTATCTTCGTTTTTAAAGATCCTTAGTTATTGTGTGATGAGATCATCCCTTGGTCTCATTATGCATCAAACTATCAAGGGGGACGTGTGATGTAGGGATGAATGAAGTTTTGTGATGGGAAACGTATGATGGGAAACGTGTGGGAGAGAAAAGATTGTAAAAGATTGTTTCAAGAACTAAGAGATTCAAACTCCTTAGCTCTGATACCAAATTTGATGCATAATGAGTCCAAAGGTTGATCACATTACACAAAGTCTAAGGATCTTTAAAAGCGAAGATAGGAATCCTCTTTCTCAAAGTTCCAAAGAACCAAAAATGGAATAGAAATGGATGAAAAAGGATGGAAAGAACTATGAAAGATGGTTACCCAATAGATGGAAACAATGAACAAATGAATGATGAATGAACGAGTGAACGAATGGACGAACGTTGAATGATGAATGATGATGACGAATGAATGCTTGGACGTGAATGTTGAAGAACTCACGATTCTTGATGAATGCTTGATGAATTCTTGTTGAATTCTTGATGAAGCACTCGAATTAGATGATAAATGGACGATTGGTGATGCATAATGAGACCAAGGGATGATCTCATCACACAATAACTAAGGATCTTTAAAAACGAAGATAGGAATCTCCTTTCTCAAAGTTCCAAAGAACCAAAAATGGAATAGAAATGGATGAAAAAGGATGGAAAGAACTATGAAAGATGATTACCAAATGGATGGAAATGATGAACGAATGGACAAACGAATGATGAATGATGATGAACGAATGAAGCTTGGACGTGTTTGATGAAGAACAAACGTTTCTTGTTGAATGCTTGATGAATTCTTGTTGAATTCTTGATGAATAACACGAAATGGATGATAAATGGATGAATAACGACGGATAGATGATGGCTTTTGAAGACTCTTAGAAGGATATAGCCACACCACCTTCAAGAGACCTTCAATTCCTTCCTTTCACCTTCAAGGATGCCACCCTTGACTAGAAGAAGGGGATAACTTCGAAACTCCCTCAAGAGAAACGAAAACTAGCACAAAAGCTAGAGAGAAAACAACACCATGTGTTTACTTTGTATTTGATATATTGAATGAATGAGATTACAAGAGGCCTAAGGGGGGTATTTATAGTAATCCTAGCCCTCCCTAAACGTGCACAAATCAAAAAAATGGCCCCTTGAGGCTTACATCATCTATTCTAATGATTACATCATAAAGAAAACAATGAACTAAACTAGATTTCAAATGATGATAACTCCTTGGATTCTCATCCAAACTTAAAGATTCTTGAACCATATGAAAGCTCTTGGAATGTAGAATAATCCTCTCTAGGATGACTTCTATGATAGCTTCATGGTCCTTGAATTAAGGAGCAAAAGTATACGACCATATGAGTTGATCCCTTCCAAGTAGAGAGATATATGAGAGACTTGAGCTCTTCTTCCTTCTAGGTGAGTATTAGATGTCTCCATGGTTG
The DNA here is from genome assembly GCA_029582165.1 of Portulaca oleracea. NCBI lineage: Eukaryota > Viridiplantae > Streptophyta > Magnoliopsida > Caryophyllales > Portulacaceae > Portulaca > Portulaca oleracea. The sequence continues at coordinate 22,067,392 of CM055878.1, forward strand.
ACCTTGATGCATAAGGCCATCAATTATGCATCAATTGGTAGATGGATAGTTGATGGCTTTTGAAGATTCTTTGAAGGATACAGACTCACCACCTCCAAGAATACTCCAATTCCTTCCTTTCACCACTAAGGTTGCCACCCTTAGCTAGAAGAAGGGGATATTTCGAATCCCACAAAAGAGAGACGAAAACGCCTAGCACAAATGCTAGAAAGAACACAACATGTGTTTGAAAAATTCAATGTGAATGACTTGAATGAATTGAATGAATTACAAGCACCTAGGAGGGGGTATTTATAGTAGAAACCCTTCCCCTTAGACGTGTACAACTTCAAGATTCTAGCCCATATTGGCTTACATCATTCATCCTAATGCTTACATCATAAAGAAAACAATATACTAAACTATATTACAAATATGAATAACTCCTTGGATTCTCTTCCAAATTCAAAGATTCTTGAACCATATGAAAGCTCTTGGAATGTAGAATAATCCCTTCTAGGATGACTTCTATGATAGCTTCATGGTCCTTGAATTAAGGAGCAAAAGTATACGTCCGCATGAGTTGATCCCTTCCAAGTAGATTGATATAAGAGAGACTTGAACTCTTCTACCTTCTAGGTGAGTATTAGATGTCTCCATGGTTGACCTTGATGCATAAGGCCATCAATTATGCATCATACACCCCCAGTTGAAAAAGTTTGTCCTCAAACTTGGAAAACCAACCCTTACTTGCCTTCTTTACAAAGACTTTCTTCTTGAAAGCTTTGAAGTCATCGAGATCCCTTTGATGAACTTCTTAAACTTTCTTCCCCGCACGCCATAAGACTTGAACTTGCATTTCTCCACCGTGAACGTGGGTCATTCACGTTGCTTCTCATTTATTCTTACCACTTTACCCTTGTCATTTAGTATGAAACAATGTACCTTGATGACTTGGGCTTTTTCCTCCTTTCGAATTCTTGGCCTTTCAACCAAGTGATCCAAGTAGATAGCTCTTGGATGCTCATGGAAGATATGCTTCATAGGAAGATTCAAAAGGTGGTGGATACTTGGATCCGTTTCTTTCTTCTCCAAATGTGTAAGAATAGGATCCTTATACTCTTCATACCCTTGATTCTCCATCTTCATGATTGACACAATATGACGTTTCTCCTCCTTTTGCCGAGATGGTGGATCAAGAGGTTCCAAAGTGATCCTCTTTTGGTTGATGGTGAGAGTGTAAGTGTTGGCCCTCCCATCATGTATGACATGTCTATCATATAACCATGGCCTTCCCAACAAAACATGACAAGTATCCATGGGAACTATATCACACCATAATGAATCTTGATAATTCTTTCCAATTGAAAGACTCACCAAAACTCGTTGATCCACACGGATGCCTCGCCCAAGGCTTAGCCATTGTATTGTGTAGGGTGTGGGATGTGGGCTAATCTCCATTTGCAACTTCTTGACCATTGTTGTAGAGGCGGCATTGGTGCAACTTCCTCCATCTACGATCAAGGAGCATACTCTCCTTGGATGGTACAACGAGCGAAATATTGCTTCTCTTTGTAGTTGATCCTTTGGCACATTTGTGATATTCAAGGCCCTTTCTACCACAAGTAGTTCTCCTTCATCTGGCCTTTCCACATATTCTTCTACTACATCTTCCTCTTCTTTGGCACCAACCCCAACTTCCTCTTCTTCCTCATACTCCGACTCTACATATAAAGCACTTTGGTATTCCACCAAAGACACTACTCGCTTGTTTGGACACTCCGAAGCATAATGTCCCAACCCTTGGCATCGAAAACACCTTCTTGATGCTATGGGTTTGGTCACTTGGTCGTGAGGTCTAGGGATGGATGGGAGCTGATTTTGTGGAGTTTTGTGGGAATGTGTTTCGTGGATGGTGGAGGTTTGGATGGGACGAGGTGGGGCGTTTTTGTGGAGTTTGGTATTGGCTTGAGACTTCTTTCCCTTATTTCTCCGTTGTTTTTCAACTTTAAGGACAAGGAGCTCAATTCATCCAAAGTTTTGTATGGTTGTAATTCCACAACGTGCCTAATCCCATCATTAAGACCAAAAAGATAACGTACCAAAGTTTGTGGCTCGTCCTCCTTTAGATCACACCTCCAAAGTAGATGCTCAAATTCCTTTGTGTACTCCTCCACGCTTCTTCCTCCCTGAACCAATCTTTGCAATTTGTAGTAGTTGTCACGTAGGTAGCTAGATGGTAGGAACTTTTCGAGCTTTCTTTCATCTTATCCCACGTACGCACCTTATCTTTCCCCTTTGCTTGCCTCTTCTTTTGCAAGTTTGTCCACCAAATGCTTGCATGCTTTTGTAGCTTTAGGGCAACATACTTGACCTTCTTATCATCTTCCACATCTTTGAGATCAAAGACCCTTTCCACGGTTTGTATCCAATCCAAATAAACTTCCGGATCAAGATCACCAACAAATTCGGGGATCTCCACTTTGAAGCCGAACCTTTCCTCCTTTGGACGTCCATGCCTCTTTCTTTGAACGTCCTCATCTCCTTCCCCACTTTATTATTTAATTGATACTTCCTCAAGATTATCCTTTCTTGAAGGCGCATGTAGTATGCTACTTGTTTGTTGAGATACTTGATTCTTTGTTTCATCTTCTCAACATCTTCTGGGACGATGGAGAGGACTTTGTAGGAGAGCTTGCACTCGCCATTAGAACCTATCTTGATTCACAAAGATCACAAGAAACTCATGGAAGGAAGGTTAGCACGGATGGGACGTGGGTATGGGACGGATTTGGGTAGGTTTGTGTTTGGTTTTTGGGTTCTTTGTGGAGCTTCGGGTTCTTTATGAGTTCTTGATGGGTTCTTGATGAGTTCTTGGAAGAACTATCAAGGGGGACGTGTGATGTAGGGATGAATGAAATTTTGTGATGGGAAACGTATGATGGGAAACGTGTGGGAGAGAAAAGATTGTAAAAGATTGTTTCAAGAACTAAGAGATTCAAACTCCTTAGCTCTGATACCAAATTTGATGCATAATGAGTCCAAAGGTTGATCACATTACACAAAGTCTAAGGATCTTTAAAAGCGAAGATAGGAATCCTCTTTCTCAAAGTTCCAAAGAACCAGAAATGGAATAGAAATGGATGAAAAAGGATGGAAAGAACTATGAGAGATGGTTACCCAATAGATGGAAACAATGAACGAGTGAACGAATGGACGAACGTTGAATGATGAATGATGATGACGAATGAATGCTTGGACGTGAATGTTGAAGAACTCACGATTCTTGATGAATGCTTGATGAATTCTTGTTGAATTCTTGATGAAGCACTCGAATTAGATGATAAATGGACGATTGGTAGATGGATAGTTGATGGCTTTTGAAGATTCTTTGAAGGATACAGACTCACCACCTCCAAGAATACTCCAATTCCTTCCTTTCACCACTAAGGTTGCCACCCTTAGCTAGAAGAAGGGGATATTTCGAATCCCACAAAAGAGAGACGAAAACGCCTAGCACAAATGCTAGAAAGAACACAACGTGTTTGAAAAATTCAATGTGAATGACTTGAATGAATTGAATGAATTACAAGCACCTAGGAGGGGGTATTTATAGTAGAAACCCTTCCCCTTAGACGTGTACAACTTCAAGATTCTAGCCCATATTGGCTTACATCATTCATCCTAATGCTTACATCATAAAGAAAACAATATACTAAACTATATTACAAATATGAATAACTCCTTGGATTCTCATCCAAATTCAAAGATTCTTGAACCATATGAAAGCTCTTGGAATGTAGAATAATCCCTTCTAGGATGACTTCTATGATAGCTTCACGGTCCTTGAATTAAGGAGCAAAAGTATACGTCCGCATGAGTTGATCCCTTCCAAGTAGAGAGATAAAAGAGAGACTTGAACTCTTCTACCTTCTAGGTGAGTATTAGATGTCTCCATGGTTGACCTTGATGCATAAGGCCATCAATTATGCATCATACACCCCCGGTTGAAAAAGTTTGTCCTCAAACTTGGAAAACCAACCCTTACTTGCCTTCTTTACAAAGACTTTCTTCTTGAAAGCTTTGAAGTCATCGTAGATCCCTTTTGATGAACTTCTTAAACTTTCTTCCCTGCACGCCATAAGACTTGAACTTGCATTTCTCCACCGTGAACGTGGGCTGTTCACGTTGCTTCTCATTTATTCTTACCACTTTACCCTTGTCATTTAGTATGAAACAATGTACCTTGATGACTTGGGCTTTTTCCTCCTTTCAATTCTTGGCCTTTCAACCAAGTGATCCAAGTAGATAGCTCTTGGATGCTCATGGAAGATATGCTTCATAGGAAGATTCAAAAGGTGGTGGATACTTGGATCCGTTTCTTTCTTCTCCAAATGTGTAAGAATAGGATCCTTATACTCTTCATACCCTTGATTCTCCATCTTCATGATTGACACAATATGACGTTTCTCCTCCTTTTGCCGAGATGGTGGATCAAGAGGTTCCAAAGTGATCCTCTTTTGGTTGATGGTGAGAGTGTAAGTGTTGGCCCTCCCATCATGTATGACATGTCTATCATATAACCATGGCCTTCCCAACAAAACATGACAAGTATCCATGGGAACTATATCACACCATAATGAATCTTGATAATTCTTTCCAATTGAAAGACTCACCAAAACTCGTTGATCCACACGGATGCCTCGCCAAGGCTTAGCCATTGTATTGTGTAGGGTGTGGGATGTGGGCTAATCTCCATTTGCAACTTCTTGACCATTGTTGTAGAGGCGGCATTGGTGCAACTTCCTCCATCTACGATCAAGGAGCATACTCTCCTTGGATGGTACAACGAGCGAAATATTGCTTCTCTTTGTAGTTGATCCTTTGCACATTTGTGATATTCAAGGCCCTTTCTACCACAAGTAGTTCTCCTTCATCCGCCTTTCCACATATTCTTCTACTACATCTTCCTCTTCTTTGGCACCAACCCCAACTTCCTCTTCTTCCTCATACTCCGGCTCTACATATAAAGCACTTTGGTATTCCACCAAAGACACTACTCACTTGTTTGGACACTCCGAAGCATAATGTCCCAACCCTTGGCATCGAAAACACCTTCTTGATGCGCTATGGGTTTGGTCACTTGGTCGTGAGGTCTAGGGATGGATGGGAGCTGATTTTGTGGAGTTTTTGTGGGAATGTGTTTCGTGGATGGTGGAGGGTTTGGATGGGACGTAGGGTGGGGCGTTTTTTCTGGAGTTTGGTATTGGCTTGAGACTTCTTTCCCCTTATTTCTCCAATGTTTTTCAACTTTAAGGGACAAGGAGCTCAATTCATCCAAAGTTTTGTATGGTTGTAATTCCACAACGTGCCTAATCCCATCATTAAGACCAAAAAGATAACGTACCAAAGTTTGTGGCTCGTCCTCCTTTAGATCACACCTCCAAAGTAGATGCTCAAATTCCTTTGTGTACTCCTCCACGCTTCTTCCTCCCTGAACCAATCTTTGCAATTTGTAGTAGTTGTCACGTAGGTAGCTAGATGGTAGGAACTTTTCTTGGAGCTTTCTTTTCATCTTATCCCACGTACGCACCTTATCTTTCCCCTTTGGTTGCCTCCATCTTTTGCAAGTTTGTCCACCAAATGCTTGCATGCTTTCGTAGCTTTAGGGCAACATACTTGACCTTCTTATCATCTTCCACATCTTTGAGATCAAAGACCCTTTCCACGGTTTGTATCCAATCCAAATAAACTTCCGGATCAAGATCACCAACAAATTCGGGGATCTCCACTTTGAAGCCGAACCTTTCCTCCTTTGGACGTCCATGCCTCTTTCTTGGAACGTCCTCTTCTCCTTCTCCACTTGATGATTTACTTGATACTTCCTCAAGATTCTCCCTTTCTTGAAGGCGCATGTAGTATGCTACTTGTTTGTTGAGATACTTGATTCTTTGTTTCATCTTCTCAACATCTTCTGGGGACGATGGAGAGGACTTTGTAGGAGAGCTTGCACTCGCCATTAGAACCTATCTTGATTCACAAAGATCACAAGAAACTCATGGAAGGAAGGTTAGCACGGATGGGACGTGGGTATGGGACGGATTTGGGTAGGTTTGTGTTTGGTTTTTTGGTTCTTTGTGGAGCTTGGGGTTCTTTATGAGTTCTTGATGGGTTCTTGATGAGTTCTTGGAAGAACTATCAAGGGGGACGTGTGATGTAGGGATGAATGAAATTTTGTGATGGGAAACGTATGATGGGAAACGTGTGGGAGAGAAAAGATTGTAAAAGATTGTTTCAAGAACTAAGAGATTCAAACTCCTTAGCTCTGATACCAAATTTGATGCATAATGAGTCCAAAGGTTGATCACATTACACAAAGTCTAAGGATCTTTAAAAGCGAAGATAGGAATCCTCTTTCTCAAAGTTCCAAAGAACCAAAAATGGAATAGAAATGGATGAAAAAGGATGGAAAGAACTATGAAAGATGGTTACCCAATAGATGGAAACAATGAACAAATGAATGATGAATGAACGAGTGAACGAATGGACGAACGTTGAATGATGAATGATGATGACGAATGAATGCTTGGACGTGAATGTTGAAGAACTCACGATTCTTGATGAATGCTTGATGAATTCTTGTTGAATTCTTGATGAAGCACTCGAATTAGATGATAAATGGACGATTGGTAGATGGATAGTTGATGGCTTTTGAAGATTCTTTGAAGGATACAGACTCACCACCTCCAAGAATACTCCAATTCCTTCCTTTCACCACTAAGGTTGCCACCCTTAGCTAGAAGAAGGGGATATTTCGAATCCCACAAAAGAGAGACGAAAACGCCTAGCACAAATGCTAGAAAGAACACAACATGTGTTTGAAAAATTCAATGTGAATGACTTGAATGAATTGAATGAATTACAAGCACCTAGGAGGGGGTATTTATAGTAGAAACCCTTACAATTAGACGTGTACAACATCAAGATTCTAGCCCATATTGGCTTACATCATTCATCCTAATGCTTTCAACATAAAGAAAACAAAATACAAAACTATATTACAAATATGAATAACTCCTATGATTCTCATCCAAATTCAAAGATTCTTGAACCATATGAAAGCTCTTGGAATGTAGAATAATCCCTTCTAGGATGACTTCTATGATAGCTTCACGGTCCTTGAATTAAGGAGCAAAAGTATACGTCCGCATGAGTTGATCCCTTCCAAGTAGAGATAAAAGAGAGACTTGAACTCTTCTACCTTCTAGGTGAGTATTAGATGTCTCCATGGTTGACCTTGATGCATAAGGCCATCAATTATGCATCATACACCCCGGTTGAAAAAGTTTGTCCTCAAACTTGGAAAACCAACCCTTACTTGCCTTCTTTACAAAGACTTTCTTCTTGAAAGCTTTGAAGTCATCAGATCCCTTTGATGAACTTCTTAAACTTTCTTCCCGCACGCCATAAGACTTGAACTTGCATTTCTCCACCGTGAACGTGGTCATTCACGTTGCTTCATTTATTCTTACCACTTTACCCTTGTCATTTAGTATGAAACAATGTACCTTGATGACTTGGGCTTTTTCCTTTCGAAGTCTTGGCCTTTCAACCAAGTGATCCAAGTAGATAGCTCTTGGATCCTCAAGGAAGATATTCTTCATAGCAAGATTCAAAAGGAGGTGGATACTATGATCCGTTTATTTCTTCTCCAAAAGATTAAGAATAGGATCCTTATACTCTTCATACCCTTTATTCTCCATCTTCATGATTGACACAATATGACGTTTCTCCTCCTTTGCCGAGATGGTGGATCAAGAGGTTCCAAAGTGATCCTCTTTTGGTTGATGGTGAGAGTGTAAGTGTTGGCCCTCCCATCATGTATGACATGTCTATCATATAACCATGGCCTTCCCAACAAAACATGACAAGTATCCATGGGAACTATATCACACCATAATGAATCTTGATAATTCTTTCCAATTGAAAGACTCACCAAAACTCGTTGATCCACACGGATGCCTCGCCAAGGCTTAGCCATTGTATTGTGTAGGGTGTGGGATGTGGGCTAATCTCCATTTGCAACTTCTTGACCATTGTTGTAGAGGCGGCATTGGTGCAACTTCCTCCATCTATGATCAAGGAGCATACTCTCCCTTGGATGGTACAACGAGCGAAATATTGCTTCTCTTTGTAGTTGATCCTTTGGCACATTTGTGATATTCAAGGCCCTTTCTACCACAAGTAGTTCTCCTTCATCTGGCCTTTCCACATATTCTTCTACTACATCTTCCTCTTCTTTGGCACCAACCCCAACTTCCTCTTCTTCCTCATACTCCGGCTCTACATATAAAGCACTTTGGTATTCCACCAAAGACACTACTCACTTGTTTGGACACTCCGAAGCATAATGTCCCAACCCTTGGCATCGAAAACACCTTCTTGATGCGCTATGGGTTTGGTCACTTGGTCGTGAGGTCTAGGGATGGATGGGAGCTGATTTTGTGGAGTTTTTGTGGGAATGTGTTTCGTGGATGGTGGAGGGTTTGGATGGGACGTAGGGTGGGGCGTTTTTTGTGGAGTTTGGTATTGGCTTGAGACTTCTTTCCCCTTATTTCTCCAATGTTTTTCAACTTTAAGGGACAAGGAGCTCAATTCATCCAAAGTTTTGTATGGTTGTAATTCCACAACGTGCCTAATCCCATCATTAAGACCAAAAAGATAACGTACCAAAGTTTGTGGCTCGTCCTCCTTTAGATCACACCTCCAAAGTAGATGCTCAAATTCCTTTGTGTACTCCTCCACGCTTCTTCCTCCCTTAACCAATCTTTGCAATTTGTAGTAGTTGTCACGTAGGTAGCTAGATGGTAGGAACTTTTCTTGGAGCTTTCTTTTCATCTTATCCCACGTACGCACCTTATCTTTCCCCTTTGCTTGCCGCTTCTTTTGCAAGTTTGTCCACCAAATGCTTGCATGCTTTCGTAGCTTTAGGGCAACATACTTGACCTTCTTATCATCTTCCACATCTTTGAGATCAAAGACCCTTTCCACGGTTTGTATCCAATCCAAATAAACTTCCGGATCAAGATCACCAACAAATTCGGGAATCTCCACTTTGAAGCAGAACCTTTCCTCCTTTGGACGTCCATGCCTCTTTCTTGGAACGTCCTCTTCTCCTTCTCCACTTGATGATTTACTTGATACTTCCTCAAGATTCTCCCTTTCTTGAAGGCGCATGTAGTATGCTACTTGTTTGTTGAGATACTTGATTCTTTGTTTCATCTTCTCAACATCTTCTAGGGACGATGGAGAGGACTTTGTAGGAGAGCTTGCACTCGCCATTAGAACCTATCTTGATTCACAAAGATCACAAGAAACTCATGGAAGGAAGGTTAGCACGGATGGGACGTGGGTATGGGACGGATTTGGGTAGGTTTGTGTTTGGTTTTTGGGTTCTTTGTGGAGCTTGGGGTTCTTTATGAGTTCTTGATGGGTTCTTGATGAGTTCTTGGAAGAACTATCAAGGGGGACGTGATGTAGGGATGAATGAAATTTTGTGATGGGAAACGATGATGGGAAACGTGTGGAGAGAAAAGATTGTAAAGATTGTTTCAAGACCTACGAGCTTCAAACTCCTTAGCTCGATGCAAATTTGATGCATAATGAGTCCAAAGGTTGATCACATTACACAAAGTCTAAGGATCTTTAAAAGAAGATAGGAATCCTCTTTCTCAAAGTTCCAAAGAACCAAAATGGAATAGAAATGGATGAAAAAGGATGGAAAGAACTATGAAAGATGGTTACCCAATAGATGGAAACAATGAACAAATGAATGATGAATGAAGCAGTGGAACGACTGGACGAACGTTGAATGATGAATGATGATGACGAATGAATGCTTGGACGTGAATGTTGAAGAACTCACGATTCTTGATGAATGCTTGATGAATTCTTGTTGAATTCTTGATGAAGCACTCGAATTAGATGATAAATGGACGATTGGTAGATGGATAGTTGATGGCTTTTGAAGATTCTTTGAAGGATACAGACTCACCACCTCCAAGAATACTCCAATTCCTTCCTTTCACCACTAAGGTTGCCACCCTTAGCTAGAAGAAGGGATATTTGAATCCCACAAAGAGAGACGAAACGCCTAGCACAAATGCTAGAAAGAACACAACATGTGTTTGAAAATTCAATGTGAATGACTTGAATGAATTGAATGAATTACAAGCACCTAGGAGGGGTATTTATAGTAGAAACCCTTCCTTAGACGTGTACAACTTCAAGATTCTAGCCCATATTGGCTTACATCATTCATCCTAATGCTTACATCATAAAGAAAACAATATACTAAACTATATTACAAATATGAATAACTCCTTGGATTCTCATCCAAATTCAAAGATTCTTGAACCATATGAAAGCTCTTGGAATGTAGAATAATCCCTTCTAGGATGACTTCTATGATAGCTTCAGGTCCTTGAATTAAGGAGCAAAAGTATACGTCCGCATGAGTTGATCCCTTCCAAGTAGAGATAAAAGAGAGACTTGAACTCTTCTACCTTCTAGGTGAGTATTAGATGTCTCCATGGTTGACCTTGATGCATAAGGCCATCAATTATGCATCATACACCCGGTTGAAAAAGTTTGTCCTCAAACTTGGAAAACCAACCCTTACTTGCCTTCTTTACAAAGACTTTCTTCTTGAAAGCTTTGAAGTCATCGTAGATCCCTTTGATGAACTTCTTAAACTTTCTTCCCTGCACGCCATAAGACTTGAACTTGCATTTCTCCACCGTGAACGTGGGCTGTTCACGTTGCTTCTCATTTATTCTTACCACTTTACCCTTGTCATTTAGTATGAAACAATGTACCTTGATGACTTGGGCTTTTTCCTCCTTTCGAATTCTTGGCCTTTCAACCAAGTGATCCAAGTAGATAGCTCTTGGACGCTCATGGAAGATATGCTTCATAGGAAGATTCAAAAGGTGGTGGATACTTGGATCCGTTTCTTTCTTCTCCAAATGTGTAAGAATAGGATCCTTATGATGTATAATGAGACCAAGGATGATCAAATTATACAAAGGCTAAGGATCTTTAAAAAACCAAGATAAGAATCTTGCTTCTCAAAGTTCTTAAAGGATCCAAAATGGAATGAAAAGGTATGTAGATAAACGAAAAGATGATGGAGTTCGTTTACCAAGAATGAAGATCAATTGATGTGTTGATGAATGATGGGTGAATGGCGAATTGAAGGAGGGAACGATTGATGAATGATGATGAACGATGACTTCTTGAACGTTTGTTGGACGAATATGGAGTGGACGAATGGTTCTTGATAGGTTGAATGTTGATTGATGCTTGAAAGATCAATCAAAGATGGATGAACGCTTGAATGAACGAATTGGATGAATGAATGATAGATTTGGCTCTTGAAGATTCTTGGAGGATACAGCCACACCACCTTCAAGAATGCTTCAATCTCTTCCTATCACCACTTAGGATGCCACCCTAAGCTAGAAGAAGATGATAGACTCGAATCTCCCTCAAGAGAAACGAAATACTAGCAAAAGCTAGAGAGAAAACAACACCTTGTGTTTGTATTTGGTTTATTGAATGAATGAATTACAAGGCACCCTAAGGGGTCTATTTATACTACTCAAGCCCCCCCTTAGGCGTGTACAAATCAAGAAAATGGCCCCTTGAGGCTTACATCATCCTACACATTTATTACATCATAAAACTCTAAAATACAACTCTAGAAAGAAAAGACTATAACTCCTTCAATACTTGTCCGTTTTCCAAGATTCAAAAACCATTGGGAAGCTCTTTCAATGCTCTTCAATATGTCTTTGGATGACTTCCTCATTAGACGTATATATCTAGAGTTATAGAGTAAATTACCAAACTGCCCTTGTTGAAATCATTCAAACGAAAGGGATACTTGAGTGAATGATGCTCTTTTGCCATATAACCGAGTATTAAGCTCCTATGATGTATATTGAATGTCTTCTTTGATGTCCTTGATGTATATGGCCATCAAATATACATCACCTTATACTCTTCATACCCTTGATTCTCCATCTTCATGATTGACACAATATGACGTTTCTCCTCCTTTTGCCGAGATGGTGGATCAAGAGGTTCCAAAGTGATCCTCTTTTGGTTGATGGTGAGAGTGTAAGTGTTGGCCCTCCCATCATGTATGACATGTCTATCATATAACCATGGCCTTCCCAACAAAACATGACAAGTATCCATGGGAACTATATCACACCATAATGAATCTTGATAATTCTTTCCAATTGAAAGACTCACCAAAACTCGTTGATCCACACGGATGCCTCGCCCAAGGCTTAGCCATTGTATTGTGTAGGGTGTGGGATGTGGGCTAATCTCCATTTGCAACTTCTTGACCATTGTTGTAGAGGCGGCATTGGTGCAACTTCCTCCATCTATGATCAAGGAGCATACTCTCCCTTGTATGGTACAACGAGAGCGAAATATTGCTTCTCTTTGTAGTTGATCCTTTGGCACATTTGTGATATTCAAGGCCCTTTCTACCACAAGTAGTTCTCCTTCATCTGGCCTTTCCACATATTCTTCTACTACATCTTCCTCTTCTTTGGCACCAACCCCAACTTCCTCTTCTTCCTCATACTCCGGCTCTACATATAAAGCACTTTGGTATTCCACCAAAGACACTACTCACTTGTTTGGACACTCCGAAGCATAATGTCCCAACCTTTGCATCGAAAACACCTTCTTGATGCTATGGGTTTGGTCACTTGGTCGTGAGGTCTAGGGATGGATGGGAGCTGATTTTGTGGAGTTTTTGTGGGAATGTGTTTCGTGGATGGTGGAGTGTTTGGATGGGACGTAGGGTGGGGCGTTTTGTGGAGTTTGGTATTGGCTTGAGACTTCTTTCCCCTTATTTCTCCGTTGTTTTTCAACTTTAAGGGACAAGGAGCTCAATTCATCCAAAGTTTTGTATGGTTGTAATTCCACAACGTGCCTAATCCCATCATTAAGACCAAAAAGATAACGTACCAAAGTTTGTGGCTCGTCCTCCTTTAGATCACACCTCTAAAGTAGATGCTCAAATTCCTTTGTGTACTCCTCCACGCTTCTTCCTCCCTGAACCAATCTTTGCAATTTGTAGTAGTTGTCACGTAGGTAGCTAGATGGTAGGAACTTTTCGAGCTTTCTTTTCATCTTATCCCACGTACGCACCTTATCTTTCCCCTTTGCTTGCCTCTTCTTTTGCAAGTTTGTCCACCAAATGCTTGCATGCTTTTGTAGCTTTAGGGCAACATACTTGACCTTCTTATCATCTTCCACATCTTTGAGATCAAAGACCCTTTCCACGGTTTGTATCCAATCCAAATAAACTTCGGATCAAGATCACCAACAAATTCGGGATCTCCACTTTGAACCTTTCCTCCTTTGGACGTCCATGCCTCTTTCTTGGAACGTCCTCTTCTCCTTCTCCACTTGATGATTTACTTGATACTTCCTCAAGATTCTCCCTTTCTTGAAGGCGCATGTAGTATGCTACTTGTTTGTTGAGATACTTGATTCTTTGTTTCATCTTCTCAACATCTTCAGGGACGATGGAGAGGACTTTGTAGGAGAGCTTGCACTCGCCATTAGAACCTATCTTGATTCACAAAGATCACAAGAAACTCATGGAAGGAAGGTTAGCACGGATGGGACGTGGGTATGGGACGGATTGGGTAGGTTTGTGTTTGGTTTTGGGTTCTTTGTGGAGCTTGGGGTTCTTTATGAGTTCTTGATGGGTTCTTGATGAGTTCTTGGAAGAACTATCAAGGGGGACGTGTGATGTAGGGATGAATGAAATTTTGTGATGGGAAACGTATGATGGGAAACGTGTGGGAGAGAAAAGATTGTAAAAGATTGTTTCAAGAACTAAGAGATTCAAACTCCTTAGCTCTGATACCAAATTTGATGCATAATGAGTCCAAAGGTGATGCATAATGGGACCAAGGAATGATCTCATTACACACAATCTAAGGATCTTTAAAAGCGAAGATAAGAATCCTCTATCTCAAAGTTCCAAAGAACCAAAAATGGCATAGAAATGGATGAAAAAGGATGGAAAGAACTATGAAAGAAGGTTACCAAACGAATGGAAACAATGAACGAATGAATGGACGAACGTTGAATGATGATGACGAATGGAGTTTGAACGTGAATGACGAAGAACAAACACTTCTTGATGAATGCTTGATGAATTCTTGTTGAATAGTTGATGAAGAACACGAAATGAATGATAAAATGGACGAACGATCGATGGATAGTAGATGGCTTTTGAAGACTCTTTGAAGGATACAGACTCACCACCTCCAAGAATACTCCAATTCCTTCCTTTCACCACTAAGGATGCCAACCTTAGCTAGAAGAAGGGAATATTTCGAATCCCACAAAAGAGAGACGAAAACACCTAGCACAAATGCTAGAGAACACATCATGTGTTTGAAAAATTCAATGTGAATGACTTGAATGAATTGAATGAATTACAAGCACCTAGGAGGGGGTATTTATAGCTACAACCCACCCCTTAGGCGTCACCTAGCTTCAAGAAAAGACCCCTTAAGGGCTTACATCATTCATCCTAATGCTTACATCATAAAGAAAACAATATACTAAACTATATTACAAATATGAATAAATCATTTGATTCTAATCCAAATTAAAAGATTCTTGAACCATATGAAAGCTCTTTTAATATAGAATAAGCCCTTCTAGGATGATTTCTATGATAGATTCATGGTCCTTGAATTAAGGAGCGAAAGTATACGTCATATTGATTTGATCCCTTCCAAGTAGAGAGATAAAAGAGAGACTTGAACTCTTCTACCTTCTAGGTGAGTATTAGATGTCTCCATGGTTGACCTTGATGCATAAGGCCATCAATTATGCATCATACACCCCCGGTTGAAAAAGTTTGTCCTCAAACTTGGAAAACCAACCCTTACTTGCCTTCTTTACAAAGACTTTCTTCTTGAAAGCTTTGAAGTCATCGTAGATCCCTTTGATGAACTTCTTAAACTTTCTTCCTCGCACGCCATAAGACTTGAACTTGTATTTCTCCACCGTGAACGTGGGCTGTTCACGTTGCTTCTCACTTAGTCTTACCACTTTACCCTTGTCATTTAGTATGAAACAATGTACCTTGATGACTTGGGCTATTTCCTTCTTTCGAATTCTTGGCCTTTCAACCAAGTGATCCAAGTAGATAGCCCTTGGATGCTTATGGAAGATATGCTTCATAGGAAGATTCAAAAGGTGGTGGATACTTGGATCCGTTTCTTTCTTCTCCAAATGTGTAAGAATAGGATCCTTATACTCTTCATGCCCTTGATTCTCCACCTTCATGATTGACACAATATGACGTTTCTCCTCCTTCTGCCGAGATGGTGGATCAAGAGGTTCCAAAGTGATCCTCTTTTGGTTGATGGTGAGAGTGTAAGTGTTGGCCCTCCCATCATGTATGACATGTCTATCATATAACCATGGCCTTCCCAACAAAACATGACAAGTATCCATGGGAACTATATCACACCATAATGAATCTTGATAATTCTTTCCAATTGAAAGACTCACCAAAACTCGTTCGTTGATCCACGAATACCTTGCCCAAGGCTTAGCCATTGTATTGTGTAGGTGGGATGTGGGCTAATCTCCATTTGCAACTTCTTGACCATTGTTAGAGGCTAGAGCATTGGTGCAACTTCCTCCATCTATGATCAAGGAGCATACTCTCCTGGATGGTACAACGAGAGCGAAATATTGCTTCTCTTTGTAGTTGATCCTTTGGCACATTTGTGATATTCAAGGCCCTTTCTACCACAAGTAGTTCTCCTTCATCCGCCCTTCCACATATTCTTCTACTACATCTTCCTCTTCTTTGGCACCAACCTCAACTTCCTCTTCTTCCTCATACTCCGGCTCTACATATAAAGCACTTTGGTATTCCACCAAAGACACTACTCGCTTGTTTGGACACTCCGAAGCATAATGTCCCAACCCTTGCATCGAAAACACCTTCTTGATGCTATGGGTTTGGTCACTTGGTCGTGAGGTTTAGGGATGGATGGGGGCTGATTTTGTGGAGTTTTGTGGGAATGTGTTTCGTGGATGGTGGAGGTTTGTTTGATGGGACGTAGGGTGGGGCGTTTTTTGTGGAGTTTGGTATTGGCTTGAGACTTCTTTCCCCTTATTTCTCCTTTGTTTTTCAACTTTAAGGGACAAGGAGCTCAATTCATCCAAAGTTTTGGATGGTTGTAATTCCACAACGTGCCTAATCCCATCATTAAGACCAAAAAGATAACGTACCAAAGTTTGTGGCTCGTCCTCCTTTAGATCACACCTCCAAAGTAGATGCTCAAATTCCTTTGTGTACTCCTCTACGCTTCTTCCTCCTTGGACCAATCTTTGCAATTTGTAGTAGTTGTCACGTAGGTAGCTAGATGGTAGGAACTTTTCTTGGAGCTTTCTTTTCATCTTATCCCACGTACGCACCTTATCTTTCCCCTTTGCTTGCCGCTTCTTTTGCAAGTTTGTCCACCAAATGCTTGCATGTTTTCGAAGCTTTAGGGCAACATACTTGACCTTCTTATCATCTTCCACATCTTTGAGATCAAAGACCCTTTCCACGGTTTGTATCCAATTCAAGTAAACTTCCGGATCAAGATCACCAACAAATTCGGGGATCTCCACTTTGAAGCCGAACCTTTCCTCCTTTGGACGTCCATGCCTCCTTCTTGGAACGTCCTCTTCTCCTTCTCCACTTGATGATTTACTTGATACTTCCTCAAGATTCTCCCTATCTTGAAGGCGCATGTAGTATGCTACTTGTTTGTTGAGATACTTGATTCTTTGTTTCATCTTCTCAACATCTTCTGGGGACGATGGAGAGGACTTTGTAGGAGAGCTTGCACTCGCCATTAGAACCTATCTTGATTCACAAAGATCACAAGAAACTCATGGAAGGAAGGTTAGCACGGATGGGACGTGGGTATGGGACGGATTTGGGTAGGTTTGTGTTTGGTTTTTGGGTTCTTTGTGGAGCTTGGGGTTCTTTATGAGTTCTTGATGGGTTCTTGATGAGTTCTTGGAAGAACTATCAAGGGGGACGTGTGATGTAGGGATGAATGAAATTTTGTGATGGGAAACGTATGATGGGAAACGTGTGGGAGAGAAAAGATTGTAAAAGATTGTTTCAAGAACTAAGAGATTCAAACTCCTTAGCTCTGATACCAAATTTGATGCATAATGAGTCCAAAGGTGATGCATAATGGGACCAAGGAATGATCTCATTACACACAATCTAAGGATCTTTAAAAGCGAAGATAAGAATCCTCTATCTCAAAGTTCCAAAGAACCAAAAATGGCATAGAAATGGATGAAAAAGGATGGAAAGAACTATGAAAGAAGGTTACCAAACGAATGGAAACAATGAACGAATGAATGGACGAACGTTGAATGATGATGACGAATGGAGTTTGAATGTGAATGATGAAGAACAAACACTTCTTGATGAATGCTTGATGAATTCTTGTTGAATAGTTGATGAAGAACACGAAATGAATGATAAAATGGACGAACGATCGATGGATAGTAGATGGCTTTTGAAGACTCTTTGAAGGATACAGACTCACCACCTCCAAGAATACTCCAATTCCTTCCTTTCACCACTAAGGATGCCAACCTTAGCTAGAAGAAGGGGATATTTCGAATCCCACAAAAGAGAGACGAAAAACACCTAGCACAAATGCTAGAGAGAACACATCATGTGTTTGAAAAATTCAATGTGAATGACTTGAATGAATTGAATGAATTACAAGCACCTAGGAGGGGGTATTTATAGCTACAACCCACCCCTTAGGCGTCACCTAGCTTCAAGAAAAGACCCCTTAAGGGCTTACATCATTCATCCTAATGCTTACATCATAAAGAAAACAATATACTAAACTATATTACAAATATGAATAACTCCTTGGATTCTCATCCAAATTCAAAGATTCTTGAACCATATGAAAGCTCTTGGAATGTAGAATAATCCCTTCTAGGATGACTTCTATGATAGCTTCACGGTCCTTGAATTAAGGAGCAAAAGTATACGTCCGCATGAGTTGATCCCTTCCAAGTAGAGAGATAAAAGAGAGACTTGAACTCTTCTACCTTCTAGGTGAGTATTAGATGTCTCCATGGTTGACCTTGATGCATAAGGCCATCAATTATGCATCAAAAGGTTGATCACATTACACAAAGTCTAAGCATCTTTAAAAGCGAAGATAGGAATCCTCTTTCTCAAAGTTCCAAAGAACCAAAAATGGAATAGAAATGGATGAAAAAGGATGGAAAGAACTATGAAAGATGGTTACCCAATAGATGGAAACAATGAACAAATGAATGATGAATGAACGAGTGAACGAATGGACGAACGTTGAATGATGAATGATGATGACGAATGAATGCTTGGACGTGAATGTTGAAGAACTCACGATTCTTGATGAATGCTTGATGAATTCTTGTTGAATTCTTGATGAAGCACTCGAATTAGATGATAAATGGACGATTGGTAGATGGATAGTTGATGGCTTTTGAAGATTCTTTGAAGGATACAGACTCACCACCTCCAAGAATACTCCAATTCCTTCCTTTCACCACTAAGGTTGCCACCCTTAGCTAGAAGAAGGGGATATTTCGAATCCCACAAAAGAGAGACGAAAACGCCTAGCACAAATGCTAGAAAGAACACAACATGTGTTTGAAAAATTCAATGTGAATGACTTGAATGAATTGAATGAATTACAAGCACCTAGGAGGGGGTATTTATAGTAGAAACCCTTCCCCTTAGACGTGTACAACTTCAAGATTCTAGCCCATATTGGCTTACATCATTCATCCTAATGCTTACATAATAAAGAAAACAATATACTAAACTATATTACAAATATGAATAACTCCTTGGATTCTCATCCAAATTCAAAGATTCTTGAACCATATGAAAGCTCTTGGAATGTAGAATAATCCCTTCTAGGATGACTTCTATGATAGCTTCACGGTCCTTGAATTAAGGAGCAAAAGTATACGTCCGCATGAGTTGATCCCTTCCAAGTAGAGAGATAAAAGAGAGACTTGAACTCTTCTACCTTCTAGGTGAGTATTAGATGTCTCCATGGTTGACCTTGATGCATAAGGCCATCAATTATGCATCATACACCCCCGGTTGAAAAAGTTTGTCCTCAAACTTGGAAAACCAACCCTTACTTGCCTTCTTTACAAAGACTTTCTTCTTGAAAGCTTTGAAGTCAACGTAGATCCCTTTGATGAACTTCTTAAACTTTCTTCCCTGCACGCCATAAGACTTGAACTTGCATTTCTCCACCGTGAACGTGGGCTGTTCACGTTGCTTCTCATTTATTCTTACCACTTTACCCTTGTCATTTAGTATGAAACAATGTACCTTGATGACTTGGGCTTTTTCCTCCTTTCGAATTCTTGGCCTTTCAACCAAGTGATCCAAGTAGATAGCTCTTGGATGCTCATGGAAGATATGCTTCATAGGAAGATTCAAAAGGTGGTGGATACTTGGATCCGTTTCTTTCTTCTCCAAATGTGTAAGAATAGGATCCTTATACTCTTCATACCCTTGATTCTCCATCTTCATGATTGACACAATATGACGTTTCTCCTCCTTTTGCCGAGATGGTGGATCAAGAGGTTCCAAAGTGATCTTCTTTTGGTTGATGGTGAGAGTGTAAGTGTTGGCCCTCCCATCATGTATGACATGTCTATCATATAACCATGGCCTTCCCAACAAAACATGACAAGTATCCATGGGAACTATATCACACCATAATGAATCTTGACAATTCTTTCCAATTGAAAGACTCACCAAAACTCGTTGATCCACACGGATGCCTCGCCCAAGGCTTAGCCATTGTATTGTGTAGGGTGTGGGATGTGGGCTAATCTCCATTTGCAACTTCTTGACCATTGTTGTAGAGGCGGCATTGGTGCAACTTCCTCCATCTATGATCAAGGAGCATACTCTCCCTTGGATGGTACAACGAGAGCGAAATATTGCTTCTCTTTGTAGTTGATCCTTTGGCACATTTGTGATATTCAAGGCCCTTTCTACCACAAGTAGTTCTCCTTCATCTGGCCTTTCCACATATTCTTCTACTACATCTTCCTCTTCTTTGGCACCAACCCCAACTTCCTCTTCTTCCTCATACTCCGGCTCTACATATAAAGCACTTTGGTATTCCACCAAAGACACTACTCACTTGTTTGGACACTCCGAAGCATAATGTCCCAACCCTTGGCATCGAAAACACCTTCTTGATGCTATGGGTTTGGTCACTTGGTCGTGAGGTCTAGGGATGGATGGGAGCTGATTTTGTGGAGTTTTTGTGGGAATGTGTTTCGTGGATGGTGGAGGGTTTGGATGGGACGTAGGGTGGGGCGTTTTTTGTGGAGTTTGGTATTGGCTTGAGACTTCTTTCCCCTTATTTCTCCTTTGTTTTTCAACTTTAAGGGACAAGGAGCTCAATTCATCCAAAGTTTTGTATGGTTGTAATTCCACAACGTGCCTAATCCCATCATTAAGACCAAAAAGATAACGTACCAAAGTTTGTGGCTCGTCCTCCTTTAGATCACACCTCCAAAGTAGATGCTCAAATTCCTTTGTGTACTCCTCCACGCTTCTTCCTCCCTGAACCAATCTTTGCAATTTGTAGTAGTTGTCACGTAGGTAGCTAGATGGTAGGAACTTTTCTTGGAGCTTTCTTTTCATCTTATCCCACGTACGCACCTTATCTTTCCCCTTTGCTTGCCTCTTCTTTGCAAGTTTGTCCACCAAATGCTTGCATGCTTTTGTAGCTTTAGGGCAACATACTTGACCTTCTTATCATCTTCCACATCTTTGAGATCAAAGACCCTTTCCACTTTGTATCCAATCCAAATAAACTTCCGATCAAGATCACCAACAAATTCGGGGATCTCCACTTTGAAGCCGAACCTTTCCTCCTTTGGACGTCCATGCCTCTTTCTTGAACGTCCTCTTCTCCTTCTCCACTTGATGATTTACTTGATACTTCCTCAAGATTCTCCTTTCTTGAAGGCATGTAGTATGCTACTTGTTTGTTGAGATACTTGATTCTTTGTTTCATCTTCTCAACATCTTCTGGGGACGATGGAGAGGACTTTGTAGGAGAGCTTGCACTCGCCATTAGAACCTATCTTGATTCACAAAGATCCCAAGAAACTCATGGAAGGAAGGTTAGCACGGATGGGACGTGGGTATGGGACGGATTTGGGTAGGTTTGTGTTTGGTTTTTGGGTTCTTTGTGGAGCTTGGGGTTCTTTATGAGTTCTTGATGGGTTCTTGATGAGTTCTTGGAAGAACTATCAAGGGGGACGTGTGATGTAGGGATGAATGAAATTTTGTGATGGGAAACGTATGATGGGAAACGTGGGAGAGAAAAGATTGTAAAGATTGTTTCAAGAACTAAGAGATTCAAACTCCTTAGCTCGATACAAATTTGATGCATAATGAGTCCAAAGGTTGATCACATTACACAAAGTCTAAGGATCTTTAAAAGAAGATAGGAATCCTCTTTCAAAGTTCCAAAGAACCAAAAATGGAATAGAAATGGATGAAAAAGGATGGAAAGAACTATGAAAGATGGTTACCCAATAGATGGAAACAATGAACAAATGAATGATGAATGAACGAGTGAACGAATGGACGAACGTTGAATGATGAATGATGATGACGAATGAATGCTTGGACGTGAATGTTGAAGAACTCACGATTCTTGATGAATGCTTGATGAATTCTTGTTGAATTCTTGATGAAGCACTCGAATTAGATGATAAATGGACGATTGGTAGATGGATAGTTGATGGCTTTTGAAGATTCTTTGAAGGATACAGACTCACCACCTCCAAGAATACTCCAATTCCTTCCTTTCACCACTAAGGTTGCCACCCTTAGCTAGAAGAAGGGGATATTTCGAATCCCACAAAAGAGAGACGAAAACGACTAGCACAAAAGCTAGAAAGAACACAACATTTGTTTGAAAAATGCAATGTGAATGACTTGAATGAATTGAATGAATTACAAGCACCTAGGAGGGTGTATTTATAGTAGAAACCCTTCCCCTTAGACGTGTACAACTTCAAGATTCTAGCCCATATTGGCTTACATCATTCATCCTAATGCTTACATCATAAAGAAAACAATATACTAAACTATATTACAAATATGAATAACTCCTTGGATTCTCATCCAAATTCAAAGATTCTTGAACCATATGAAAGCTCTTGGAATGTAGAATAATCCCTTCTAGGATGACTTCTATGATAGCTTCACGGTCCTTGAATTAAGGAGCAAAAGTATACGTCCGCATGAGTTGATCCCTTCCAAGTAGAGAGATAAAAGAGAGACTTGAACTCTTCTACCTTCTAGGTGAGTATTAGATGTCTCCATGGTTGACCTTGATGCATAAGGCCATCAATTATGCATCATACACCCGGTTGAAAAGTTTGTCCTCAAACTTGGAAAACCAACCCTTACTTGCCTTCTTTACAAAGACTTTCTTCTTGAAAGCTTTGAAGTCATCGAGATCCCTTTGATGAACTTCTTAAACTTTCGTCCCTGCACGCCATAAGACTTGAACTTTCATTTCTCCACCGTGAACGTGGGCTGGTCACGTTGCTTCTCATTTATTCTTACCACTTTACCCTTGTCATTTAGTATGAAACAATGTACCTTGATGACTTGGGCTTTTTCCTCCTTTCAATTCTTGGCCTTTCAACCAAGTGATCCAAGTAGATAGCTCTTGGATGCTCATGGAAGATATGCTTCATAGGAAGATTCAAAAGGTGGTGGATACTTGATCCGCTTTCTTTCTTCTCCAAATGTGTAAGAATAGGATCCTTATACTCTTCATACCCTTGATTCTCCATCTTCATGATTGACACAATATGACGTTTCTCCTCCTTTTGCCGAGATGGTGGATCAAGAGGTTCCAAAGTGATCTTCTTTTGGTTGATGGTGAGAGTGTAAGTGTTGGCCCTCCCATCATGTATGACATGTCTATCATATAACCATGGCCTTCCCAACAAAACATGACAAGTATCCATGGGAACTATATCACACCATAATGAATCTTGACAATTCTTTCCAATTGAAAGACTCACCAAAACTCGTTGATCCACACGGATGCCTCGCCAAGGCTTAGCCATTGTATTGTGTAGGGTGTGGGATGTGGGCTAATCTCCATTTGCAACTTCTTGACCATTGTTGTAGAGGCGGCATTGGTGCAACTTCCTCCATCTATGATCAAGGAGCATACTCTCCCTTGGATGGTACAACGAGCGAAATATTGCTTCTCTTTGTAGTTGATCCTTTGCACATTTGTGATATTCAAGGCCCTTTCTACCACGAGTAGTTCTCCTTCATCTGGCCTTTCCACATATTCTTCTACTACATCTTCCTCTTCTTTGGCACCAACCCCAACTTCCTCTTCTTCCTCATACTCCGGCTCTACATATAAAGCACTTTGGTATTCCACCAAAGACACTACTCACTTGTTTGGACACTCAAGCATAATGTCCCAACCCTTGGCATCGGAAACACCTTCTTGATGCTATGGGTTTGGTCACTTGGTCGTGAGGTCTAGGGATGGATGGGAGCTGATTTTGTGGAGTTTTTGTGGGAATGTGTTTCGTGGATGGTGGAGGGTTTGGATGGGACGTAGGGTGGGGCGTTTTTTGTGGAGTTTGGTATTGGCTTGAGACTTCTTTCCCCTTATTTCTCCGTTGTTTTTCAACTTTAAGGGACAAGGAGCTCAATTCATCCAAAGTTTTGTATGGTTGTAATTCCACAACGTGCCTAATCCCATCATTAAGACCAAAAAGATAACGTACCAAAGTTTGTGGCTCGTCCTCCTTTAGATCACACCTCCAAAGTAGATGCTCAAATTCCTTTGTGTACTCCTCCACGCTTCTTCCTCCTTGAACCAATCTTTGCAATTTGTAGTAGTTGTCACGTAGGTAGCTAGATGGTAGGAACTTTTCTTGGAGCTTTCTTTTCATCTTATCCCACGTACGCACCTTATCTTTCCCCTTTGCTTGCCTCTTCTTTTGCAAGTTTGTCCACCAAATGCTTGCATGCTTTTGTAGCTTTAGGGCAACATACTTGACCTTCTTATCATCTTCCACATCTTTGAGATCAAAGACTCTTTCCACGGTTTGTATCCAATCCAAATAAACTTCCGGATCAAGATCACCAACAAATTCGGGGATCTCCACTTTGAGCCGAACCTTTCCTCCTTTGGACGTCCATGCCTCTTTCTTGGAACGTCCTCTTCTCCTTCTCCACTTGATGATTTACTTGATACTTCCTCAAGATTCTCCCTTTCTTGAAGCGCATGTAGTATGCTACTTGTTTGTTGAGATACTTGATTCTTTGTTTCATCTTCTCAACATCTTAGGGACGATGGAGAGGACTTTGTAGGAGAGCTTGCACTCGCCATTAGAACCTATCTTGATTCACAAAGATCCCAAGAAACTCATGGAAGGAAGGTTAGCACGGATGGGACGTGGGTATGGGACCAGTTTGGGTAGGTTTGTGTTTGGTTTTTGGGTTCTTTGTGGAGCTTGGGGTTCTTTATGAGTTCTTGATGGGTTCTTGATGAGTTCTTGGAAGAACTATCAAGGGGGACGTGTGATGTAGGGATGAATGAAATTTTGTGATGGGAAACGTATGATGGGAAACGTGTGGGAGAGAAAAGATTGTAAAAGATTGTTTCAAGAACTAAGAGATTCAAACTCCTTAGCTCTGATACCAAATTTGATGCATAATGAGTCCAAAGGTTGATCACATTACACAAAGTCTAAGGATCTTTAAAGCGAAGATAGGAATCCTCTTTCTCAAAGTTCCAAAGAACCAAAATGGAATAGAAATGGATGAAAAAGGATGGAAAGAACTATGAAAGATGGTTACCCAATAGATGGAAACAATGAACAAATGAATGATGAATGAGCAGTGAACGAATGGACGAACGTTGAATGATGAATGATGATGACGAATGAATGCTTGGACGTGAATGTTGAAGAACTCACGATTCTTGATGAATGCTTGATGAATTCTTGTTGAATTCTTGATGAAGCACTCGAATTAGATGATAAATGGACGATTGGTAGATGGATAGTTGATGGCTTTTGAAGATTCTTTGAAGGATCTGGACTCACCACCTCCAAGAATACTCCAATTCCTTCCTTTCACCACTAAGGTTGCCACCCTTAGCTAGAAGAAGGGGATATTTCGAATCCCACAAAAGAGAGACGAAAACGCCTAGCACAAATGCTAGAAAGAACACAACATGTGTTTGAAAAATTCAATGTGAATGACTTGAATGAATTGAATGAATTACAAGCACCTAGGAGGGTATTTATAGTAGAAACCCTTCCTTAGACGTGTACAACTTCAAGATTCTAGCCCATATTGGCTTACATCATTCATCCTAATGCTTACATCATAAAGAAAACAATATACTAAACTATATTACAAATATGAATAACTCCTTGGATTCTCATCCAAATTCAAAGATTCTTGAACCATATGAAAGCTCTTGGAATGTAGAATAATCCCTTCTAGGATGACTTCTATGATAGCTTCACGGTCCTTGAATTAAGGAGCAAAAGTATACGTCCGCATGAGTTGATCCCTTCCAGTAGAGAGATAAAGAGAGACTTGAACTCTTCTACCTTCTAGGTGAGTATTAGATGTCTCCATGGTTGACCTTGATGCATAAGGCCATCAATTATGCATCATACACCCCCGGTTGAAAAAGTTTGTCCTCAAACTTGGAAAACCAACCCTTACTTGCCTTCTTTACAAAGACTTTCTTCTTGAAAGCTTTGAAGTCATCGTAGATCCCTTTTGATGAACTTCTTAAACTTTCTTCCCTGCACGCCATAAGACTTGAACTTGCATTTCTCCACCGTGAACGTGGGCATTCACGTTGCTTCTCATTTATTCTTACCACTTTACCCTTGTCATTTAGTATGAAACAATGTACCTTGATGACTTGGGCTTTTTCCTCCTTTCGAATTCTTGGCCTTTCAACCAAGTGATCCAAGTAGATAGCTCTTGGATGCTCATGGAAGATATGCTTCATAGGAAGATTCAAAAGGTGGTGGATACTTGGATCCGTTTCTTTCTTCTCCAAATGTGTAAGAATAGGATCCTTATACTCTTCATACCCTTGATTCTCCATCTTCATGATTGACACAATATGACGTTTCTCCTCCTTTTGCCGAGATGGTGGATCAAGAGGTTCCAAAGTGATCTTCTTTTGGTTGATGGTGAGAGTGTAAGTGTTGGCCCTCCCATCATGTATGACATGTCTATCATATAACCATGGCCTTCCCAACAAAACATGACAAGTATCCATGGGAACTATATCACACCATAATGAATCTTGATAATTCTTTCCAATTGAAAGACTCACCAAAACTCGTTGATCCACACGGATGCCTCGCCCAAGGCTTAGCCATTGTATTGTGTAGGGTGTGGGATGTGGGCTAATCTCCATTTGCAACTTCTTGACCATTGTTGTAGAGGCGGCATTGGTGCAACTTCCTCCATCTATGATCAAGGAGCATACTCTCCCTTGGATGGTACAACGAGAGCGAAATATTGCTTCTCTTTGTAGTTGATCCTTTGGCACATTTGTGATATTCAAGGCCCTTTCTACCACAAGTAGTTCTCCTTCATCTGGCCTTTCCACATATTCTTCTACTACATCTTCCTCTTCTTTGGCACCAACCCCAACTTCCTCTTCTTCCTCATACTCCGGCTCTACATATAAAGCACTTTGGTATTCCACCAAAGACACTACTCACTTGTTTGGACACTAGAAGCATAATGTCCCAACCCTTGGCATCGAAAACACCTTCTTGATGCTATGGGTTTGGTCACTTGGTCGTGAGGTCTAGGGATGGATGGGAGCTGATTTTGTGGAGTTTTTGTGGGAATGTGTTTCGTGGATGGTGGAGGGTTTGGATGGGACGTAGGGTGGGGCGTTTTTTGTGGAGTTTGGTATTGGCTTGAGACTTCTTTCCCCTTATTTCTCCGTTGTTTTTCAACTTTAAGGGACAAGGAGCTCAATTCATCCAAAGTTTTGTATGGTTGTAATTCCACAACGTGCCTAATCCCATCATTAAGACCAAAAAGATAACGTACCAAAGTTTGTGGCTCGTCCTCCTTTAGATCACACCTCCAAAGTAGATGCTCAAATTCCTTTGTGTACTCCTCCACGCTTCTTCCTCCTTGAACCAATCTTTGCAATTTGTAGTAGTTGTCACGTAGGTAGCTAGATGGTAGGAACTTTTCTTGGAGCTTTCTTTTCATCTTATCCCACGTACGCACCTTATCTTTCCCCTTTGCTTGCCTCTTCTTTTGCAAGTTTGTCCACCAAATGCTTGCATGCTTTTGTAGCTTTAGGGCAACATACTTGACCTTCTTATCATCTTCCACATCTTTGAGATCAAAGACTCTTTCCACGGTTTGTATCCAATCCAAATAAACTTCCGGATCAAGATCACCAACAAATTCGGGGATCTCCACTTTGAAGCCGAACCTTTCCTCCTTTGGACGTCCATGCCTCTTTCTTGGAACGTCCTCTTCTCCTTCTCCACTTGATGATTTACTTGATACTTCCTCAAGATTCTCCCTTTCTTGAAGGCGCATGTAGTATGCTACTTGTTTGTTGAGATACTTGATTCTTTGTTTCATCTTCTCAACATCTTCTGGGGACGATGGAGAGGACTTTGTAGGAGAGCTTGCACTCGCCATTAGAACCTATCTTGATTCACAAAGATCCCAAGAAACTCATGGAAGGAAGGTTAGCACGGATGGGACGTGGGTATGGGACGGATTTGGGTAGGTTTGTGTTTGGTTTTTGGGTTCTTTGTGGAGCTTGGGGTTCTTTATGAGTTCTTGATGGGTTCTTGATGAGTTCTTGGAAGAACTATCAAGGGGGACGTGTGATGTAGGGATGAATGAAATTTTGTGATGGGAAACGTATGATGGGAAACGTGTGGGAGAGAAAAGATTGTAAAAGATTGTTTCAAGAACTAAGAGATTCAAACTCCTTAGCTCTGATACCAAATTTGATGCATAATGAGTCCAAAGGTTGATCACATTACACAAAGTCTAAGGATCTTTAAAAGCGAAGATAGGAATCCTCTTTCTCAAAGTTCCAAAGAACCAAAAATGGAATAGAAATGGATGAAAAAGGATGGAAAGAACTATGAAAGATGGTTACCCAATAGATGGAAACAATGAACAAATGAATGATGAATGAACGAGTGAACGAATGGACGAACGTTGAATGATGAATGATGATGACGAATGAATGCTTGGACGTGAATGTTGAAGAACTCACGATTCTTGATGAATGCTTGATGAATTCTTGTTGAATTCTTGATGAAGCACTCGAATTAGATGATAAATGGACGATTGGTAGATGGATAGTTGATGGCTTTTGAAGATTCTTTGAAGGATACAGACTCACCACCTCCAAGAATACTCCAATTCCTTCCTTTCACCACTAAGGTTGCCACCCTTAGCTAGAAGAAGGGGATATTTCGAATCCCACAAAGAGAGATTTAAAACGCCTAGCACAAATGCTAGAAAGAACACAACATGTGTTTGAAAAATTCAATGTGAATGACTTGAATGAATTGAATGAATTACAAGCACCTAGGAGGGTATTTATAGTAGAAACCCTTCCCTTAGACGTGTACAACTTCAAGATTCTAGCCCATATTGGCTTACATCATTCATCCTAATGCTTACATCATAAAGAAAACAATATACTAAACTATATTACAAATATGAATAACTCCTTGGATTCTCATCCAAATTCAAAGATTCTTGAACCATATGAAAGCTCTTGGAATGTAGAATAATCCCTTCTAGGATGACTTCTATGATAGCTTCACGGTCCTTGAATTAAGGAGCAAAAGTATACGTCGCATGAGTTGATCCCTTCCAGTAGAGAGATAAAGAGACTTGAACTCTTCTACCTTCTAGGTGAGTATTAGATGTCTCCATGGTTGACCTTGATGCATAAGGCCATCAATTATGCATCATACACCCCCGGTTGAAAAAGTTTGTCCTCAAACTTGGAAAACCAACCCTTACTTGCCTTCTTTACAAAGACTTTCTTCTTGAAAGCTTTGAAGTCATCGTAGATCCCTTTGATGAACTTCTTAAACTTTCTTCCTGCACGCCATAAGACTTGAACTTGCATTTCTCCACCGTGAACGTGGGATTCACGTTGCTTCTCATTTATTCTTACCACTTTACCCTTGTCATTTAGTATGAAACAATGTACCTTGATGACTTGGGCTTTTCCTCCTTTCGAATTCTTGGCCTTTCAACCAAGTGATCCAAGTAGATAGCTCTTGGATGCTCATGGAAGATATGCTTCATAGGAAGATTCAAAGGTGGTGGATACTTGGATCCGTTTCTTTCTTCTCAAATGTGTAAGAATAGGATCCTTATACTCTTCATACCCTTGATTCTCCATCTTCATGATTGACACAATATGACGTTTCTCCTCCTTTTGCCGAGATGGTGGATCAAGAGGTTCCAAAGTGATCTTCTTTTGGTTGATGGTGAGAGTGTAAGTGTTGGCCCTCCCATCATGTATGACATGTCTATCATATAACCATGGCCTTCCCAACAAAACATGACAAGTATCCATGGGAACTATATCACACCATAATGAATCTTGACAATTCTTTCCAATTGAAAGACTCACCAAAACTCGTTGATCCACACGGATGCCTGCTTGAAGGCTTAGCCATTGTATTGTGTAGGGTGTGGGATGTGGGCTAATCTCCATTTGCAACTTCTTGACCATTGTTGTAGGCGGCATTGGTGCAACTTCCTCCATCTATGATCAAGGAGCATACTCTCCCTTGGATGGTACAACGAGCGAAATATTGCTTCTCTTTGTAGTTGATCCTTTGGCACATTTGTGATATTCAAGGCCCTTTCTACCACAAGTAGTTCTCCTTCATCTGGCCTTTCCACATATTCTTCTACTACATCTTCCTCTTCTTTGGCACCAACCCCAACTTCCTCTTCTTCCTCATACTCCGGCTCTACATATAAAGCACTTTGGTATTCCACCAAAGACACTACTCACTTGTTTGGACACTCCGAAGCATAATGTCCCAACCCTTGGCATCGAAAACACCTTCTTGATGCTATGGGTTTGGTCACTTGGTCGTGAGGTCTAGGGATGGATGGGAGCTGATTTTGTGGAGTTTTTGTGGGAATGTGTTTCGTGGATGGTGGAGGGTTTGGATGGGACGTAGGGTGGGGCGTTTTTTGTGGAGTTTGGTATTGGCTTGAGACTTCTTTCCCCTTATTTCTCCGTTGTTTTTCAACTTTAAGGGACAAGGAGCTCAATTCATCCAAAGTTTTGTATGGTTGTAATTCCACAACGTGCCTAATCCCATCATTAAGACCAAAAAGATAACGTACCAAAGTTTGTGGCTCGTCCTCCTTTAGATCACACCTCCAAAGTAGATGCTCAAATTCCTTTGTGTACTCCTCCACGCTTCTTCCTCCTTGAACCAATCTTTGCAATTTGTAGTAGTTGTCACGTAGGTAGCTAGATGGTAGGAACTTTTCTTGGAGCTTTCTTTTCATCTTATCCCACGTACGCACCTTATCTTTCCCCTTTGCTTGCCTCTTCTTTTGCAAGTTTGTCCACCAAATGCTTGCATGCTTTTGTAGCTTTAGGGCAACATACTTGACCTTCTTATCATCTTCCACATCTTTGAGATCAAAGACCCTTTCCACGGTTTGTATCCAATCCAAATAAACTTCCGGATCAAGATCACCAACAAATTCGGGGATCTCCACTTTGAAGCCGAACCTTTCCTCCTTTGGACGTCCATGCCTCTTTCTTGGGCGTCCTCTTCTCCTTCTCCACTTGATGATTTACTTGATACTTCCTCAAGATTCTCCCTTTCTTGAAGGCGCATGTAGTATGCTACTTGTTTGTTGAGATACTTGATTCTTTGTTTCATCTTCTCAACATCTTAGGGACGATGGAGAGGACTTTGTAGGAGAGCTTGCACTCGCCATTAGAACCTATCTTGATTCACAAAGATCCCAAGAAACTCATGGAAGGAAGGTTAGCACGGATGGGGCGTGGGTATGGGGATTTGGGTAGGTTTGTGTTTGGTTTTGGGTTCTTTGTGGAGCTTGGGGTTCTTTATGAGTTCTTGATGGGTTCTTGATGAGTTCTTGGAAGAACTATCAAGGGGGCGTGTGATGTAGGGATGAATGAAATTTTGTGATGGGAAACGTATGATGGGAAGCGTGTGGAGAGAAAAGATTGTAAAAGATTGTTTCAAGAACTAAGAGATTCAAACTCCTTAGCTCGATGCAAATTTGATGCATAATGAGTCCAAAGGTTGATCACATTACACAAAGTCTAAGGATCTTTAAGCGAAGATAGGAATCCTCTTTCTCAAAGTTCCAAAGAACCAAAAATGGAATAGAAATGGATGAAAAAGGATGGAAAGACCTATGAAAGATGGTTACCCAATAGATGGAAACAATGAACAAATGAATGATGAATGAGCGAGTGAACGAATGGATGACGTTGAATGATGAATGATGATGACGAATGAATGCTTGGACGTGAATGTTGAAGAACTCACGATTCTTGATGAATGCTTGATGAATTCTTGTTGAATTCTTGATGAAGCACTCGAATTAGATGATAAATGGACGATTGGTAGATGGATAGTTGATGGCTTTTGAAGATTCTTTGAAGGATACAGATTCACCACCTCCAAGAATACTCCAATTCCTTCCTTTCACCACTAAGGTTGCCACCCTTAGCTAGAAGAAGGGGATATTTCGAATCCCACAAAAGAGAGACGAAAACGCCTAGCACAAATGCTAGAAAGAACACAACATGTGTTTGAAAAATTCAATGTGAATGACTTGAATGAATTGAATGAATTACAAGCACCTAGGAGGGGGTATTTATAGTAGAAACCCTTCCCCTTAGACGTGTACAACTTCAAGATTCTAGCCCATATTGGCTTACATCATTCATCCTAATGCTTACATCATAAAGAAAACAATATACTAAACTATATTACAAATATGAATAACTCCTTGGATTCTCATCCAAATTCAAAGATTCTTGAACCATATGAAAGCTCTTGGAATGTAGAATAATCCCTTCTAGGATGACTTCTATGATAGCTTCACGGTCCTTGAATTAAGGAGCAAAAGTATACGTCCGCAAGAGTTGATCCCTTCCAAGTAGAGATAAAGAGAGACTTGAACTCTTCTACCTTCTAGGTGAGTATTAGATGTCTCCATGGTTGACCTTGATGCATAAGGCCATCAATTATGCATCATACACCCCCGGTTGAAAAAGTTTGTCCTCAAACTTGGAAAACCAACCCTTACTTGCCTTCTTTACAAAGACTTTCTTCTTGAAAGCTTTGAAGTCATCGTAGATCCCTTTGATGAACTTCTTAAACTTTCTTCCCTGCACGCCATAAGACTTGAACTTGCATTTCTCCACCGTGAACGTGGGCTGTTCACGTTGCTTCTCATTTATTCTTACCACTTTACCCTTGTCATTTAGTATGAAACAATGTACCTTGATGACTTGGGCTTTTTCCTCCTTTCGAATTCTTGGCCTTTCAACCAAGTGATCCAAGTAGATAGCTCTTGGATGCTCATGGAAGATATGCTTCATAGGAAGATTCAAAAGGTGGTGGATACTTGGATCCGTTTCTTTCTTCTCCAAATGTGTAAGAATAGGATCCTTATACTCTTCATACCCTTGATTCTCCATCTTCATGATTGACACAATATGACGTTTCTCCTCCTTTTGCCGAGATGGTGGATCAAGAGGTTCCAAAGTGATCCTCTTTTGGTTGATGGTGAGAGTGTAAGTGTTGGCCCTCCCATCATGTATGACATGTCTATCATATAACCATGGCCTTCCCAACAAAACATGACAAGTATCCATGGGAACTATATCACACCATAATGAATCTTGATAATTCTTTCCAATTGAAAGACTCACCAAAACTCGTTGATCCACACGGATGCCTCGCCCAAGGCTTAGCCATTGTATTGTGTAGGGTGTGGGATGTGGGCTAATCTCCATTTGCAACTTCTTGACCATTGTTGTAGAGGCGGCATTGGTGCAACTTCCTCCATCTATGATCAAGGAGCATACTCTCCCTTGGATGGTACAACGAGAGCGAAATATTGCTTCTCTTTGTAGTTGATCCTTTGGCACATTTGTGATATTCAAGGCCCTTTCTACCACAAGTAGTTCTCCTTCATCTGGCCTTTCCACATATTCTTCTACTACATCTTCCTCTTCTTTGGCACCAACCCCAACTTCCTCTTCTTCCTCATACTCCGGCTCTACATATAAAGCACTTTGGTATTCCACCAAAGACACTACTCACTTGTTTGGACACTCCGAAGCATAATGTCCCAACCCTTGGCATCGAAAACACCTTCTTGATGCGCTATGGGTTTGGTCACTTGGTCGTGAGGTCTAGGGATGGATGGGAGCTGATTTTGTGGAGTTTTTGTGGGAATGTGTTTCGTGGATGGTGGAGGGTTTGGATGGGACGTAGGGTGGGGCGTTTTTTGTGGAGTTTGGTATTGGCTTGAGACTTCTTTCCCCTTATTTCTCCGTTGTTTTTCAACTTTAAGGGACAAGGAGCTCAATTCATCCAAAGTTTTGTATGGTTGTAATTCCACAACGTGCCTAATCCCATCATTAAGACCAAAAAGATAACGTACCAAAGTTTGTGGCTCGTCCTCCTTTAGATCACACCTCTAAGTAGATGCTCAAATTCCTTTGTGTACTCCTCCAAGCTACATCCACCCTTAACCAATCTTTGCAATTTGTAGTAGTTGTCACGTAGGTAGCTAGATGGTAGGAACTTTTCTAGGAGGTTTCTGTTCATCTTATCCCGTCGCACCTTATCTTTCCCCTTTGCTTGCCTCTTCTTTTGCAAGTTTGTCCACCAAATGCTTGCATGCTTTTGTAGCTTTAGGGCAACATACTTGACCTTCTTATCATCTTCCACATCTTTGAGATCAAAGACCCTTTCCACGGTTTGTATCCAATCCAAATAAACTTAGGATCAAGATCACCAACAAATTCGGGGATCTCCACTTTGAAGCGAACCTTTCCTCCTTTGGGCGTCCATGCCTCTTTCTTGGGCGTCCTCTTCTCCTTCTCCACTTGATGATTTACTTGATACTTCCTCAAGATTCTCCCTTTCTTGAAGGCGCATGTAGTATGCTACTTGTTTGTTGAGATACTTGATTCTTTGTTTCATCTTCTCAACATCTTCTGGGGACGATGGAGAGGACTTTGTAGGAGAGCTTGCACTCGCCATTAGAACCTATCTTGATTCACAAAGATCACAAGAAACTCATGGAAGGAAGGTTAGCACGGATGGGACGTGGGTATGGGACGGATTTGGGTAGGTTTGTGTTTGGTTTTTGGGTTCTTTGTGGAGCTTGGGGTTCTTTATGAGTTCTTGATGAGTTCTTGACGGATTTGGCCTTATGCATCAAGGTCAACCATGGAGACATCTAATACTCACCTAGAAGGAAGAAGAGCTCAAGTCTCTCATATATCTCTCTACTTGGAAGGGATCAACTCATATGGTCGTATACTTTTGCTCCTTAATTCAAGGACCATGAAGCTATCATAGAAGTCATCCTAGAGAGGATTATTCTACATTCCAAGAGCTTTCATATGGTTCAAGAATCTTTAAGTTTGGATGAGAATCCAAGGAGTTATCATCATTTGAAATCTAGTTTAGTTCATTGTTTTCTTTATGATGTAATCATTAGAATAGATGATGTAAGCCTCTTGATTTGTGCACGTTTAGGGAGGGCTAGGATTACTATAAATACCCCCCTTAGGCCTCTTGTAATCTCATTCATTCAATATATCAAATACAAAGTAAGCACATGGTGTTGTTTTCTCTCTAGCTTTTGTGCTAGTTTTCGTTTCTCTTGAGGGAGTGTTGAAGTTATCCCTTCTTCTATTCAAGGGTGGCATCCTTGAAGGTGAAAGGAAGGAATTGAAGGTCTCTTGAAGGTGGTGTGGCTATATCCTTCCAAGAGTCTTCAAAGCCATCATCTCTCCATCGTTCATTCATCCATTTATCATCCATTTAGTTTTATTCATCAAGAATTCAACAAGAATTCATCAAGCATTCAACAAGAAACGTTTGTTCTTCATCAAACACGTCCAAGCTTCATTCGTTCATCATCAATTATCATTCGTTTGTCCATTCGTTCATCATTTCCATTCGTTGGGTAATCATCTTTCATAGTTCTTTCCATCCTTTTCGTCCATTTCTATTCCATTTTTGGTTCTTTGGAACTTTGAGAAAGGAGATTCCTATCTTCGTTTTTAAAGATCCTTAGATATTGTGTAATGAGATCATCCCTTGGTCCCATTATGCATCAAATTTGGTATCAGAGCTTAGGAGTTTGATTCTCTTAGTTCTTGAACCATCTTTCTACAAAACTTTCCATCACAAAAACGTTCCTACCATCCATTAGTTCTTCCAAGAACTCATCAAGAACCCATCAAGAACTCATAAAGAAACCTAAACTCCACAAAGAACCCGTGAGCCCAAACACAAATCCAACCAATTTCCCCCTCACGTCCCTTCTATGCTAACCATCCTACCATGAGTTTCTTGTGATCTTTTGAATCAAGATTGGTTCTAATGGATTGCAAAAGGTCCAGCAAGAATTCCCAACATGAGCTACAATGTTTGAAGCAACAAATCGATGATCTTGCCAAGCAAATGGAAGAATGTGGGATTCTTCCAAAGGTGTCAAGAAGCACAAAATCACGTGTGGTTCACTCTTCTAAGGTTGAATATGAAGCACCTTATGCACGGAGTAAACATTCCAACGAAAAGAATGGGAAGAAAGTTCAAGAAGATTTCTTGCCATCCGATTACAAAGGTGACTCCATCAACAATCTTGAAGGAATTAAGCAAGGGAGCATGGATGTACTTGAGTATACAATAGAGTTCAAGTGGCAACTATGGAAGAATGGTCTTAAGGAGGACGATCCACACATTTTGGTATACTACTTTCTTGGTCTTAATGATTACATTCGTCGTGTTGTTGTAAATCATCTTCTCACAAACTTGGAAGAGTTAAGTTCTTTAGCTCTCGATGTTGAAAGACAAAGGAGATGTTGTCATTGCCAAAGTTTAGGTCACATTGATTTGGAGTGTCCTAACAAGAAGAAAGATGTGTCTTTGGTTGAGTACCAAACACATGATAACAAACCATTTGAAGAGGAAAAGGAAGAGGAAGTTGGCTTTGACATGAAAGAAGAAGAAATTGGGAATATCGCATATGAGGAGGAGAATAAAGAAGAAGAAATTGGGAATGTCGCATATGAGGAGGAGAATAAAGAGGAAGAAAAGGTAGAAGAGGAGCATATGGAAAAGTGGCTTGTGACAAAAGAAGCAAGTGTGGCGTATGAGCATCCAAAAGATATCTACTTAGATCACTTGGTTGAAAGGCCGAAAATTCGAGAGGATGAAATCGCCCAAGTCATCAAGGTACATTGTTTCATGCTAAATGACAAGGGTAAAGTGGTAAGAATAGACTTGGGGAGTGAGAAGCAACGTGAACAACCCACGTTCACGGTGAAGAAACGCAAATCCAAGTCTTATGGTGTTCAAGAATTGATCGGAAGAAAGTTTAAGAAGTTCATCAAAGGAATCTATGATGACTTCACAGCTTTCAAGAAGAAAGTCTTTGTGAAGAAGGCAAGTAAGAGTTGATTTTCCAAAGTTTGAGGACAAACTTTTTCAACCGGGGGTGTATGATGCATAATTGATGGCCTTATGCATCAAGGTCAACCATGGAGACATCTAATACTCACCTAGAAGGAAGAAGAGCTCAAGTCTCTCATATATCTCTCTACTTGGAAGGGATCAACTCATATGGTCGTATACTTTTGCTCCTTAATTCAAGGACCATGAAGCTATCATAGAAGTCATCCTAGAGAGGATTATTCTACATTCCAAGAGCTTTCATATGGTTCAAGAATCTTTAAGTTTGGATGAGAATCCAAGGAGTTATCATCATTTGAAATCTAGTTTAGTTCATTGTTTTCTTTATGATGTAATCATTAGAATAGATAATGTAAGCCTCAAGGGGCCTATTTCTTGATTTGTGCACGTTTAGGGAGGGCTAGGATTACTATAAATACCCCCCTTAGGCCTCTTGTAATCTCATTCATTCAATATATCAAATACAAAGTAAACACATGGTGTTGTTTTCTCTCTAGCTTTTGTGCTAGTTTTCGTTTCTCTTGAGGGAGTTTCGAAGTTATCCCTTCTTCTATTCAAGGGTGGCATCCTTGAAGGTGAAAGGAAGGAATTGAAGGTCTCTTGAAGGTGGTGTGGCTATATCCTTCCAAGAGTCTTCAAAAGCCATCATCTATCCATCGTTCATTCATCCATTTATCATCCATTTCGTGTTATTCATCAAGAATTCAACAAGAATTCATCAAGCATTCAACAAGAAACGTTTGTTCTTCATCAAACACGTCCAAGCTTCATTCGTTCATCATCAATTATCATTCGTTTGTCCATTCGTTCATCATTTCCATTCGTTGGGTAATCATCTTTCATAGTTCTTTCCATCCTTTTCGTCCATTTCTATTCCATTTTTGGTTCTTTGGAACTTTGAGAAAGGAGATTCCTATCTTCGTTTTTAAAGATCCTTAGATATTGTGTAATGAGATCATCCCTTGGTCCCATTATGCATCATCCCTTCCAAGTAGAGAGATAAAAGAGAGACTTGAACTCTTCTACCTTCTAGGTGAGTATTAGATGTCTCCATGGTTGACCTTGATGCATAAGGCCATCAATTATGCATCATACACCCCCGGTTGAAAAAGTTTGTCCTCAAACTTGGAAAACCAACCCTTACTTGCCTTCTTTACAAAGACTTTCTTCTTGAAAGCTTTGAAGTCATCGTAGATCCCTTTTGATGAACTTCTTAAACTTTCTTCCCTGCACGCCATAAGACTTGAACTTGCATTTCTCCACCGTGAACGTGGGCTGTTCACGTTGCTTCTCATTTATTCTTACCACTTTACCCTTGTCATTTAGTATGAAACAATGTACCTTGATGACTTGGGCTTTTTCCTCCTTTCGAATTCTTGGCCTTTCAACCAAGTGATCCAAGTAGATAGCTCTTGGATGCTCATGGAAGATATGCTTCATAGGAAGATTCAAAAGGTGGTGGATACTTGGATCCGTTTCTTTCTTCTCCAAATGTGTAAGAATAGGATCCTTATACTCTTCATACCCTTGATTCTCCATCTTCATGATTGACACAATATGACGTTTCTCCTCCTTTGCGAGATGGTGGATCAAGAGGTTCCAAAGTGATCCTCTTTTGGTTGATGGTGAGTGTAAGTGTTGGCCCTCCCATCATGTATGACATGTCTATCATATAACCATGGCCTTCCCAACAAAACATGACAAGTATCCATGGGAACTATATCACACCATAATGAATCTTGATAATTCTTTCCAATTGAAAGACTCACCAAAACTCGTTGATCCACACGGATGCCTCGCTTGAGCTTAGCCATTGTATTGTGTAGGGTGTGGGATGTGGGCTAATCTCCATTTGCAACTTCTTGACCATTGTTGTAGAGCGGCATTGGTGCAACTTCCTCCATCTATGATCAAGGAGCATACTCTCCCTTG
The DNA here is from genome assembly GCA_029582165.1 of Portulaca oleracea. Lineage (NCBI taxonomy): Eukaryota > Viridiplantae > Streptophyta > Magnoliopsida > Caryophyllales > Portulacaceae > Portulaca > Portulaca oleracea. The sequence goes on from CM055878.1 coordinate 22,106,287, forward strand.
GATGGTACAACGAGGCGAAATATTGCTTCTCTTTGTAGTTGATCCTTTGGCACATTTGTGATATTCAAGGCCCTTTCTACCACAAGTAGTTCTCCTTCATCTGGCCTTTCCACATATTCTTCTACTACATCTTCCTCTTCTTTGGCACCAACCCCAACTTCCTCTTCTTCCTCATACTCCGGCTCTACATATAAAGCACTTTGGTATTCCACCAAAGACACTACTCACTTGTTTGGACACTCCGAAGCATAATGTCCCAACCCTTGGCATCGAAAACACCTTCTTGATGCGCTATGGGTTTGGTCACTTGGTCGTGAGGTCTAGGGATGGATGGGAGCTGATTTTGTGGAGTTTTTGTGGGAATGTGTTTCGTGGATGGTGGAGGGTTTGGATGGGACGTAGGGTGGGGCGTTTTTTGTGGAGTTTGGTATTGGCTTGTGATGCATAATTGATGGCCTTATGCATCAAGGTCAACCATGGAGACATCTAATACTCACCTAGTAGGTAGAAGAGTTCAAGTCTCTCTTTTATCTCTCTACTTGGAAGGGATCAACTCATGCGGACGTATACTTTTGCTCCTTAATTCAAGGACCATGAAGCTATCATAGAAGTCATCCTAGAGAGGATTATTCTACATTCCAAGAGCTTTCATATGGTTCAAGAATCTTTGAATTTAGATGAGAATCCAAGGAGTTATTCATATTTGTAATATAGTTTAGTATATTGTTTTCTTTATGATGTAAGCATTAGGATGAATGATGTAAGCCAATATGGGCTAGAATCTTGAAGCTAGGTGACGCCTAAGGGGTGGGTTGTAGCTATAAATACCCCCTCCTAGGTGCTTGTAATTCATTCAATTCATTCAAGTCATTCACATTGAATTTTTCAAACACATGTTGTGTTCTTTCTAGCATTTGTGCTAGGCGTTTTCGTCTCTCTTTTGTGGGATTCGAAATATCCCCTTCTTCTAGCTAAGGGTGGCAACCTTAGTGGTGAAAGGAAGGAATTGGAGTATTCTTGGAGGTGGTGAATCTGTATCCTTCAAAGAATCTTCAAAAGCCATCAACTATCCATCTACCAATCGTCCATTATCATCCATTTTCGAGTGCTTCATCAAGAATTCAACAAGAATTCATCAAGCATTCATCAAGAAACGTGTGATCTTCATTCTACACGTCCAAGCACTTGTTCGTCATCAACGTTCATCATTTGACATTCGTCCATCCATTGTTCGTTCGTTCATCATTCATTTTGTTCATTGTTTCCAATTGTTTGGTAACTTTCTTTCATAGTTCTTTTCTTCCATTTCTATGCCATTTTTGGTTCTTTGGAACTTTGAGATAGAGGATTCCTATCTTCGCTTTTAAAGATCCTTAGATTTTGTGTAATGAGATTGTTCCTTGGTCTCATTATGCATCAATTGTATCGAGTTAAGGAGTTTGAATCTCTTAGTTCTTGAAACAATCTTTTACAATCTTTTCACTCCCACACGTTTCCCACCATCGTTTCCCATCACAAAATTTCATCATCTCTCCATCACACGTCCCCTTGATAGTTCTTCCAAGAACTCATCAAGAACCCATCAAGAACTCATAAAGAACCCCAAGCTCCACAAAGAACCCAAAAACCAAACACAAGCCTACCCAAATCCGTCCCATACACACGTCCCATCCGTCCTAACCTTCCTTCCATGAGTTTCTTGTGATCTTGGTGAATCAAGATAGGTTCCAATGGCGAGTGCAAGCTCTCCTACAAAGTCCTCTCCATCATCCCAGAAAATGTTGAGAAGATGAAACAAAGAATCAAGTATCTCAACAAGCAAGTAGCATACTACATGCGCCTTCAAGATAGGGAGAATCTTGAGGAAGTATCAAGTAAATCATCAAGTGGAGAAGGAGAAGAGGGCGTTCAAGAAGGAGGCATGGGCGTCCAAAGGAGGAAAGGTTCGACTTCAAGTGGAGATCCCGAATTTGTTGGTGATCTTGATCAGGAAGTTTACTTGGATTGGATACAAACCGTGGAAAGGGTCTTTGATCTCAAAGATGTGGAAGATGATAAGAAGGTCAAGTATGTTGCCCTAAAGCTTGAAAACATGCAAGCATTTGGTGGACAAACTTGCAAAAGCGTGACAAAGGGAAAGGTAAGGTGCGTACATGGGATAAGATGAAAAGAAAGCTCCAAGAAAAGTTCCTACCATCTAGCTACCTACGTGACTACTACTACAAATTGCAAAGATTGGTCCAAGGAGGAAGAAGCGTGGAGGAGTACACAAAGGAATTTGAGCATCTACTTTGGAGGTGTGATCTAAAGGAGGACTAGCCACAAACTTTGGTGCGTTATCTTTTTGGTCTTAATGATGGGATTAGGCACGTTGTGGAATTACAACCATACAAAACTTTGGATGAATTGAGCTCCTTGTCCCTTAAAGTTGAAAAACAAAGGAGAAATAAGGGGAAAGAAGTCTCAAGCCAATACCAAACTCCACAAAAAACGCCCCAACCTTCGTCCCATCCAAACCCTCCACCATCCACGAAACACATTCCCACAAAAACTCCACAAAATCAGCCCCCATCCATCCCTAAACCTCACGACCAAGTGACCAAACCCATAGCATCAAGAAGGTGTTTTCGATGCCAAGGTTGGGACATTATGCTGTCGAGTGTCCAAGCGAGTAGTGTCTTTGGTGGAATACCAAAGTGCTTTATATGTAGAGGGAGTATGAGAAGAAGAGGAAGTTGGGGTTGGTGCCAAAGAAGAGGAAGATGTAGTAGAAGAATATGTGGAAGGGCGGATGAAGGAGAACTACTTGTGGTAGAAAGGGCCTTGAATATCACAAATGTGCGAAGGATCAACTACAAAGAGAAGCAATATTTCGCTCGTTGTACCATCCAAGGAGAGTATGCTCCTTGATCATAGATGGAGGAAGTTGCACCAATGCGCCTCTACAACAATGGTCAAGAAGTTGCAAATGGAGATTAGCCCACATCCCACACCCTACAATACAATGGCTAAGCCTTGGGCAAGGTATTCGTGTGGATCAACGAGTTTTAGTGCGTCTTTCAATTGGAAAGAATTATCAAGATTCATTATGGTGTGATATAGTTCCCATGGATACTTGTCATGTTTTGTTGGGAAGGCCATGGTTATATGATAGACATGTCATACATGATGGGAGGGCCAACACTTACACTCACCATCAACCAAAAGAGGATCACTTTGGCACCTCTTGATCCACCATCTCGGCAAAGGAGAAACGTCATATTGTGTCAATCATGAAGATGGAGTATCAAGGGCATGAAGAGTATAAGGATCCTATTCTTACACATTTGGAGAAGAAAGCGGATCCAAGTATCCATCACCTTTTGAATCTTCCTATGAAGCATATCTTCCATGAGCATCCAAGAGCTATCTACTTGGATCACTTGGTTGAAAGGCCAAGAATTCGAAAGACGGAAATAGCCCAAGTCATCAAGGTCCATTGTTTCATACTAAATGACACGGGTACAGTGGTAAGAATCAGTGAGAAGCAACGTGAACGACCACGTTCACGGTGGAGAAATGCAAGTTCAAGTCTTATGGCGTGCGAGGAAGAAAGTTTAAGAAGTTCATCAAAGGGATCTCGATGACTTCAAAGCTTTCAAGAAGAAAGTCTTTGTAAAGAAGGCAAGTAAGGGTTGGTTTTCCAAGTTTGAGGACAAACTTTTCAACAGGGTGTATGATGCATAATTGATGGCCTTATGCATCAAGGTCAACCATGGAGACATCTAATACTCACCTAGTAGGTAGAAGAGTTCAAGTCTCTCTTTTATCTCTCTACTTGGAAGGGATCAACTCATGCGGACGTATACTTTTGCTCCTTAATTCAAGGACCATGAAGCTATCATAGAAGTCATCCTAGAGGATTATTCTACATTCCAAGAGCTTTCATATGGTTCAAGAATCTTTGAATTTAGATGAGAATCCAAGGAGTTATTCATATTTGTAATATAGTTTAGTATATTGTTTTCTTTATGATGTAAGCATTAGGATGAATGATGTAAGCCAATATGGGCTAGAATCTTGAAGCTAGGTGACGCCTAAGGGGTGGGTTGTAGCTATAAATACCCCTCCTAGGTGCTTGTAATTCATTCAATTCATTCAAGTCATTCACATTGAATTTTTCAAACACATGTTGTGTTCTTTCTAGCATTTGTGCTAGGCGTTTAAATCTCTCTTTTGTGGGATTGAAATATCCCTTCTACTAGCTAAGGGTGGCAACCTTAGTGGTGAAAGGAAGGAATTGGAGTATTCTTTGAGGTGGTGAATCTGTATCCTTCAAAGAATCTTCAAAAGCCATCAACTATCCATCTACCAATCGTCCATTATCATCCATTTTCGAGTGCTTCATCAAGAATTCAACAAGAATTCATCAAGCATTCATCAAGAAACGTGTGATCTTCATTCTACACGTCCAAGCACTTGTTCGTCATCAACGTTCATCATTTGACATTCGTCCATCCATTGTTCGTTCGTTCATCATTCATTTTGTTCATTGTTTCCAATTGTTTGGTAACTTTCTTTCATAGTTCTTTTCATCCATTTCTATGCCATTTTTGGTTCTTTGGAACTTTGAGATAGAGGATTCCTATCTTCGCTTTTAAAGATCCTTAGATTTTGTGTAATGAGATTGTTCCTTGGTCTCATTATGCATCAGCTTGAGACTTCTTTCCCCTTATTTCTCCGTTGTTTTTCAACTTTAAGGGACAAGGAGCTCAATTCATCCAAAGTTTTGTATGGTTGTAATTCCACAACGTGCCTAATCCCATCATTAAGATCAAAAAGATAACGTACCAAAGTTTGTGGCTCGTCCTCCTTTAGATCACACCTCCAAAGTAGATGCTCAAATTCCTTTGTGTACTCCTCCACGCTTCTTCCTCCTTGAACCAATCTTTGCAATTTGTAGTAGTTGTCACGTAGGTAGCTAGATGGTAGGAACTTTTCTTGGAGCTTTCTTTTCATCTTATCCCACGTACGCACCTTATCTTTCCCCTTTGCTTGCCTCTTCTTTTGCAAGTTTGTCCACCAAATGCTTGCATGCTTTTGTAGCTTTAGGGCAACATACTTGACCTTCTTATCATCTTCCACATCTTTGAGATCAAAGACCCTTTCCGGTTTGTATCCAATCCAAATAAACTTAGGATCAAGATCACCAACAAATTCGGGGATCTCCACTTTGAAGCCGAACCTTTCCTCCTTTGGACGTCCATGCCTCTTTCTTGGGCGTCCTCTTCTCCTTCTCCACTTGATGATTTACTTGATACTTCCTCAAGATTCTCCCTTTCTTGAAGGCGCATGTAGTATGCTACTTGTTTGTTGAGATACTTGATTCTTTGTTTCTTCTTCTCAACATCTTAGGGGCGATGGAGAGGACTTTGTAGGAGAGCTTGCACTCGCCATTAGAACCTATCTTGATTCACAAAGATCACAAGAAACTCATGGAAGGAAGGTTAGCACGGATGGGGCGTGGGTATGGGACGGTTTGGGTAGGTTTGTGTTTGGTTTTTGGGTTCTTTGTGGAGCTTGGGGTTCTTTATGAGTTCTTGATGGGTTCTTGATGAGTTCTTGGAAGAACTATCAAGGGGGACGTGTGATGTAGGGATGAATGAAATTTTGTGATGGGAAACGTATGGTGGGAAGCGTGTGGGAGAGAAAAGATTGTAAAGATTGTTTCAAGAACTAAGAGATTCAAACTCCTTAGCTCTGATACCAAATTTGATGCATAATGAGTCCAAAGGTTGATCACATTACACAAAGTCTAAGGATCTTTAAAAGCGAAGATAGGAATCCTCTTTCTCAAAGTTCCAAAGAACCAAAAATGGAATAGAAATGGATGAAAAGGATGGAAAGAACTATGAAAGATGGTTACCCGATAGATGGAAACAATGAACAAATGAATGATGAATGAACGAGTGAGCGAATGGAATGACGTTGAATGATGAATGATGATGACGAATGAATGCTTGGACGTGAATGTTGAAGAACTCACGATTCTTGATGAATGCTTGATGAATTCTTGTTGAATTCTTGATGAAGCACTCGAATTAGATGATAAATGGACGATTGGTAGATGGATAGTTGATGGCTTTTGAAGATTCTTTGAAGGATCTGGACTCACCACCTCCAAGAATACTCCAATTCCTTCCTTTCACCACTAAGGTTGCCACCCTTAGCTAGAAGAAGGGGATATTTGAATCCCACAAAGAGAGCAAAACGCCTAGCACAAATGCTAGAAAGAACACAACATGTGTTTGAAAAATTCAATGTGAATGACTTGAATGAATTGAATGAATTACAAGCACCTAGGAGGGGGTATTTATAGTAGAAACCCTTCCCCTTAGACGTGTACAACTTCAAGATTCTAGCCCATATTGGCTTACATCATTCATCCTAATGCTTACATAATAAAGAAAACAATATACTAAACTATATTACAAATATGAATAACTCCTTGGATTCTCATCCAAATTCAAAGATTCTTGAACCATATGAAAGCTCTTGGAATGTAGAATAATCCCTTCTAGGATGACTTCTATGATAGCTTCACGGTCCTTGAATTAAGGAGTAAAAGTATACGTCCGCATGAGTTGATCCCTTCAGTAGAGAGATAAAGAGACTTGAACTCTTACCTTCTAGGTGAGTATTAGATGTCTCCATGGTTGACCTTGATGCATAAGGCCATCAATTATGCATCATACACCCCCGGTTGAAAAAGTTTGTCCTCAAACTTGGAAAACCAACCCTTACTTGCCTTCTTTACAAAGACTTTCTTCTTGAAAGCTTTGAAGTCATCGAGATCCTTTGATGAACTTCTTAAACTTTCTTCCTGCACGCCATAAGACTTGAACTTGCATTTCTCCACCGTGAACGTGAACATTCACGTTGCTTCTCATTTATTCTTACCACTTTACCCTTGTCATTTAGTATGAAACAATGTACCTTGATGACTTGGGCTTTTCCTCCTTTGAATTCTTGGCCTTTCAACCAAGTGATCCAAGTAGATAGCTCTTGGATGCTCATGGAAGATATGCTTCATAGGAAGATTCAAAGGTGGTGGATACTTGGATCCGTTTCTTTCTTCTCCAAATGTGTAAGAATAGGATCCTTATACTCTTCATACCCTTGATTCTCCATCTTCATGATTGACACAATATGACGTTTCTCCTCCTTTTGCGAGATGGTGGATCAAGAGGTTTCAAAGTGATCCTCTTTTGGTTGATGGTGAGAGTGTAAGTGTTGGCCCTCCCATCATGTATGACATGTCTATCATATAACCATGGCCTTCCCAACAAAACATGACAAGTATCCATGGGAACTATATCACACCATAATGAATCTTGATAATTCTTTCCAATTGAAAGACTCACCAAAACTCGTTGATCCACACGGATGCCTCGCGAGCTTAGCCATTGTATTGTGTAGGGTGTGGGATGTGGGCTAATCTCCATTTGCAACTTCTTGACCATTGTTGTAGAGGCGGCATTGGTGCAACTTCCTCCATCTATGATCAAGGAGCATACTCTCCCTTGGATGGTACAACGATAGCGAAATATTGCTTCTCTTTGTAGTTGATCCTTTGGCACATTTGTGATATTCAAGGCCCTTTCTACCACAAGTAGTTCTCCTTCATCTGGCCTTTCCACATATTCTTCTACTACATCTTCCTCTTCTTTGGCACCAACCCCAACTTCCTCTTCTTCCTCATACTCCGGCTCTACATATAAAGCACTTTGGTATTCCACCAAAGACACTACTCGCTTGTTTGGACACTCCGAAGCATAATGTCCCAAACCTTGGCATCGAAAACACCTTCTTGATGCTATGGGTTTGGTCACTTGGTCGTGAGGTCTAGGGATGGATGGGAGCTGATTTTGTGGAGTTTTTGTGGGAATGTGTTTCGTGGATGGTGGAGGGTTTGGATGGGACGTAGGGTGGGGCGTTTTTTGTGGAGTTTGGTATTGGCTTGAGACTTCTTTCCCCTTATTTCTCCTTTGTTTTTCAACTTTAAGGGACAAGGAGCTTAATTCATCCAAAGTTTTGTATGGTTGTAATTCCACAACGTGCCTAATCCCATCATTAAGACCAAAAAGATAACGTACCAAAGTTTGTGGCTCGTCCTCCTTTAGATCACACCTCCAAAGTAGATGCTCAAATTCCTTTGTGTACTCCTCCACGCTTCTTCCTCCCTGAACCAATCTTTGCAATTTGTAGTAGTTGTCACGTAGGTAGCTAGATGGTAGGAACTTTTCTTGGAGCTTTCTTTTCATCTTATCCCACGTACGCACCTTATCTTTCCCCTTTGCTTGCCTCTTCTTTTGCAAGTTTGTCCACCAAATGCTTGCATGCTTTCGTAGCTTTAGGGCAACATACTTGACCTTCTTATCATCTTCCACATCTTTGAGATCAAAGACCCTTTCCACGGTTTGTATCCAATCCAAATAAACTTAGGATCAAGATCACCAACAAATTCGGGGATCTCCACTTTGAAGCCGAACCTTTCCTCCTTTGGACGTCCATGCCTCTTTCTTTGAACGTCCTCTTCTCCTTCTCCAATTGATGATTTTCTTGATACTTCCTCAAGATTCTCCCTTTCTTGATGGCGCATGTAGTATGCTACTTGTTTGTTGAGTTACTTGATTCTTTGTTTCATCTTCTCAACATCTTAGGGACGATGGAGAGGACTTTGTAGGAGAGCTTGCACTCGCCATTAGAATCTATCTTGATTCACAAAGATCACAAGAAACTCATGGAAGGAAGGTTAGCACGGATGGGGCGTGGGTATGGGACCAGTTTGGGTAGGTTGTGTTTGGTTTTGGGTTCTTTGTGGAGCTTGGGGTTCTTTATGAGTTCTTGATGGGTTCTTGATGAGTTCTTGGAAGAACTATCAAGGGGCGTGTGATGTAGAGATGAATGAAATTTTGTGATGGGAAACGTATGATGGGAAACGTGTGGGAGAGAAAAGATTGTAAAAGATTGTTTCAAGAACTAAGAGATTCAAACTCCTTAGCTCTGATACCAAATTTGATGCATAATGAGTCCAAAGGTTGATCACATTACACAAAGTCTAAGGATCTTTAAAAGCGAAGATAGGAATCCTCTTTCTCAAAGTTCCAAAGAACCAAAAATGGAATAGAAATGGATGAAAAAGGATGGAAAGAACTATGAAAGATGGTTACCCAATAGATGGAAACAATGAACAAATGAATGATGAATGAACGAGTGAACGAATGGACGAACGTTGAATGATGAATGATGATGACGAATGAATGCTTGGACGTGAATGTTGAAGAACTCACGATTCTTGATGAATGCTTGATGAATTCTTGTTGAATTCTTGATGAAGCACTCGAATTAGATGATAAATTGATGCATAATGAGACCAAGGGATGATCTCATTACACAATATCTAAGGATCTTTAAAAGCGAAGATAAGAATCCTCTATCTCAAAGTTCCAAAGAACCAAAAATGGCATAGAAATGGATGAAAAGAACTATGAAAGAAAGTTACCAAACAATTGGAAACAATGAACAAAATGAATGATGAACGAACGAACAATGGATGGACGAATGTCAAATGATGAACGTTGATGACGAACAAGTGCTTGGACGTGTAGAATGAAGATCACACGTTTCTTGATGAATGCTTGATGAATTCTTGTTGAATTCTTGATGAAGCACTCGAAAATGGATGATAATGGACGATTGGTAGATGGATAGTTGATGGCTTTTGAAGATTCTTTGAAGGATCTGATTCACCACCTCCAGAATACTCCAATTCCTTCCTTTCACCACTAAGGATGCCACCTTAGCTAGAAGAAGGGGATGTTTGAATCCACAAAGAGGCGAAAACACCTAGCACAAATGCTAGAGAGAACACATCATGTGTTTGAAAAATTCAATGTGAATGACTTGAATGAATTGAATGAATTACAAGCACCTAGGAGGGTATTTATAGCTACAACCCACCCCTTAGGCGTCACCTAGCTTCAAGAAAAGACCCCTTAAGGGCTTACATCATTCATCCTAATGCTTACATCATAAAGAAAACAATATACTAAACTATATTACAAATATGAATAACTCCTTGGATTCTCATCCAAATTCAAAGATTCTTGAACCATATGAAAGATCTTGGAATGTAGAATAATCCCTTCTAGGATGACTTCTATGATAGCTTCACGGTCCTTGAATTAAGGAGCAAAAGTATACGTCCGCATGAGTTGATCCCTTCCAAGTAGAGAGATAAAAGAGACTTGAACTCTTCTACCTTCTAGGTGAGTATTAGTTGTCTCCATGTGTGACCTTGATGCATAAGGCCTTCAATTTTGCTTCATTCACCCCCGGTTGTATAAGTTTGTCCTCAAACTTTGAAAGATCTACTCTCGCTTGCCTTCTTCTCAGCGACTTTCTTCTTGAATGCTTTGAAGTCATCGTAGATCCCTTTGATGAACTTCTTAAACTTTCTTCCTCGATCACCATAAGACTTGAACTTGTATTTCTCCACCGTGAACGTGGGCTGTTCACGTTGCTTCTCACTTAGTCTTACCACTTTACCCTTGTCATTTAGTATGAAACAATGCACCTTGATGACTTGGGCTATTTCCTTCTTTCGAATTCTTGGCCTTTCAACCAAGTGATCCAAGTAGATAGCCCTTGGATGCTCATGGAAGATATGCTTCATAGGAAGATTCAAAAGGTGGTGGATACTTGGATCCAATTCTTTCTTCTCCAAATGTGTAAGAATAGGATCCTTATACTCTTCATGCCCTTGATTCTCCACCTTCATGATTGACACAATATGACGTTTCTCCTCCTTCTGCCGAGATGGTGGATCAAGAGGTTCCAAAGTGATCCTCTTTTGGTTGATGGTGAGAGTGTAAGTGTTGGCCCTCCCATCATGTATGACATGTCTATCATATAACCATGGCCTTCCCAACAAAACATGACAAGTATCCATGGGAACTATATCACACCATAATGAATCTTGATAATTCTTTCCAATTGAAAGACTCACCAAAACTCGTTGATACACGGATGCCTGCAAGGCTTAGCCATTGTATTTTGTAGGGTGTGGGATGTGGGCTAATCTCCATTTGCAACTTCTTGACCATTGTTGTAGAGGCGGCATTGGTGCAACTTCCTCCATCTATGATCAATGAGCATACTCTCCCTTGGATGGTACAACGAGAGCGAAATATTGCTTCTCTTTGTAGTTGATCCTTTGGCACATTTGTGATATTCAAGGCCGTTTCTACCACAAGTAGTTCTCCTTCATCTGGCCCTTCCACATATTCTTCTACTACATCTTCCTCTTCTTTGGCACCAACCCCAACTTCCTCTTCTTCCTCATACTCCGGCTCTACATATAAAGCACTTTGGTATTCCACCAAAGACACTACTCGCTTGTTTGGACACTCCGAAGCATAATGTCCCAACCCTTGGCATCGAAAACACCTTCTTGATGCTATGGGTTTGGTCACTTGGTCGTGAGGTTTAGGGATGGATGGGGGCTGATTTTGTGGAGTTTTTGTGGGAATGTGTTTCGTGGATGGTGGAGGGTTTGGATGGGACGTAGGGTGGGGCGTTTTTTGAGGAGTTTGGTATTGGCTTGTGACTTCTTTCCCCTTATTTCTCCTTTGTTTTTCAACTTTAAGGGACAAGGAGCTTAATTCATCCAAAGTTTTCTTTCCCCTTAATTCATCAAGCATTCATCAAGAATCGTGAGTTCTTCAACATTCACGTCCAAGCATTCATTCGTCATCATCATTCATCATTCAACGTTCGTCCATTCGTTCACTCGTTCATTCATCATTCATTTGTTCATTGTTTCCATCTATTGGGTAACCATCTTTCATAGTTCTTTCCATCCTTTTTCATCCATTTCTATTCCATTTTTGGTTCTTTGGAACTTTGAGAAAGAGGATTCCTATCTTCGCTTTTAAAGATCCTTAGACTTTGTGTAATGTGATCAACCTTTGGACTCATTATGCATCAAATTTGGTATCAGAGCTAAGGAGTTTGAATCTCTTAGTTCTTGAAACAATCTTTTACAATCTTTTCTCTCCCACACGTTTCCCATCATACGTTTCCCATCACAAAATTTCATTCACCTCTACATCACACGTCCCCCTTGATAGTTCTTCCAAGAACTCATCAAGAACCCATCAAGAACTCATAAAGAACCCCAAGCTCCACAAAGAACCCAAAAACCAAACACAAACCTACCCAAATCCGTCCAATACCCACGTCCCATCCGTGCTAACCTTCCTTCCATGAGTTTCTTGTGATCTTTGTGAATCAAGATAGGTTCTAATGGAGTGCAAGCTCTCCTACAAAGTCCTCTCCATCGTCCCGGAAGATGTTGTGATGATGAAACAAAGAATCAAGTTTATCAAAAAACAAGTAGCATACTACATGCGCCTTCAAGAAAGGAGAATCTTGAAGAAGTATCAAGTAAATCATCAAGTGGAGAAGGAGAAGAGGGCGTTCCAAGAAAGAGGCATGGACGTCCAAAGGAGGAAAGGTTCGACTTCAAAGTGGAGATCCCGAATTTGTTGGTGATCTTGATCTGGAAGTTTATTTGGATTGGATACAAACCGTGGAAAGGGTCTTTGATCTCAAAGATGTGGAAGATGATAAGAAGGTCAAGTATGTTGCCCTAAAGCTACGAAAGCATGCAAGCATTTGGTGGACAAACTTGCAAAAGAAGAGGCAAGCAAAGGGAAAGATAAGGTGCGTCGTGGGATAAGATGAAAAGAAAGCTCCAAGAAAAGTTCCTACCATCTAGCTACCTACGTGACAACTACTACAAATTGCAAAGATTGGTTCGGGGAGGAAGAAGCGTGGAGGAGTACACAAAGGAATTTGAGCATCTACTTTGGAGGTGTGATCTAAAGGAGGACGAGCCACAAACTTTGAGTACGTTATCTTTTGGTCTTAATGATGGGATTAGGCACGTTGTGGAATTACAACCATACAAAACTTTGGATGAATTGAGCTCCTTGTCCTTAAAGTTGAAAAACAAAGGAGAAATAAGGGAAAGAAGTCTCAAGCCAATACCAAACTCCACAAAAACGCCCCACCTACGTCCCATCCAAACCTCCACCATCCACGAAACACATTCCCACAAAACTCCACAAAATCAGCTCCCATCCATCCCTAGACCTCACGACCAAGTGACCAAACCCATAGCATCAAGAAGGTGTTTCGATGCCAAGGTTTGGGACATTATGCCGGAGTGTCCAAACAATGAGTAGTGTCTTTGGTGGAATACCAAAGTGCTTTATATGTAGAGGAGTATGAGGAAGAAGAGGAAGTTGGGGTTGGTGCCAAAGAAGAGGAAGATGTAGTAGAAGAATATGTGGAAAGGCGGATGAAGGAGAACTACTTGTGGTAGAAAGGGCCTTGAATATCACAAATGTGCCAAAGGATCAACTACAAAGAGAAGCAATATTTCGCTATCGTTGTACCATCCAAGGGAGAGTATGCTCCTTGATCATAGATGGAGGAAGTTGCACCAATGCCTCTACAACAATGGTCAAGAAGTTGCAAATGGAGATTAGCCCACATCCCACCTACACAATACAATGGCTAAGCCTTGGGCGAGGCATCCGTGTGGATCAACGAGTTTTGGTGAGTCTTTCAATTGGAAAGAATTATCAAGATTCATTATGGTGTGATATAGTTCCCATGGATACTTGTCATGTATTGTTGGGAAGGCCATGGTTATATGATAGACATGTCATACATGATGGGAGGGCCAACACTTACACTCTCACCATCAACCAAAAGAGGATCACTTTGGAACCTCTTGATCCACCATCTCGGCAAAGGAGGAGAAGCGTCATATTGTGTCAATCATGAAGATGGAGAATCAAGGGTATGAAGAGTATAAGGATCCTATTCTTACACATTTGGAGAAGAAAGAAAGCGGATCAAGTATCCACCACCTTTTGAATCTTCCTATGAAGCATATCTTCCATGAGCATCCAAGAGCTATCTACTTGGATCACTTGGTTGAAAGGCCAAGAATTGAAAGGAGGAAAAAGCTCAAGTCATCAAGGTACATTGTTTCATACTAAATGACAAGGGTAAAGTGGTAAGAATAAATGAGAAGCAACGCGTGAGCATTACGTTCACGGTGGAGAAATGCAAGTTCAAGTCTTATGGCGTGCGGGGAAGAAAGTTTAAGAAGTTCATCAAAGGGATCTCGATGACTTCAAGCTTTGAAGAAAGTCTTTGTAAAGAAGGCAAGTAAGGGTTGGTTTTCCAAGTTTGAGGACAAACTTTTTCAACCGGGGGTGTATGATGCATAATTGATGGCCTTATGCATCAAGGTCAACCATGGAGACATCTAATACTCACCTAGAAGGTAGAAGAGTTCAAGTCTCTCTTTTATCTCTCTACTTGGAAGGGATCAACTCATGCGGACGTATACTTTTGCTCCTTAATTCAAGGACCGTGAAGCTATCATAGAAGTCATCCTAGAAGGGATTATTCTACATTCCAAGAGCTTTCATATGGTTCAAGAATCTTTGAATTTGGATGAGAATCCAAGGAGTTATTCATATCTGTAATATAGTTTAGTATATTGTTTTCTTTATGATGTAAGCATTAGGATGAATGATGTAAGCCAATATGGGCTAGAATCTTGAAGTTGTACACGTCTAAGGGGAAGGGTTTCTACTATAAATACCCCCTCCTAGGTGCTTGTAATTCATTCAATTCATTCAAGTCATTCACATTGAATTTTTCAAACACATGTTGTGTTCTTTCTAGCATTTGTGCTAGGCGTTTTAAATCTCTCTTTTGTGGGATTCGAAATATCCCCTTCTTCTAGCTAAGGGTGGCAACCTTAGTGGTGAAAGGAAGGAATTGGAGTATTCTTGGAGGTGGTGAGTCTGTATCCTTCAAAGAATCTTCAAAAGCCATCAACTATCCATCTACCAATCGTCCATTTATCATCTAATTCGAGTGCTTCATCAAGAATTCAACAAGAATTCATCAAGAATCGTGAGTTCTTCAACATTCACGTCCAAGCATTCATTCGTCATCATCATTCATCATTCAACGTTCGTCCATTCGTTCACTCGTTCATTCATCATTCATTTGTTCATTGTTTCCATCTATTGGGTAACCATCTTTCATAGTTCTTTCCATCCTTTTTCATCCATTTCTATTCCATTTTTGGTTCTTTGGAACTTTGAGAAAGAGGATTCCTATCTTCGCTTTTAAAGATCCTTAGACTTTGTGTAATGTGATCAACCTTTGGACTCATTATGCATCAAATTTGGTATCAGAGCTAAGGAGTTTGAATCTCTTAGTTCTTGAAACAATCTTTTACAATCTTTTCTCTCCCACACGTTTCCCATCATACGTTTCCCATCACAAAATTTCATTCACCTCTACATCACACGTCCCCCTTGATAGTTCTTCCAAGAACTCATCAAGAACCCATCAAGAACTCATAAAGAACCCCAAGCTCCACAAAGAACCCAAAAACCAAACACAAACCTACCCAAATCCGTCCCATACCCACGTCCCATCCGTGCTAACCTTCCTTCCATGAGTTTCTTGTGATCTTTGTGAATCAAGATAGGTTCTAATGGCGAGTGCAAGCTCCTACAAAGTCCTCTCCATCGTCCCGAGAAGATGTTGAGAAGATGAAACAAAGAATCAAGTATCTCAACAAACAAGTAGCATACTACATGCGCCTTCAAGAAAGGAGAATCTTGAGGAAGTATCAAGTAAATCATCAAGTGGAGAAGGAGAAGAGGACGTTCCAAGAAAGAGGCATGGGCGTCCAAAGGAGGAAAGGTTCGGCTTCAAAGTGAGATCCCGAATTTGTTGGTGATCTTGATCAGGAAGTTTATTTGGATTGGATACAAACCGTGGAAAGGGTCTTTGATCTCAAAGATGTGGAAGATGATAAGAAGGTCAAGTATGTTGCCCTAAAGCTACGAAAGCATGCAAGCATTTGGTGGACAAACTTGCAAAGAAGAGGCAAGCAAAGGGAAAGATAAGGTGCGTCGTGGGATAAGATGAAAAGAAAGCTCGAAAAGTTCCTACCATCTAGCTACCTACGTGACAACTACTACAAATTGCAAAGATTGGTTGGGGAGGAAGAAGCGTGGAGGAGTACACAAAGGAATTTGAGCATCTACTTTGGAGGTGTGATCTAAAGGAGGGCGAGCCACAAACTTTGATGCGTTATCTTTTTGGTCTTAATGATGGGATTAGGCACGTTGTGGAATTACAACCATACAAAACTTTGGATGAATTGAGCTCCTTGTCCTTAAAGTTGAAAAACAAAGGAGAAATAAGGGAAAGAAGTCTCAAGCCAATACCAAACTCCACAAAACGCCCACCTCGTCCCATCCAAACCCTCCACCATCCACGAAACACATTCCCACAAAAACTCCACAAATCAGCTCCCATCCATCCCTAGACCTCACGACCAAGTGACCAAACCCATAGCATCAAGAAGGTGTTTCGATGCCAAGGGTTTGGGACATTATGCCAGTGTCCAAACAAGCAAGTAGTGTCTTTGGTGGAATACCAAAGTGCTTTATATGTAGGCGGAGTATGAGGAAGAAGAGGAAGTTGGGGTTGGTGCCAAAGAAGAGGAAGATGTAGTAGAAGAATATGTGGAAAGGCGGATGAAGGAGAACTACTTGTGGTAGAAAGGGCCTTGAATATCACAAATGTGCGAAGGATCAACTACAAAGAGAAGCAATATTTCGCTCTCGTTGTACCATCAAGGGAGAGTATGCTCCTTGATCATAGATGGAGGAAGTTGCACCAATGCGCCTCTACAACAATGGTCAAGAAGTTGCAAATGGAGATTAGCCCACATCCCACACCCTACATACAATGGCTAAGCCTTGGGCGAGGCATCCGTGTGGATCAACGAGTTTTGGTGAGTCTTTCAATTGGAAAGAATTATCAAGATTCATTATGGTGTGATATAGTTCCCATGGATACTTGTCATGTTTTGTTGGGAAGGCCATGGTTATATGATAGACATGTCATACATGATGGGAGGGCAACACTTACACTCTCACCATCAACCAAAGAGGATCACTTTGGAACCTCTTGATCCACCATCTCGGCAAAAGGAGGAGAAGCGTCATATTGTGTCAATCATGAAGATGGAGAATCAGGGTATGAAGAGTATAAGGATCCTATTCTTACACATTTGGAGAAGAAAGAAGCGGATCAAGTATCCACCACCTTTTGAATCTTCCTATGAAGCATATCTTCCATGAGCATCCAAGAGCTATCTACTTGGATCACTTGGTTGAAAGGCCAAGAATTGAAAGGAGGAAAAAGCCCAAGTCATCAAGGTACATTGTTTCATACTAAATGACAAGGGTAAAGTGGTAAGAATAAATGAGAAGCAACGTGAGCGACCACGTTCACGGTGGAGAAATGCAAGTTCAAGTCTTATGGCGTGCGGGAAGAAAGTTTAAGAAGTTCATCAAAGGGATCTCGATGACTTCAAGCTTTCAGAAGAAAGTCTTTGTAAAGAAGGCAAGTAAGGGTTGGTTTTCCAAGTTTGAGGACAAACTTTTTCAACCGGGGGTGTATGATGCATAATTGATGGCCTTATGCATCAAGGTCAACCATGGAGACATCTAATACTCACCTAGAAGGTAGAAGAGTTCAAGTCTCTCTTTTATCTCTCTACTTGGAAGGATCAACTCATGCGGACGTATACTTTTGCTCCTTAATTCAAGGAAGTGAAGCTATCATAGAAGTCATCCTAGAAGGGATTATTCTACATTCCAAGAGCTTTCATATGGTTCAAGAATCTTTGAATTTGGATGAGAATCCAAGGAGTTATTCATATCTGTAATATAGTTTAGTATATTGTTTTCTTTATGATGTAAGCATTAGGATGAATGATGTAAGCCAATATGGGCTAGAATCTTGAAGTTGTACACGTCTAAGGGGAAGGGTTTCTACTATAAATAACCCCTCCTAGGTGCTTGTAATTCATTCAATTCATTCAAGTCATTCACATTGAATTTTTCAAACACATGTTGTGTTCTTTCTAGCATTTGTGCTAGGCGTTTTAAATCTCTCTTTTGTGGGATTGAAATATCCCTTCTTCTAGCTAAGGGTGGCAACCTTAGTGGTGAAAGGAAGGAATTGGAGTATTCTTGGAGGTGGTGAGTCTGTATCCTTCAAAGAATCTTCAAAAGCCATCAACTATCCATCTACCAATCGTCCATTTATCATCTAATTCGAGTGCTTCATCAAGAATTCAACAAGAATTCATCAAGAATCGTGAGTTCTTCAACATTCACGTCAAGCATTCATTAAATCATCATCATTCATCATTCAACGTTCGTCCATTCGTTCACTCGTTCATTCATCATTCATTTGTTCATTGTTTCCATCTATTGGGTAACCATCTTTCATAGTTCTTTCCATCCTTTTCATCCATTTCTATTCCATTTTTGGTTCTTTGGAACTTTGAGAAAGAGGATTCCTATCTTCGCTTTTAAAGATCCTTAGACTTTGTGTAATGTGATCAACCTTTGGACTCATTATGCATCAAATTTGGTATCAGAGCTAAGGAGTTTGAATCTCTTAGTTCTTGAAACAATCTTTACAATCTTTTCTCTCCCACGTTTCCCATCATCGTTTCCCATCACAAAATTTCATTCACCTCTACATCACACGTCCCCTTGATAGTTCTTCAGAACTCATCAAGAACCCATCAAGAACTCATAAAGAACCCCAAGCTCCACAAGAACCCAAAACCAAACACAAACCTACCCAAATCAGTCCCATACCCACGTCCCATCCGTGCTAACCTTCCTTCCATGAGTTTCTTGTGATCTTTGTGAATCAAGATAGGTTCTAATGGCGTGCAAGCTCTCCTACAAAGTCCTCTCCATCGTCCCGGAAGATGTTGAGAAGATGAAACAAAGAATCAAGTATCTCAACAAACAAGTAGCATACTACATGCGCCTTCAAGAAAGGAGAATCTTGAGGAAGTATCAAGTAAATCATCAAGTGGAGAAGGAGAAGAGGGCGTTCAAGAAAGAGGCATGGGCGTCCAAAGGAGGAAAGGTTCGGCTTCAAAGTGAGATCCGAATTTGTTGGTGATCTTGATCAGGAAGTTTATTTGGATTGGATACAAGCCGTGGAAAGGGTCTTTGATCTCAAAGATGTGGAAGATGATAAGAAGGTCAAGTATGTTGCCCTAAAGCTACGAAAGCATGCAAGCATTTGGTGGACAAACTTGCAAAAGAAGAGGCAAGCAAAGGGGAAAGATAAGGTGCGTCGTGGGATAAGATGAAAAGAAAGCTCAAGAAAAGTTCCTACCATCTAGCTACCTACGTGACAACTACAAATTGCAAAGATTGGTTCGAGGAGGAAGAAGCGTGGAGGAGTACACAAAGGAATTTGAGCATCTACTTTGGAGGTGTGATCTAAAGGAGGGCGAGCCACAAACTTTGAGTACGTTATCTTTTTGGTCTTAATGATGGGATTAGGCACGTTGTGGAATTACAACCATACAAAACTTTGGATGAATTGAGCTCCTTGTCCTTAAAGTTGAAAAACAAAGGAGAAATAAGGGAAAGAAGTCTCAAGCCAATACCAAACTCCACAAAACGCCCGCCTCGTCCCATCCAAACCCTCCACCATCCACGAAACACATTCCCACAAAAACTCCACAAAATCAGCTCCCATCCATCCCTAGACCTCACGACCAAGTGACCAAACCCATAGCATCAAGAAGGTGTTTCGATGCCAGGGTTGGGACATTATGCCAGTGTCCAAACAAGCGAGTAGTGTCTTTGGTGGAATACCAAAGTGCTTTATATGTAGAGGAGTATGAGGAAGAAGAGGAAGTTGGGGTTGGTGCCAAAGAAGAGGAAGATGTAGTAGAAGAATATGTGGAAAGGCGGATGAAGGAGAACTACTTGTGGTAGAAAGGGCCTTGAATATCACAAATGTGCGAAGGATCAACTACAAAGAGAAGCAATATTTCGCTCGTTGTACCATCCAGGAGAGTATGCTCCTTGATCATAGATGGAGGAAGTTGCACCAATCGCCTCTACAACAATGGTCAAGAAGTTGCAAATGGAGATTAGCCCACATCCCACCCTACATAATACAATGGCTAAGCCTTGGGCGAGGCATCAGTGTGGATCAACGAGTTTTGGTGAGTCTTTCAATTGGAAAGAATTATCAAGATTCATTATGGTGTGATATAGTTCCCATGGATACTTGTCATGTTTTGTTGGGAAGGCCATGGTTATATGATAGACATGTCATACATGATGGGAGGGCCAACACTTACACTCTCACCATCAACCAAAGAGGATCACTTTGGAACCTCTTGATCCACCATCTCGGCAAAGGAGGAGAAGCGTCATATTGTGTCAATCATGAAGATGGAGAATCAAGGGTATGAAGAGTATAAGGATCCTATTCTTACACATTTGGAGAAGAAAGAAGCGGATCAAGTATCCACCACCTTTTGAATCTTCCTATGAAGCATATCTTCCATGAGCATCCAGAGCTATCTACTTGGATCACTTGGTTGAAAGGCCAAGAATTGAAAGGAGGAAAAAGCCCAAGTCATCAAGGTACATTGTTTCATACTAAATGACAAGGGTAAAGTGGTAAGAATAAATGAGAAGCAACGTGAGCGATGCGTTCACGGTGGAGAAATGCAAGTTCAAGTCTTATGGCGTGCGGGAAGAAAGTTTAAGAAGTTCATCAAAGGGATCTCGATGACTTCAAAGCTTTCAAGAAGAAAGTCTTTGTAAAGAAGGCAAGTAAGGGTTGGTTTTCCAAGTTTGAGGACAAACTTTTTCAACTGGGGGTGTATGATGCATAATTGATGGCCTTATGCATCAAGGTCAACCATGGAGACATCTAATACTCACCTAGAAGGTAGAAGAGTTCAAGTCTCTCTTTTATCTCTCTACTTGGAAGGGATCAACTCATGCGGACGTATACTTTTGCTCCTTAATTCAAGGACCGTGAAGCTATCATAGAAGTCATCCTAGAAGGGATTATTCTACATTCCAAGAGCTTTCATATGGTTCAAGAATCTTTGAATTTGGATGAGAATCCAAGGAGTTATTCATATCTGTAATATAGTTTAGTATATTGTTTTCTTTATGATGTAAGCATTAGGATGAATGATGTAAGCCAATATGGGCTAGAATCTTGAAGTTGTACACGTCTAAGGGGAAGGGTTTCTACTATAAATACCCCCTCCTAGGTGCTTGTAATTCATTCAATTCATTCAAGTCATTCACATTGAATTTTTCAAACACGTTGTGTTCTTTCTAGCATTTGTGCTAGGCGTTTTAAATCTCTCTTTTGTGGGATTCGAAATATCCCCTTCTTCTAGCTAAGGGTGGCAACCTTAGTGGTGAAAGGAAGGAATTGGAGTATTCTTGGAGGTGGTGAGTCTGTATCCTTCAAAGAATCTTCAAAAGCCATCAACTATCCATCTACCAATCGTCCATTTATCATCTAATTCGAGTGCTTCATCAAGAATTCAACAAGAATTCATCAAGAATCGTGAGTTCTTCAACATTCACGTCCAAGCATTCATTAGTCATCATCATTCATCATTCAACGTTCGTCCATTCGTTCACTCGTTCATTCATCATTCATTTGTTCATTGTTTCCATCTATTGGGTAACCATCTTTCATAGTTCTTTCCATCCTTTTTCATCCATTTCTATTCCATTTTTGGTTCTTTGGAACTTTGAGAAAGAGGATTCCTATCTTCGCTTTTAAAGATCCTTAGACTTTGTGTAATGTGATCAACCTTTGGACTCATTATGCATCAAATTTGGTATCAGAGCTAAGGAGTTTGAATCTCTTAGTTCTTGAAACAATCTTTTACAATCTTTTCTCTCCCACACGTTTCCCATCATACGTTTCCCATCACAAAATTTCATTCACCTCTACATCACACGTCCCCCTTGATAGTTCTTCCAAGAACTCATCAAGAACCCATCAAGAACTCATAAAGAACCCCAAGCTCCACAAAGAACCCAAAAACCAAACACAAACCTACCCAAATCCGTCCCATACCCACGTCCCATCCGTGCTAACCTTCCTTCCATGAGTTTCTTGTGATCTTTGTGAATCAAGATAGGTTCTAATGGCGAGTGCAAGCTCTCCTACAAAGTCCTCTCCATCGTCCCCAGAAGATGTTGAGAAGATGAAACAAAGAATCAAGTATCTCAACAAACAAGTAGCATACTACATGCGCCTTCAAGAAAGGGAGAATCTTGAGGAAGTATCAAGTAAATCATCAAGTGGAGAAGGAGAAGAGGACGTTCCAAGAAAGAGGCATGGACGTCCAAAGGAGGAAAGGTTCGGCTTCAAAGTGAGATCCCCGAATTTGTTGGTGATCTTGATCCGGAAGTTTATTTGGATTGGATACAAACCGTGGAAAGGGTCTTTGATCTCAAAGATGTGGAAGATGATAAGAAGGTCAAGTATGTTGCCCTAAAGCTACGAAAGCATGCAAGCATTTGGTGGACAAACTTGCAAAAGAAGAGGCAAGCAAAGGGGAAAGATAAGGTGCGTCGTGGGATAAGATGAAAAGAAAGCTCGAAAAGTTCCTACCATCTAGCTACCTCGTGACAACTACTACAAATTGCAAAGATTGGTTCGGGGAGGAAGAAGCGTGGAGGAGTACACAAAGGAATTTGAGCATCTACTTTGGAGGTGTGATCTAAAGGAGGGCGAGCCACAAACTTTGAGTGCGTTATCTTTTTGGTCTTAATGATGGGATTAGGCACGTTGTGGAATTACAACCATACAAAACTTTGGATGAATTGAGCTCCTTGTCCTTAAAGTTGAAAAACAAAGGAGAAATAAGGGAAAGAAGTCTCAAGCCAATACAAACTCCACAAAACGCCCCCCTCGTCCCATCAAACCCTCCACCATCCACGAAACACATTCCCACAAAACTCCACAAAATCAGCTCCCATCCATCCCTAGACCTCACGACCAAGTGACCAAACCCATAGCATCAAGAAGGTGTTTCGATGCCAAGGTTGGGACATTATCTTAGTGTCCAAACAAGCGAGTAGTGTCTTTGGTGGAATACCAAGTGCTTTATATGTAAATGAGTATGAGGAAGAAGAGGAAGTTGGGGTTGGTGCCAAGAAGAGGAAGATGTAGTAGAAGAATATGTGGAAAGGCGGATGAAGGAGAACTACTTGTGGTAGAAAGGGCCTTGAATATCACAAATGTGCCAAGGATCAACTCTGAAAGAAGCAATATTTCGCTCTCGTTGTACCATCAGGAGAGTATGCTCCTTGATCATAGATGGAGGAAGTTGCACCAATGCGCCTCTACAACAATGGTCAGAAGTTGCAAATGGAGATTAGCCACATCCACACCCTACATAATACAATGGCTAAGCCTTGGGCGAGGCATCCGTGTGGATCAACGAGTTTTGGTGAGTCTTTCAATTGGAAAGAATTATCAAGATTCATTATGGTGTGATATAGTTCCCATGGATACTTGTCATGTTTTGTTGGGAAGGCCATGGTTATATGATAGACATGTCATACATGATGGGAGGGCCAACACTTACACTCACCATCGACCAAAGAGGATCACTTTGGAACCTCTTGATCCACCATCTCGGCAAAGGAGGAGAAGCGTCATATTGTGTCAATCATGAAGATGGAGAATCAAGGGTATGAAGAGTATAAGGATCCTATTCTTACACATTTGGAGAAGAAAGAAAGCGGATCAAGTATCCACCACCTTTTGAATCTTCCTATGAAGCATATCTTCCATGAGCATCCAGAGCTATCTACTTGGATCACTTGGTTGAAAGGCGAGAATTCGAAAGGAGGAAAAAGCCCAAGTCATCAAGGTACATTGTTTCATACTAAATGACAAGGGTAAAGTGGTAAGAATAAATGAGAAGCAGCGTGAGCGACCCGCGTTCACGGTGGAGAAATGCAAGTTCAAGTCTTATGGCGTGCGGGAAGAAAGTTTAAGAAGTTCATCAAAGGGATCTCGATGACTTCAAAGCTTTCAAGAAGAAAGTCTTTGTAAAGAAGGCAAGTAAGGGTTGGTTTTCCAAGTTTGAGGACAAACTTTTTCAGCAGGGTGTATGATGCATAATTGATGGCCTTATGCATCAAGGTCAACCATGGAGACATCTAATACTCACCTAGAAGGTAGAAGAGTTCAAGTCTCTCTTTTATCTCTCTACTTGGAAGGGATCAACTCATGCGGACGTATACTTTTGCTCCTTAATTCAAGGGCCAGTGAAGCTATCATAGAAGTCATCCTAGAAGGGATTATTCTACATTCCAAGAGCTTTCATATGGTTCAAGAATCTTTGAATTTGGATGAGAATCCAAGGAGTTATTCATATCTGTAATATAGTTTAGTATATTGTTTTCTTTATGATGTAAGCATTAGGATGAATGATGTAAGCCAATATGGGCTAGAATCTTGAAGTTGTACACGTCTAAGGGGAAGGGTTTCTACTATAAATACCCCCTCCTAGGTGCTTGTAATTCATTCAATTCATTCAAGTCATTCACATTGAATTGTTCAAACATATGTTGTGTTCTTTCTAGCATTTGTGCTAGGCGTTTTAAATCTCTCTTTTGTGGGATTGAAATATCCCTTCTTCTAGCTAAGGGTGGCAACCTTAGTGGTGAAAGGAAGGAATTGGAGTATTCTTGGAGGTGGTGAGTCTGTATCCTTCAAAGAATCTTCAAAAGCCATCAACTATCCATCTACCAATCGTCCATTTATCATCTAATTCAGTGCTTCATCAAGAATTCATCAAGAATTCATCAAGAATCGTGAGTTCTTCAACATTCACGTCCAAGCATTCATTCGTCATCATCATTCATCATTCAACGTTCGTCCATTCGTTCACTCGTTCATTCATCATTCATTTGTTCATTGTTTCCATCTATTGGGTAACCATCTTTCATAGTTCTTTCCATCTTTTTCATCCATTTCTATGCCATTTTTGATTCTTTGGAACTTTGAGATAGAGGATTCCTATCTTCGTTTTTAAAGATCCTTAGATTTTGTGTAATGAGATCAACCTTTGGACTCATTATGCATCAAATTTGGTATCGAGCTAAGGAGTTTGAATCTCTTAGTTCTTGAAACAATCTTTACAATCTTTTCTCTCCCACGTTTCCCATCATCGTTTCCCATCACAAAATTTCATTCACCTCTACATCACCGTCCCCTTGATAGTTCTTCAGAACTCATCAAGAACCCATCAGAACTCATAAAGAACCCCAGCTCCACAAAGAACCCAAAACCAAACACAAACCTACCCAATCAGTCCCATACCCGTCCCATCCGTGCTAACCTTCCTTCCATGAGTTTCTTGTGATCTTTGTGAATCAAGATAGGTTCTAATGGCGAGTGCAAGCTCTCCTACAAAGTCCTCTCCATCGTCCCCAGAAGATGTTGAGAAGATGAGACAAAGAATCAAGTACCTCAACAAACAAGTAGCATACTACATGCGCCTTCAAGAAAGGGAGAATCTTGAGGAAGTATCAAGTAAATCATCAAGTGGAGAAGGAGAAGAGGGCGTTCAAGAAAGAGGCATGGGCGTCCAAAGGAGGAAGGTTCGGCTTCAAGTGAGATCCCGAATTTGTTGGTGATCTTGATCAGGAAGTTTATTTGGATTGGATACAAGCCGTGGAAAGGGTCTTTGATCTCAAAGATGTGGAAGATGATAAGAAGGTCAAGTATGTTGCCCTAAAGCTACGAAAGCATGCAAGCATTTGGTGGACAAACTTGCAAGAAGAGAAAGCAAAGGGAAAGATAAGGTGCGTGCGTGGGATAAGATGAAAAGAAAGCTCGAAAAGTTCCTACCATCTAGCTACCTACGTGACAACTACTACAAATTGCAAAGATTGGTTCGGGGAGGAAGAAGCGTGGAGGAGTACACAAAGGAATTTGAGCATCTACTTTGGAGGTGTGATCTAAGGAGGGCGAGCCACAAACTTTGAGTACGTTATCTTTTTGGTCTTAATGATGGGATTAGGCACGTTGTGGAATTACAACCATACAAAACTTTGGATGAATTGAGCTCCTTGTCCCTTAAAGTTGAAAAACAAAGGAGAAATAAGGGAAAGAAGTCTCAGCCAATACCAAACTCCACAGCGCCCCACCTCGTCCCATCAGACCCTCCACCATCCACGAAACACATTCCCACAAAACTCCACAAAATCAGCTCCCATCCATCCCTAGACCTCACGACCAAGTGACCAAACCCATAGCATCAAGAAGGTGTTTCGATGCCAAGGGTTGGGACATTATGCCAGTGTCCAAACAATGAGTAGTGTCTTTGGTGGAATACCAAAGTGCTTTATATGTAGATGGGAGTATGAGGAAGAAGAGGAAGTTGGGGTTGGTGCCAAAGAAGAGGAAGATGTAGTAGAAGAATATGTGGAAAGGCGGATGAAGGAGAACTACTTGTGGTAGAAAGGGCCTTGAATATCACAAATGTGCGAAGGATCAACTACAAAGAGAAGCAATATTTCGCTCGTTGTACCATCAAGGAGAGTATGCTCCTTGATCATAGATGGAGGAAGTTGCACCAATGCGCCTCTACAACAATGGTCAAGAAGTTGCAAATGGAGATTAGCCCATCCCACACCTACACAATACGAAGGCTAAGACTTGGTCGAGGCATCAGTGTGGATCAACGACTTTTGGTGAGACATTCAAAAGGACTGAATAATCAAGATTCATTATCGCGTGATATAGTTCCCATGGATAATTGTCATGTTTTTTTGGGAAGGCCATGGTTATATGATAGACATGTCATACATGATGGGAGGGCCAACACTTACACTCTCACCATCAACCAACAGAGGATCACTTGGGAACCTCTTGATCCACCATCTCGGCAAAGGAGGAGAAGCGTCATATTGTGTCAATCATGAAGATGGAGAATCAAGGGTATGAAGAGTATAAGGATCCTATTCTTACACATTTGGAGAAGAAAAGAAGCGGATCAAGTATCCACCACCTTTTGAATCTTCCTATGAAGCATATCTTCCATGAGCATCCAGAGCTATCTACTTGGATCACTTGGTTGAAAGGCGAGAATTCGAAAGGAGGAAAAAGCCCAGTCATCAAGGTACATTGTTTCATACTAAATGACAAGGGTAAAGTGGTAAGAATAAATGAGAAGCAGCGTGAGCATTGCGTTCACGGTGGAGAAATGCAAGTTCAAGTCTTATGGCGTGCGGGGAAGAAAGTTTAAGAAGTTCATCAAAGGGATCTCGATGACTTCAAAGCTTTCAAGAAGAAGTCTTTGTAAAGAAGGCAAGTAAGGGTTGGTTTTCCAAGTTTGAGGACAAACTTTTTCAGCAGGGGTGTATGATGCATAATTGATGGCCTTATGCATCAAGGTCAACCATGGAGACATCTAATACTCACCTAGAAGGTAGAAGAGTTCAAGTCTCTCTTTTATCTCTCTACTTGGAAGGGATCAACTCATGCGGACGTATACTTTTGCTCCTTAATTCAAGGACAAATGAAGCTATCATAGAAGTCATCCTAGAAGGGATTATTCTACATTCAAGAGCTTTCATATGGTTCAAGAATCTTTGAATTTGGATGAGAATCCAGGAGTTATTCATATCGTAATATAGTTTAGTATATTGTTTTCTTTATGATGTAAGCATTAGGATGAATGATGTAAGCCAATATGGGCTAGAATCTTGAAGTTGTACGTCTAAGGGAAGGGTTTCTACTATAAATACCCCTCCTAGGTGCTTGTAATTCATTCAATTCATTCAAGTCATTCACATTGAATTTTCAAACATATGTTGTGTTCTTTCTAGCATTTGTGCTAGGCGTTTTAAATCTCTCTTTTGTGGGATTGAAATATCCCTTCTTCTAGCTAAGGGTGGCAACCTTAGTGGTGAAAGGAAGGAATTGGAGTATTCTTGGAGGTGGTGAGTCTGTATCCTTCAAGAATCTTCAAAGCCATCAACTATCCATCTACCAATCGTCCATTTATCATCTAATTCAGTGCTTCATCAAGAATTCAACAAGAATTCATCAAGAATCGTGAGTTCTTCAACATTCACGTCAAGCATTCATTCGTCATCATCATTCATCATTCAGCGTTCGTCCATTCGTTCACTCGTTCATTCATCATTCATTTGTTCATTGTTTCCATCTATTGGGTAACCATCTTTCATAGTTCTTTCCATCCTTTTCATCCATTTCTATTCCATTTTGGTTCTTTGGAACTTTGAGAAGAGGATTCCTATCTTAGCTTTTAAAGATCCTTAGACTTTGTGTAATGTGATCAACCTTTGGACTCATTATGCATCAAATTTAGTATCGAGCTAAGGAGTTTGAATCTCTTAGTTCTTGAAACAATCTTTTACAATCTTTTCTCTCCCACGTTTCCCATCATCGTTTCCCATCACAAAATTTCATTCACCTCTACATCACGTCCCCTTGATAGTTCTTCCAAGAACTCATCAAGAACCCATCAGAACTCATAAAGAACCCCAAGCTCCACAAGAACCAAACCAAACACAAACCTACCCAATCAGTCCCATACCCACGTCCCATCCGTGCTAACCTTCCTTCCATGAGTTTCTTGTGATCTTTGTGAATCAAGATAGGTTCTAATGGCGAGTGCAAGCTCTCCTACAAAGTCCTCTCCATCGTCCCGGAAGATGTTGAGAAGATGAAACAAAGAATCAAGTATCTCAACAAACAAGTAGCATACTACATGCGCCTTCAAGAAAGGAGAATCTTGAGGAAGTATCAAGTAAATCATCAAGTGGAGAAGGAGAAGAGGGCGTTCAAGAAGAGGCATGGGCGTCCAAAGGAGGAAGGTTCGGCTTCAGTGAGATCCCGAATTTGTTGGTGATCTTGATCAGGAAGTTTATTTGGATTGGATACAAACCGTGGAAAGGGTCTTTGATCTCAAAGATGTGGAAGATGATAAGAAGGTCAAGTATGTTGCCCTAAAGCTACGAAAGCATGCAAGCATTTGGTGGACAAACTTGCAAAAGAAGAAGCAAGCAAAGGGAAAGATAAGGTGCGTCGTGGGATAAGATGAAAAGAAAGCTCGAGAAAAGTTCCTACCATCTAGCTACCTACGTGACAACTACTACAAATTGCAAAGATTGGTTCGGGGAGGAAGAAGCGTGGAGGAGTACACAAAGGAATTTGAGCATCTACTTTGGAGGTGTGATCTAAAGGAGGGCGAGCCCTGAACTTTGAGTGCGTTATCTTTTTGGTCTTAATGATGGGATTAGGCACGTTGTGGAATTACAACCATACAAAACTTTGGATGAATTGAGCTCCTTGTCCCTTAAAGTTGAAAAACAAAGGAGAAATAAGGAAAGAAGTCTCAAGCCAATACCAAACTCCACAACGCCCGCTCGTCCGTCAAACCCTCCACCATCCACGAAACACATTCCCACAAAACTCCACAAAATCAGCTCCCATCCATCCCTAGACCTCACGACCAAGTGACCAAACCCATAGCATCAAGAAGGTGTTTCGATGCAAGGGTTGGGACATTATGCCAGTGTCCAAACAATGAGTAGTGTCTTTGGTGGAATACCAAAGTGCTTTATATGTAAATGGGAGTATGAGGAAGAAGAGGAAGTTGGGGTTGGTGCCAAAGAAGAGGAAGATGTAGTAGAAGAATATGTGGAAAGGCGGATGAAGGAGAACTACTTGTGGTAGAAAGGGCCTTGAATATCACAAATGTGCGAAAGGATCAACTACAAAGAGAAGCAATATTTCGCTCGTTGTACCATCAAGGAGAGTATGCTCCTTGATCATAGATGGAGGAAGTTGCACCAATGCGCCTCTACAACAATGGTCAGAAGTTGCAAATGGAGATTAGCCCACATCCACCTACACAATACAATGGCTAAGCCTTGGCGAGGCATCCGTGTGGATCAACGAGTTTTGGTGAGTCTTTCAATTGGAAAGAATTATCAAGATTCATTATGGTGTGATATAGTTCCCATGGATACTTGTCATGTTTTGTTGGGAAGGCCAGGGTTATATGATAGACATGTCATACATGATGGGAGGGCGACACTTACACTCTCACCATCAACCAAAGAGGATCACTTTGGAACCTCTTGATCCACCATCTCGGCAAAAGGAGGAGAAGCGTCATATTGTGTCAATCATGAAGATGGAGAATCAAGGGTATGAAGAGTATAAGGATCCTATTCTTACACATTTGGAGAAGAAAAAGCGGATCAAGTATCCACCACCTTTTGAATCTTCTATGAAGCATATCTTCCATGAGCATCCAGAGCTATCTACTTGGATCACTTGGTTGAAAGGCGAGAATTCGAAAGGAGGAAAAAGCCCAAGTCATCAAGGTACATTGTTTCATACTAAATGACAAGGGTAAAGTGGTAAGAATAAATGAGAAGCAGCGTGAGCGACCGCGTTCACGGTGGAGAAATGCAAGTTCAAGTCTTATGGCGTGCGGGAAGAAAGTTTAAGAAGTTCATCAAAGGGATCTCGATGACTTCAAGCTTTCAAGAAGAAAGTCTTTGTAAAGAAGGCAAGTAAGGGTTGGTTTTCAAGTTTGAGGACAAACTTTTCAACCGGGGGTGTATGATGCATAATTGATGGCCTTATGCATCAAGGTCAACCATGGAGACATCTAATACTCACCTAGAAGGTAGAAGAGTTCAAGTCTCTCTTTTATCTCTCTACTTGGAAGGGATCAACTCATGCGGACGTATACTTTTGCTCCTTAATTCAAGGACATAGAAGCTATAATATAAGTCATCCTAGAATTGATTATTATACATTCCAAGAGCTTTCATATGGTTCAGAATCTTTGAATTTGGATGAGAATCCAAGGAGTTATTCATATCTGTAATATAGTTTAGTATATTGTTTTCTTTATGATGTAAGCATTAGGATGAATGATGTAAGCCAATATGGGCTAGAATCTTGAAGTTGTACACGTCTAAGGGGAAGGGTTTCTACTATAAATACCCCCTCCTAGGTGCTTGTAATTCATTCAATTCATTCAAGTCATTCACATTGAATTTTCAAACATATGTTGTGTTCTTTCTAGCATTTGTGCTAGGCGTTTTAAATCTCTCTTTTGTGGGATTGAAATATCCCCTTCTTCTAGCTAAGGGTGGCAACCTTAGTGGTGAAAGGAAGGAATTGGAGTATTCTTGGAGGTGGTGAGTCTGTATCCTTCAAAGAATCTTCAAAGCCATCAACTATCCATCTACCAATCGTCCATTTATCATCTAATTCAGTGCTTCATCAAGAATTCAACAAGAATTCATCAAGAATCGTGAGTTCTTCAACATTCCGTCAAGCATTCATTCGTCATCATCATTCATCATTCAGCGTTCGTCCATTCGTTCACTCGTTCATTCATCATTCATTTGTTCATTGTTTCCATCTATTGGGTAACCATCTTTCATAGTTCTTTCCATCCTTTTCATCCATTTCTATTCCATTTTTGGTTCTTTGGAACTTTGAGAAGAGGATTCCTATCTTAGCTTTTAAAGATCCTTAGACTTTGTGTAATGTGATCAACCTTTGGACTCATTATGCATCAAATTTAGTATCGAGCTAAGGAGTTTGAATCTCTTAGTTCTTGAAACAATCTTTACAATCTTTTCTCTCCCACGTTTCCCATCATCGTTTCCCATCACAAAATTTCATTCACCTCTACATCACACGTCCCCTTGATAGTTCTTCCAGAACTCATCAAGAACCCATCAGAACTCATAAAGAACCCCAAGCTCCACAAGAACCCAAAACCAAACACAAACCTACCCAGTCCCGTACCCACGTCCCATCCGTGCTAACCTTCCTTCCATGAGTTTCTTGTGATCTTTGTGAATCAAGATAGGTTCTAATGGCGAGTGCAAGCTCTCCTACAAAGTCCTCTCCATCGTCCCAGAAGATGTTGAGAAGATGAAACAAAGAATCAAGTATCTCAACAAACAAGTAGCATACTACATGCGCCTTGAAAGGAGAATCTTGAGGAAGTATCAAGTAAATCATCAAGTGGAGAAGGAGAAGAGGGCGTTCCAAGAAAGAGGCATGGGCGTCCAAAGGAGGAAAGGTTCGGCTTCAAAGTGAGATCCCGAATTTGTTGGTGATCTTGATCAGGAAGTTTATTTGGATTGGATACAAACGTGGAAAGGGTCTTTGATCTCAAAGATGTGGAAGATGATAAGAAGGTCAAGTATGTTGCCCTAAAGCTACGAAAGCATGCAAGCATTTGGTGGACAAACTTGCAAAGAAGAGGCAAGCAAAGGGAAAGATAAGGTGCGTCGTGGGATAAGATGAAAAGAAAGCTCAAGAAAAGTTCCTACCATCTAGCTACCTACGTGACAACTACTACAAATTGCAAAGATTGGTTCGGGAGGAAGAAGCGTGGAGGAGTACACAAAGGAATTTGAGCATCTACTTTGGAGGTGTGATCTAAAGGAGGGCGAGCCACAAACTTTGAGTACGTTATCTTTTTGGTCTTAATGATGGGATTAGGCACGTTGTGGAATTACAACCATACAAAACTTTGGATGAATTGAGCTCCTTGTCCCTTAAAGTTGAAAAACAAAGGAGAAATAAGGGAAAGAAGTCTCAAGCCAATACCAAACTCCACAAACGCCCGCCTCGTCCCATCAAACCCTCCACCATCCACGAAACACATTCCCACAAAAACTCCACAAAATCAGCTCCCATCCATCCCTAGACCTCACGACCAAGTGACCAAACCCATAGCATCAAGAAGGTGTTTCGATGCCAAGGGTTGGGACATTATGCCAGTGTCAAACAATGAGTAGTGTCTTTGGTGGAATACCAAAGTGCTTTATATGTAGGCGGAGTATGAGGAAGAAGAGGAAGTTGGGGTTGGTGCCAAGAAGAGGAAGATGTAGTAGAAGAATATGTGGAAAGGCGGATGAAGGAGAACTACTTGTGGTAGAAAGGGCCTTGAATATCACAAATGTGCGAAGGATCAACTACAAGAGAAGCAATATTTCGCTCGTTGTACCATCAAGGAGTATGCTCCTTGATCATAGATGGAGGAAGTTGCACCAATGCCGCCTCTACAACAATGGTCAAGAAGTTGCAAATGGAGATTAGCCCACATCCCACACCTACACAATACAATGGCTAAGCCTTGGGCGAGGCATCCGTGTGGATCAACGAGTTTTGGTGAGTCTTTCAATTGGAAAGAATTATCAAGATTCATTATGGTGTGATATAGTTCCCATGGATACTTGTCATGTTTTGTTGGGAAGGCCATGGTTATATGATAGACATGTCATACATGATGGGAGGGCCAACACTTACACTCTCACCATCAACCAAAGAGGATCACTTTGGAACCTCTTGATCCACCATCTCGGCAAAGGAGGAGAAGCGTCATATTGTGTCAATCATGAAGATGGAGAATCAAGGGTATGAAGAGTATAAGGATCCTATTCTTACACATTTGGAGAAGAAAGAAAGCGGATCAAGTATCCACCACCTTTTGAATCTTCCTATGAAGCATATCTTCCATGAGCATCCAAGAGCTATCTACTTGGATCACTTGGTTGAAAGGCCAGAATTGAAAGGAGGAAAAAGCCCAAGTCATCAAGGTACATTGTTTCATACTAAATGACAAGGGTAAAGTGGTAAGAATAAATGAGAAGCAGCGTGAGCATTGCGTTCACGGTGGAGAAATGCAAGTTCAAGTCTTATGGCGTGCGGGAAGAAAGTTTAAGAAGTTCATCAAAGGGATCTCGATGACTTCAAAGCTTTCAAGAAGAAAGTCTTTGTAAAGAAGGCAAGTAAGGGTTGGTTTTCCAAGTTTGAGGACAAACTTTTTCAACTGGGGGTGTATGATGCATAATTGATGGCCTTATGCATCAAGGTCAACCATGGAGACATCTAATACTCACCTAGAAGGTAGAAGAGTTCAAGTCTCTCTTTTATCTCTCTACTTGGAAGGGATCAACTCATGCGGACGTATACTTTTGCTCCTTAATTCAAGGGCCAGTGAAGCTATCATAGAAGTCATCCTAGAAGGGATTATTCTACATTCCAAGAGCTTTCATATGGTTCAAGAATCTTTGAATTTGGATGAGAATCAAGAGGAGTTATTCATATCTGTAATATAGTTTAGTATATTGTTTTCTTTATGATGTAAGCATTAGGATGAATGATGTAAGCCAATATGGGCTAGAATCTTGAAGTTGTACACGTCTAAGGGGAAGGGTTTCTACTATAAATACCCCCTCCTAGGTGCTTGTAATTCATTCAATTCATTCAAGTCATTCACATTGAATTTTCAAACATATGTTGTGTTCTTTCTAGCATTTGTGCTAGGCGTTTTAAATCTCTCTTTTGTGGGATTGAAATATCCTTCTTCTAGCTAAGGGTGGCAACCTTAGTGGTGAAAGGAAGGAATTGGAGTATTCTTGGAGGTGGTGAGTCTGTATCCTTCAAAGAATCTTCAAAAGCCATCAACTATCCATCTACCAATCGTCCATTTATCATCTAATTCGAGTGCTTCATCAAGAATTCAACAAGAATTCATCAAGAATCGTGAGTTCTTCAACATTCCGTCAAGCATTCATTCGTCATCATCATTCATCATTCAGCGTTCGTCCATTCGTTCACTCGTTCATTCATCATTCATTTGTTCATTGTTTCCATCTATTGGGTAACCATCTTTCATAGTTCTTTCCATCCTTTTCATCCATTTCTATTCCATTTTTGGTTCTTTGGAACTTTGAGAAAGAGGATTCCTATCTTCGCTTTTAAAGATCCTTAGACTTTGTGTAATGTGATCAACCTTTGGACTCATTATGCATCAAATTTGGTATCAGAGCTAAGGAGTTTGAATCTCTTAGTTCTTGAAACAATCTTTTAAAATCTTTTCACTCCACACGTTTCCCATCATCGTTTCCCATCACAAAATTTCATTCACCTCTACATCACGTCCCCTTGATAGTTCTTCAGAACTCATCAAGAACCCATCAGAACTCATAAAGAACCCCAAGCTCCACAAAGAACCCAAAACCAAACACAAACCTACCCAAATCCGTCCCATACCCACGTCCCATCCGTGCTAACCTTCCTTCCATGAGTTTCTTGTGATCTTTGTGAATCAAGATAGGTTCTAATGGCGAGTGCAAGCTCTCCTACAAAGTCCTCTCCATCGTCCCCAGAAGATGTTGAGAAGATGAAACAAAGAATCAAGTATCTCAACAAACAAGTAGCATACTACATGCGCCTTCAAGAAAGGGAGAATCTTGAGGAAGTATCAAGTAAATCATCAAGTGGAGAAGGAGAAGAGGGCGTTCCAAGAAAGAGGCATGGGCGTCCAAAGGAGGAAAGGTTCGGCTTCAAAGTGAGATCCCGAATTTGTTGGTGATCTTGATCGGAAGTTTATTTGGATTGGATACAAACCGTGGAAAGGGTCTTTGATCTCAAAGATGTGGAAGATGATAAGAAGGTCAAGTATGTTGCCCTAAAGCTACGAAAGCATGCAAGCATTTGGTGGACAAACTTGCAAAGAAGAGGCAAGCAAAGGGAAAGATAAGGTGCGTCGTGGGATAAGATGAAAAGAAAGCTCGAAAAGTTCCTACCATCTAGCTACCTACGTGACAACTACTACAAATTGCAAAGATTGGTTCGGGAGGAAGAAGCGTGGAGGAGTACACAAAGGAATTTGAGCATCTACTTTGGAGGTGTGATCTAAAGGAGGACGAGCCACAAACTTTGAGTACGTTATCTTTTTGGTCTTAATGATGGGATTAGGCACGTTGTGGAATTACAACCATACAAAACTTTGGATGAATTGAGCTCCTTGTCCCTTAAAGTTGAAAAACAAAGGAGAAATAAGGGAAAGAAGTCTCAAGCCAATGCAAACTCCACAACGCCCACCTCGTCCCATCAAACCCTCCACCATCCACGAAACACATTCCCACAAAAACTCCACAAAATCAGCTCCCATCCATCCCTAGACCTCACGACCAAGTGACCAAACCCATAGCATCAAGAAGGTGTTTCGATGCCAAGGGTTGGGACATTATGCCAGTGTCCAAACAATGAGTAGTGTCTTTGGTGGAATACCAAAGTGCTTTATATGTAGAGGGAGTATGAGGAAGAAGAGGAAGTTGGGGTTGGTGCCAAAGAAGAGGAAGATGTAGTAGAAGAATATGTGGAAAGGCGGATGAAGGAGAACTACTTGTGGTAGAAAGGGCCTTGAATATCACAAATGTGCCAAAGGATCAACTACAAAGAGAAGCAATATTTCGCTCGTTGTACCATCAAGGAGAGTATGCTCCTTGATCATAGATGGAGGAAGTTGCACCAATGCGCCTCTACAACAATGGTCAAGAAGTTGCAAATGGAGATTAGCCCACATCCACACCCTACACAATACAATGGCTAAGCCTTGGGCGAGGCATCAGTGTGGATCAACGAGTTTTGGTGAGTCTTTCAATTGGAAAGAATTATCAAGATTCATTATGGTGTGATATAGTTCCCATGGATACTTGTCATGTTTTGTTGGGAAGGCCATGGTTATATGATAGACATGTCATACATGATGGGAGGGCCAACACTTACACTCTCACCATCACCAAAGAGGATCACTTTGGAACCTCTTGATCCACCATCTCGGCAAAGGAGGAGAAGCGTCATATTGTGTCAATCATGAAGATGGAGAATCAAGGGTATGAAGAGTATAAGGATCCTATTCTTACACATTTGGAGAAGAAGAAAGCGGATCCAAGTATCCACCACCTTTTGAATCTTCCTATGAAGCATATCTTCCATGAGCATCCAAGAGCTATCTACTTGGATCACTTGGTTGAAAGGCCAAGAATTCGAAAGGAGGAAAAAGCCCAAGTCATCAAGGTACATTGTTTCATACTAAATGACAAGGGTAAAGTGGTAAGAATAAATGAGAAGCAACGTGAGCATTACGTTCACGGTGGAGAAATGCAAGTTCAAGTCTTATGGCGTGCGGGGAAGAAAGTTTAAGAAGTTCATCAAAGGGATCTCTGATGACTTCAAAGCTTTCAAGAAGAAGTCTTTGTAAAGAAGGCAAGTAAGGGTTGGTTTTCCAAGTTTGAGGACAAACTTTTCAGCAGGGTGTATGATGCATAATTGATGGCCTTATGCATCAAGGTCAACCATGGAGACATCTAATACTCACCTAGAAGGTAGAAGAGTTCAAGTCTCTCTTTTATCTCTCTACTTGGAAGGGATCAACTCATGCGGACGTATACTTTTGCTCCTTAATTCAAGGACAGTGAAGCTATCATAGAAGTCATCCTAGAAGGGATTATTCTACATTCCAAGAGCTTTCATATGGTTCAAGAATCTTTGAATTTGGATGAGAATACAAGGAGTTATTCATATCGTAATATAGTTTAGTATATTGTTTTCTTTATGATGTAAGCATTAGGATGAATGATGTAAGCCAATATGGGCTAGAATCTTGAAGTTGTACACGTCTAAGGGAAGGGTTTCTACTATAAATACCCCTCCTAGGTGCTTGTAATTCATTCAATTCATTCAAGTCATTCACATTGAATTTTCAAACATATGTTGTGTTCTTTCTAGCATTTGTGCTAGGCGTTTTAAATCTCTCTTTTGTGGGATTGAAATATCCCTTCTTCTAGCTAAGGTGGCAACCTTAGTGGTGAAAGGAAGGAATTGGAGTATTCTTGGAGGTGGTGAGTCTGTATCCTTCAAAGAATCTTCAAAAGCCATCAACTATCCATCTACCAATCGTCCATTTATCATCTAATTCGAGTGCTTCATCAAGAATTCAACAAGAATTCATCAAGAATCGTGAGTTCTTCAACATTCACGTCCAAGCATTCATTCGTCATCATCATTCATCATTCAACGTTCGTCCATTCGTTCACTCGTTCATTCATCATTCATTTGTTCATTGTTTCCATCTATTGGGTAACCATCTTTCATAGTTCTTTCCATCCTTTTTCATCCATTTCTATTCCATTTTTGGTTCTTTGGAACTTTGAGAAAGAGGATTCCTATCTTCGCTTTTAAAGATCCTTAGACTTTGTGTAATGTGATCAACCTTTGGACTCATTATGCATCAAATTTGGTATCAGAGCTAAGGAGTTTGAATCTCTTAGTTCTTGAAACAATCTTTACAATCTTTTCTCTCCCACGTTTCCCATCATCGTTTCCCATCACAAAATTTCATTCACCTCTACATCACGTCCCCCTTGATAGTTCTTCCAGAACTCATCAAGAACCCATCAAGAACTCATAAAGAACCCCAAGCTCCACAAAGAACCCAAAACCAAACACAAACCTACCCAAATCAGTCCCATACCCGTCCATCAGTGCTAACCTTCCTTCCATGAGTTTCTTGTGATCTTTGTGAATCAAGATAGGTTCTAATGGCGAGTGCAAGCTCTCCTACAAAGTCCTCTCCATCGTCCCCAGAAGATGTTGAGAAGATGAAACAAAGAATCAAGTATCTCAACAAACAAGTAGCATACTACATGCGCCTTCAAGAAAGGAGAATCTTGAGGAAGTATCAAGTAAATCATCAAGTGGAGAAGGAGAAGAGGGCGTTCCAAGAAAGAGGCATGGACGTCCAAAGGAGGAAAGGTTCGGCTTCAAAGTGAGATCCCAGAATTTGTTGGTGATCTTGATCCGGAAGTTTATTTGGATTGGATACAAACCGTGGAAAGGGTCTTTGATCTCAAAGATGTGGAAGATGATAAGAAGGTCAAGTATGTTGCCCTAAAGCTACGAAAGCATGCAAGCATTTGGTGGACAAACTTGCAAAGAAGAAGCAAGCAAAGGGAAAGATAAGGTGCGTCGTGGGATAAGATGAAAAGAAAGCTCGAAAAGTTCCTACCATCTAGCTACCTACGTGACAACTACTACAAATTGCAAAGATTGGTTGGGAGGAAGAAGCGTGGAGGAGTACACAAAGGAATTTGAGCATCTACTTTGGAGGTGTGATCTAAAGGAGGGCGAGCCACAAACTTTGATGCGTTATCTTTTTGGTCTTAATGATGGGATTAGGCACGTTGTGGAATTACAACCATACAAAACTTTGGATGAATTGAGCTCCTTGTCCCTTAAAGTTGAAAAACAAAGGAGAAATAAGGGAAAGAAGTCTCAAGCCAATACAAACTCCACAAAACGCCCCACCCTCGTCCCATCAAACCCTCCACCATCCACGAAACACATTCCCAAAACTCCACAAAATCAGCTCCCATCCATCCCTAGACCTCACGACCAAGTGACCAAACCCATAGCATCAAGAAGGTGTTTCGATGCCAAGGGTTGGGACATTATGCCAGTGTCAAACAAGCGAGTAGTGTCTTTGGTGGAATACCAAAGTGCTTTATATGTAAATGGGAGTATGAGGAAGAAGAGGAAGTTGGGGTTGGTGCCAAAGAAGAGGAAGATGTAGTAGAAGAATATGTGGAAAGGCGGATGAAGGAGAACTACTTGTGGTAGAAAGGGCCTTGAATATCACAAATGTGCGAAGGATCAACTACAAAGAGAAGCAATATTTCGCTCTCGTTGTACCATCAAGGAGAGTATGCTCCTTGATCATAGATGGAGGAAGTTGCACCAATGCGCCTCTACAACAATGGTCAGAAGTTGCAAATGGAGATTAGCCCACATCCCACACCCTACACAATACAATGGCTAAGCCTTGGGCGAGGCATCCGTGTGGATCAACGAGTTTTGGTGAGTCTTTCAATTGGAAAGAATTATCAAGATTCATTATGGTGTGATATAGTTCCCATGGATACTTGTCATGTTTTGTTGGGAAGGCCATGGTTATATGATAGACATGTCATACATGATGGGAGGGCCAACACTTACACTCTCACCATCAACCAAAGAGGATCACTTTGGAACCTCTTGATCCACCATCTCGGCAAAGGAGGAGAAACGTCATATTGTGTATATCATGAAGATGGAGAATGTATGGTATGTAGAGTATTAGGATCCTTTTCTTACACATTTGGTGAAGTAAGAAAGCGGATCAAGTATCCACCACCTTTTGAATCTTCCTATGAAGCATATCTTCCATGAGCATCCAGAGCTATCTACTTGGATCACTTGGTTGAAAGGCCAAGAATTCGAAAGGAGGAAAAAGCCCAAGTCATCAAGGTACATTGTTTCATACTAAATGACAAGGGTAAAGTGGTAAGAATAAATGAGAAGCAACGTGAGCGCCGCGTTCACGGTGGAGAAATCTGAAGTTCAAGTCTTATGGCGTGCGGGAAGAAAGTTTAAGAAGTTCATCAAAGGGATCTCGATGACTTCAAAGCTTTCAAGAAGAAAGTCTTTGTAAAGAAGGCAAGTAAGGGTTGGTTTTCCAAGTTTGAGGACAAACTTTTCAGCAGGGGTGTATGATGCATAATTGATGGCCTTATGCATCAAGGTCAACCATGGAGACATCTAATACTCACCTAGAAGGTAGAAGAGTTCAAGTCTCTCTTTTATCTCTCTACTTGGAAGGGATCAACTCATGCGGACGTATACTTTTGCTCCTTAATTCAAGGACCGTGAAGCTATCATAGAAGTCATCCTAGAAGGGATTATTCTACATTACAAGAGCTTTCATATGGTTCAAGAATCTTTGAATTTGGATGAGAATCCAAGGAGTTATTCATATCTGTAATATAGTTTAGTATATTGTTTTCTTTATGATGTAAGCATTAGGATGAATGATGTAAGCCAATATGGGCTAGAATCTTGAAGTTGTACACGTCTAAGGGGAAGGGTTTCTACTATAAATACCCCCTCCTAGGTGCTTGTAATTCATTCAATTCATTCAAGTCATTCACATTGAATTTTTCAAACATATGTTGTGTTCTTTCTAGCATTTGTGCTAGGCGTTTTCGTCTCTCTTTTGTGGGATTCGAAATATCCCCTTCTTCTAGCTAAGGGTGGCAACCTTAGTGGTGAAAGGAAGGAATTGGAGTATTCTTGGAGGTGGTGAGTCTGTATCCTTCAAAGAATCTTCAAAAGCCATCAACTATCCATCTACCAATCGTCCATTTATCATCTAATTCGAGTGCTTCATCAAGAATTCAACAAGAATTCATCAAGAATCGTGAGTTCTTCAACATTCACGTCCAAGCATTCATTCGTCATCATCATTCATCATTCAACGTT
Organism: Portulaca oleracea; assembly: GCA_029582165.1. Classification (NCBI taxonomy): domain Eukaryota; kingdom Viridiplantae; phylum Streptophyta; class Magnoliopsida; order Caryophyllales; family Portulacaceae; genus Portulaca; species Portulaca oleracea. The sequence continues at coordinate 22,147,513 of CM055878.1, forward strand.
CGTCCATTCGTTCACTCGTTCATTCATCATTCATTTGTTCATTGTTTCCATCTATTGGGTAACCATCTTTCATAGTTCTTTCCATCCTTTTTCATCCATTTCTATTCCATTTTTGGTTCTTTGGAACTTTGAGAAAGAGGATTCCTATCTTCGCTTTTAAAGATCCTTAGACTTTGTGTAATGTGATCAACCTTTGGACTCATTATGCATCAAATTTGGTATCAGAGCTAAGGAGTTTGAATCTCTTAGTTCTTGAAACAATCTTTACAATCTTTTCTCTCCCTGCGTTTCCCATCATCGTTTCCCATCACAAAATTTCATTCACCTCTACATCACACGTCCCCTTGATAGTTCTTCCAGAACTCATCAAGAACCCATCAGAACTCATAAAGAACCCCAAGCTCCAAAGAACCCAAAACCAAACACAAACCTACCCAAATCAGTCCCATACCCGTCCCATCCGTGCTAACCTTCCTTCCATGAGTTTCTTGTGATCTTTGTGAATCAAGATAGGTTCTAATGGCGAGTGCAAGCTCTCCTACAAAGTCCTCTCCATCGTCCCCAGAAGATGTTGAGAAGATGAAACAAAGAATCAAGTATCTCAACAAACAAGTAGCATACTACATGCGCCTTCAAGAAAGGGAGAATCTTGAGGAAGTATCAAGTAAATCATCAAGTGGAGAAGGAGAAGAGGGCGTTCCAAGAAAGAGGCATGGGCGTCCAAAGGAGGAAAGGTTCGGCTTCAAAGTGGAGATCCCGAATTTGTTGGTGATCTTGATCAGGAAGTTTATTTGGATTGGATACAAGCCGTGGAAAGGGTCTTTGATCTCAAAGATGTGGAAGATGATAAGAAGGTCAAGTATGTTGCCCTAAAGCTACAAGCATGCAAGCATTTGGTGGACAAACTTGCAAAAGAAGAAAGCAAAGGGAAAGATAAGGTGCGTCGTGGGATAAGATGAAAAAAGCTCAAGAAAAGTTCCTACCATCTAGCTACCTACGTGACAACTACTACAAATTGCAAAGATTGGTTCGGGGAGGAAGAAGCGTGGAGGAGTACACAAAGGAATTTGAGCATCTACTTTGGAGGTGTGATCTAAGGAGGGCGAGCCACAAACTTTGAGTACGTTATCTTTTTGGTCTTAATGATGGGATTAGGCACGTTGTGGAATTACAACCATACAAAACTTTGGATGAATTGAGCTCCTTGTCCCTTAAAGTTGAAAAACAAAGGAGAAATAAGGGAAAGAAGTCTCAAGCCAATACCAAACTCCACAGCGCCACCTCGTCCCATCAGACCCTCCACCATCCACGAAACACATTCCCACAAAAACTCCACAAAATCAGCTCCCATCCATCCCTAGACCTCACGACCAAGTGACCAAACCCATAGCATCAAGAAGGTGTTTCGATGCCAAGGGTTGGGACATTATGCCAGTGTCAAACAAGCGAGTAGTGTCTTTGGTGGAATACCAAAGTGCTTTATATGTAGATGGAGTATGAGGAAGAAGAGGAAGTTGGGGTTGGTGCCAAAGAAGAGGAAGATGTAGTAGAAGAATATGTGGAAAGGCCGGATGAAGGAGAACTACTTGTGGTAGAAAGGGCCTTGAATATCACAAATGTGCGAAGGATCAACTACAAAGAGAAGCAATATTTCGCTCGTTGTACCATCCAAGGAGTATGCTCCTTGATCATAGATGGAGGAAGTTGCACCAATGCGCCTCTACAACAATGGTCAAGAAGTTGCAAATGGAGATTAGCCCACATCCACACCCTACACAATACAATGGCTAAGCCTTGGCGAGGCATCCGTGTGGATCAACGAGTTTTGGTGAGTCTTTCAATTGGAAAGAATTATCAAGATTCATTATGGTGTGATATAGTTCCCATGGATACTTGTCATGTTTTGTTGGGAAGGCCATGGTTATATGATAGACATGTCATACATGATGGGAGGGCCAACACTTACACTCTCACCATCAACCAAAGAGGATCACTTTGGAACCTCTTGATCCACCATCTCGGCAAAGGAGGAGAAGCGTCATATTGTGTCAATCATGAAGATGGAGAATCAAGGGTATGAAGAGTATAAGGATCCTATTCTTACACATTTGGAGAAGAAGAAAGCGGATCAAGTATCCACCACCTTTTGAATCTTCCTATGAAGCATATCTTCCATGAGCATCCAGAGCTATCTACTTGGATCACTTGGTTGAAAGGCCAAGAATTCGAAAGGAGGAAAAAGCCCAAGTCATCAAGGTACATTGTTTCATACTAAATGACAAGGGTAAAGTGGTAAGAATAAATGAGAAGCAGCGTGAGCGCCCACGTTCACGGTGGAGAAATGCAAGTTCAAGTCTTATGGCGTGCGGGAAGAAAGTTTAAGAAGTTCATCAAAGGGATCTCGATGACTTCAAAGCTTTCAAGAAGAAAGTCTTTGTAAAGAAGGCAAGTAAGGGTTGGTTTTCCAAGTTTGAGGACAAACTTTTTCAATCGGGGGTGTATGATGCATAATTGATGGCCTTATGCATCAAGGTCAACCATGGAGACATCTAATACTCACCTAGAAGGTAGAAGAGTTCAAGTCTCTCTTTTATCTCTCTACTTGGAAGGGATCAACTCATGCGGACGTATACTTTTGCTCCTTAATTCAAGGACCGTGAAGCTATCATAGAAGTCATCCTAGAAGGGATTATTCTACATTCCAAGAGCTTTCATATGGTTCAAGAATCTTTGAATTTGGATGAGAATCCAAGGAGTTATTCATATCTGTAATATAGTTTAGTATATTGTTTTCTTTATGATGTAAGCATTAGGATGAATGATGTAAGCCAATATGGGCTAGAATCTTGAAGTTGTAGTCGTCTATGTGTAAGGGTTTCTACTATAAATACCCCCTCCTAGGTGCTTGTAATTCATTCAATTCATTCAAGTCATTCACATTGAATTTTTCAAACATATGTTGTGTTCTTTCTAGCATTTGTGCTAGGCGTTTTCGTCTCTCTTTTGTGGGATTCGAAATATCCCCTTCTTCTAGCTAAGGGTGGCAACCTTAGTGGTGAAAGGAAGGAATTGGAGTATTCTTGGAGGTGGTGAGTCTGTATCCTTCAAAGAATCTTGAAAGCCATCAACTATCCATCTACCAATCGTCCATTTATCATCTAATTCAGTGCTTCATCAAGAATTCAACAAGCATTCATCAAGAATCGTGAGTTCTTCAACATTCACGTCAAGCATTCATTCGTCATCATCATTCATCATTCAGCGTTCGTCCATTCGTTCACTCGTTCATTCATCATTCATTTGTTCATTGTTTCCATCTATTGGGTAACCATCTTTCATAGTTCTTTCCATCCTTTTTCATCCATTTCTATTCCATTTTGGTTCTTTGGAACTTTGAAGAGGATTCCTATCTTAGCTTTTAAAGATCCTTAGACTTTGTGTAATGTGATCAACCTTTGGACTCATTATGCATCAAATTTGTATCGAGCTAAGGAGTTTGAATCTCTTAGTTCTTGAAACAATCTTTACAATCTTTTCTCTCCCACGTTTCCCATCATCGTTTCCCATCACAAAATTTCATTCACCTCTACATCACACGTCCCCTTGATAGTTCTTCCAAGAACTCATCAAGAACCCATCAGAACTCATAAAGAACCCCAAGCTCCACAAAAACCAAACACAAACCTACCCAAATCAGTCCCATACCCACGTCCCATCCGTGCTAACCTTCCTTCCATGAGTTTCTTGTGATCTTTGTGAATCAAGATAGGTTCTAATGGCGAGTGCAAGCTCTCCTACAAAGTCCTCTCCATCGTCCCCGGAAGATGTTGAGAAGATGAAACAAAGAATCAAGTATCTCAACAAACAAGTAGCATACTACATGCGCCTTGAAAGGAGAATCTTGAGGAAGTATCAAGTAAATCATCAAGTGGAGAAGGAGAAGAGGGCGTTCCAAGAAAGAGGCATGGGCGTCCAAAGGAGGAAAGGTTCGGCAAAGTGGAGATCCCGAATTTGTTGGTGATCTTGATCAGGAAGTTTATTTGGATTGGATACAAACCGTGGAAAGGGTCTTTGATCTCAAAGATGTGGAAGATGATAAGAAGGTCAAGTATGTTGCCCTAAAGCTACAAAGCATGCAAGCATTTGGTGGACAAACTTGCAAAAGAAGAGGCAAGCAAAGGGAAAGATAAGGTGCGTGCGTGGGATAAGATGAAAAGAAAGCTCGAAAAGTTCCTACCATCTAGCTACCTCGTGACAACTACTACAAATTGCAAAGATTGGTTCGGGGAGGAAGAAGCGTGGAGGAGTACACAAAGGAATTTGAGCATCTACTTTGGAGGTGTGATCTAAAGGAGGGCGAGCCACAAACTTTGATGCGTTATCTTTTTGGTCTTAATGATGGGATTAGGCACGTTGTGGAATTACAACCATACAAAACTTTGGATGAATTGAGCTCCTTGTCCCTTAAAGTTGAAAAACAAAGGAGAAATAAGGGAAAGAAGTCTCAAGCCAATACCAAACTCCACAAACGCCCACCCTACGTCCCATCAAACCCTCCACCATCCACGAAACACATTCCCACAAAACTCCACAAAATCAGCTCCCATCCATCCCTAGACCTCACGACCAAGTGACCAAACCCATAGCATCAAGAAGGTGTTTCGATGCCAAGGGTTGGGACATTATGCTTAGTGTCCAAACAATGAGTAGTGTCTTTGGTGGAATACCAAAGTGCTTTATATGTAAGGAGTATGAGGAAGAAGAGGAAGTTGGGGTTGGTGCCAAAGAAGAGGAAGATGTAGTAGAAGAATATGTGGAAAGGCGGATGAAGGAGAACTACTTGTGGTAGAAAGGGCCTTGAATATCACAAATGTGCGAAAGGATCAACTACAAAGAGAAGCAATATTTCGCTCGTTGTACCATCAAGGAGAGTATGCTCCTTGATCATAGATGGAGGAAGTTGCACCAATGCCGCCTCTACAACAATGGTCAAGAAGTTGCAAATGGAGATTAGCCCACATCCCACACCTACATCTGATGGCTAAGCCTTGGGCGAGGCATCCGTGTGGATCAGCGAGTTTTGGTGAGTCTTTCAATTGGAAAGAATTATCAAGATTCATTATGGTGTGATATAGTTCCCATGGATACTTGTCATGTTTTGTTGGGAAGGCCATGGTTATATGATAGACATGTCATACATGATGGGAGGGCGACACTTACACTCTCACCATCAACCAAAGAGGATCACTTTGGAACCTCTTGATCCACCATCTCGGCAAAAGGAGGAGAAGCGTCATATTGTGTCAATCATGAAGATGGAGAATCAAGGGTATGAAGAGTATAAGGATCCTATTCTTACACATTTGGAGAAGAAAGAAAGCGGATCAAGTATCCACCACCTTTTGAATCTTCCTATGAAGCATATCTTCCATGAGCATCCAGCTATCTACTTTGATCACATGGTTGAAAGGCCAAGACTTCGAAAGGAGGAAAAAGCCCAAGACATCAAGGTAAATTGATTCATACTAAATGACAATGGTCAAGTGGAAAGAAAAAATGAGAAGCAACGTGAGCGACCCGTTCACGGTGGAGAAATGCAAGTTCAAGTCTTATGGCGTGCGGGAAGAAAGTTTAAGAAGTTCATCAAAGGGATCTCGATGACTTCAAAGCTTTCAAGAAGAAAGTCTTTGTAAAGAAGGCAAGTAAGGGTTGGTTTTCCAAGTTTGAGGACAAACTTTTCAACCGGGGGTGTATGATGCATAATTGATGGCCTTATGCATCAAGGTCAACCATGGAGACATCTAATACTCACCTAGAAGGTAGAAGAGTTCAAGTCTCTCTTTTATCTCTCTACTTGGAAGGGATCAACTCATGCGGACGTATACTTTTGCTCCTTAATTCAAGGACCGTGAAGCTATCATAGAAGTCATCCTAGAAGGGATTATTCTACATTCAGAGCTTTCATATGGTTCAGAATCTTTGAATTTGGATGAGAATCCAAGGAGTTATTCATATACGTAATATAGTTTAGTATATTGTTTTCTTTATGATGTAAGCATTAGGATGAATGATGTAAGCCAATATGGGCTAGAATCTTGAAGTTGTACACGTCTAAGGGGAAGGGTTTCTACTATAAATACCCCCTCCTAGGTGCTTGTAATTCATTCAATTCATTCAAGTCATTCACATTGAATTTTTCAAACATATGTTGTGTTCTTTCTAGCATTTGTGCTAGGCGTTTTCGTCTCTCTTTTGTGGGATTGAAATATCCCTTCTTCTAGCTAAGGGTGGCAACCTTAGTGGTGAAAGGAAGGAATTGGAGTATTCTTGGAGGTGGTGAGTCTGTATCCTTCAAAGAATCTTCAAAAGCCATCAACTATCCATCTACCAATCGTCCATTTATCATCTAATTCGAGTGCTTCATCAAGAATTCAACAAGAATTCATCAAGAATCGTGAGTTCTTCAACATTCACGTCCAAGCATTCATTCGTCATCATCATTCATCATTCACCGTTCGTCCATTCGTTCACTCGTTCATTCATCATTCATTTGTTCATTGTTTCCATCTATTGGGTAACCATCTTTCATAGTTCTTTCCATCCTTTTTCATCCATTTCTATTCCATTTTTGGTTCTTTGGAACTTTGAGAAAGAGGATTCCTATCTTCGCTTTTAAAGATCCTTAGACTTTGTGTAATGTGATCAACCTTTGGACTCATTATGCATCAAATTTGGTATCAGAGCTAAGGAGTTTGAATCTCTTAGTTCTTGAAACAATCTTTACAATCTTTTCTCTCCTGCGTTTCCCATCATCGTTTCCCATCACAAAATTTCATTCACCTCTACATCACCGTCCCCTTGATAGTTCTTCCAAGAACTCATCAGAACCCATCAGAACTCATAAAGAACCCCAAGCTCCACAAAGAACCCAAAACCAAACACAAACCTACCCAAATCAGTCCCATACCCACGTCCCATCCGTGCTAACCTTCCTTCCATGAGTTTCTTGTGATCTTTGTGAATCAAGATAGGTTCTAATGGCGAGTGCAAGCTCTCCTACAAAGTCCTCTCCATCGTCCCAGAAGATGTTGAGAAGATGAAACAAAGAATCAAGTATCTCAACAAACAAGTAGCATACTACATGCGCCTTCAAGAAAGGAGAATCTTGAGGAAGTATCAAGTAAATCATCAAGTGGAGAAGGAGAAGAGGGCGTTCCAAGAAAGAGGCATGGGCGTCCAAAGGAGGAAAGGTTCGGCTTCAAAGTGAGATCCCGAATTTGTTGGTGATCTTGATCAGGAAGTTTATTTGGATTGGATACAAACCGTGGAAAGGGTCTTTGATCTCAAAGATGTGGAAGATGATAAGAAGGTCAAGTATGTTGCCCTAAAGCTACGAAAGCATGCAAGCATTTGGTGGACAAACTTGCAAAAGAAGAGGCAAGCAAAGGGAAAGATAAGGTGCGTCGTGGGATAAGATGAAAAGAAAGCTCAAGAAAAGTTCCTACCATCTAGCTACCTACGTGACAACTACTACAAATTGCAAAGATTGGTTCGGGGAGGAAGAAGCGTGGAGGAGTACACAAAGGAATTTGAGCATCTACTTTGGAGGTGTGATCTAAAGGAGGGCGAGCCACAAACTTTGATGCGTTATCTTTTTGGTCTTAATGATGGGATTAGGCACGTTGTGGAATTACAACCATACAAAACTTTGGATGAATTGAGCTCCTTGTCCCTTAAAGTTGAAAAACAAAGGAGAAATAAGGGAAAGAAGTCTCAAGCCAATACCAAACTCCACAAAACGCCCCCTCGTCCATCCAAACCCTCCACCATCCACGAAACACATTCCACAAAAACTCCACAAAATCAGCTCCCATCCATCCCTAGACCTCACGACCAAGTGACCAAACCCATAGCATCAAGAAGGTGTTTCGATGCCAAGGGTTGGGACATTATGCCAGTGTCCAAACAATGAGTAGTGTCTTTGGTGGAATACCAAAGTGCTTTATATGTAGTAGGAGTATGAGGAAGAAGAGGAAGTTGGGGTTGGTGCCAAAGAAGAGGAAGATGTAGTAGAAGAATATGTGGAAAGGCGGATGAAGGAGAACTACTTGTGGTAGAAAGGGCCTTGAATATCACAAATGTGCGAAGGATCAACTACAAAGAGAAGCAATATTTCGCTCGTTGTACCATCAAGAGTATGCTCCTTGATCATAGATGGAGGAAGTTGCACCAATGCGCCTCTACAACAATGGTCAAGAAGTTGCAAATGGAGATTAGCCCACATCCACACCCTACACAATACAATGGCTAAGCCTTGGGCGAGGCATCGTGTGGATCAACGAGTTTTGGTGAGTCTTTCAATTGGAAAGAATTATCAAGATTCATTATGGTGTGATATAGTTCCCATGGATACTTGTCATGTTTTGTTGGGAAGGCCATGGTTATATGATAGACATGTCATACATGATGGGAGGGCCAACACTTACACTCTCACCATCGACCAAAGAGGATCACTTTGGAACCTCTTGATCCACCATCTCGGCAAAAGGAGGAGCGTCATATTGTGTCAATCATGAAGATGGAGAATCAAGGGTATGAAGAGTATAAGGATCCTATTCTTACACATTTGGAGAAGAAAGAAAGCGGATCAAGTATCCACCACCTTTTGAATCTTCCTATGAAGCATATCTTCCATGAGCATCCAGAGCTATCTACTTGGATCACTTGGTTGAAAGGCCAAGAATTCGAAAGGAGGAAAAAGCCCAAGTCATCAAGGTACATTGTTTCATACTAAATGACAAGGGTAAAGTGGTAAGAATAAATGAGAAGCAACGTGAGCAGCCCACGTTCACGGTGGAGAAATGCAAGTTCAAGTCTTATGGCGTGCGGGAAGAAAGTTTAAGAAGTTCATCAAAGGGATCTCTGATGACTTCAAAGCTTTGAAGAAAGTCTTTGTAAAGAAGGCAAGTAAGGGTTGGTTTTCCAAGTTTGAGGACAAACTTTTCAACCGGGGTGTATGATGCATAATTGATGGCCTTATGCATCAAGGTCAACCATGGAGACATCTAATACTCACCTAGAAGGTAGAAGAGTTCAAGTCTCTCTTTTATCTCTCTACTTGGAAGGATCAACTCATGCGGACGTATACTTTTGCTCCTTAATTCAAGGACCGTGAAGCTATCATAGAAGTCATCCTAGAAGGGATTATTCTACATTCCAAGAGCTTTCATATGGTTCAAGAATCTTTGAATTTGGATGAGAATCCAAGGAGTTATTCATATCTGTAATATAGTTTAGTATATTGTTTTCTTTATGATGTAAGCATTAGGATGAATGATGTAAGCCAATATGGGCTAGAATCTTGAAGTTGTACACGTCTAAGGGGAAGGGTTTCTACTATAAATACCCCCTCCTAGGTGCTTGTAATTCATTCAATTCATTCAAGTCATTCACATTGAATTTTTCAAACATATGTTGTGTTCTTTCTAGCATTTGTGCTAGGCGTTTTCGTCTCTCTTTTGTGGGATTCGAAATATCCCCTTCTTCTAGCTAAGGGTGGCAACCTTAGTGGTGAAAGGAAGGAATTGGAGTATTCTTGGAGGTGGTGAGTCTGTATCCTTCAAAGAATCTTCAAAAGCCATCAACTATCCATCTACCAATCGTCCATTTATCATCTAATTCGAGTGCTTCATCAAGAATTCAACAAGAATTCATCAAGAATCGTGAGTTCTTCAACATTCACGTCCAAGCATTCATTCGTCATCATCATTCATCATTCAACGTTCGTCCATTCGTTCACTCGTTCATTCATCATTCATTTGTTCATTGTTTCCATCTATTGGGTAACCATCTTTCATAGTTCTTTCCATCCTTTTTCATCCATTTCTATTCCATTTTTGGTTCTTTGGAACTTTGAGAAAGAGGATTCCTATCTTAAGCTTTTAAAGATCCTTAGACTTTGTGTAATGTGATCAACCTTTGGACTCATTATGCATCAATTTAATATCGAGCTAAGGAGTTTGAATCTCTTAGTTCTTGAAACAATCTTTTACAATCTTTTCTCTCCCACGTTTCCCATCATCGTTTCCCATCACAAAATTTCATTCACCTCTACATCACCGTCCCCTTGATAGTTCTTCCAAGAACTCATCAAGAACCCATCAGAACTCATAAAGAACCCCAAGCTCCACAAAGAACCCAAAACCAAACACAAACCTACCCAAATCAGTCCCATACCCACGTCCATCCGTGCTAACCTTCCTTCCATGAGTTTCTTGTGATCTTTGTGAATCAAGATAGGTTCTAATGGCGAGTGCAAGCTCTCCTACAAAGTCCTCTCCATCGTCCCGGAAGATGTTGAGAAGATGAAACAAAGAATCAAGTATCTCAACAAACAAGTAGCATACTACATGCGCCTTCAAGAAAGGGAGAATCTTGAGGAAGTATCAAGTAAATCATCAAGTGGAGAAGGAGAAGAGGGCGTTCAAGAAAGAGGCATGGGCGTCCAAAGGAGGAAGGTTCGGCTTCAAAGTGGAGATCCCGAATTTGTTGGTGATCTTGATCAGGAAGTTTATTTGGATTGGATACAAACCGTGGAAAGGGTCTTTGATCTCAAAGATGTGGAAGATGATAAGAAGGTCAAGTATGTTGCCCTAAAGCTACGAAAGCATGCAAGCATTTGGTGGACAAACTTGCAAAGAAGAAGAGGCAAGCAAAGGGAAAGATAAGGTGCGTCGTGGGATAAGATGAAAAGAAAGCTCAGAAAAGTTCCTACCATCTAGCTACCTCGTGACAACTACTACAAATTGCAAAGATTGGTTCGGGGAGGAAGAAGCGTGGAGGAGTACACAAAGGAATTTGAGCATCTACTTTGGAGGTGTGATCTAAAGGAGGGCGAGCCCTGAACTTTGATGCGTTATCTTTTTGGTCTTAATGATGGGATTAGGCACGTTGTGGAATTACAACCATACAAAACTTTGGATGAATTGAGCTCCTTGTCCCTTAAAGTTGAAAAACAAAGGAGAAATAAGGGAAAGAAGTCTCAAGCCAATACAAACTCCACAAAACGCCCCCTCGTCCATCCAGACCCTCCACCATCCACGAAACACATTCCCACAAAAACTCCACAAAATCAGCTCCCATCCATCCTAGACCTCACGACCAAGTGACCAAACCCATAGCATCAAGAAGGTGTTTCGATGCCAAGGGTTGGGACATTATGTAGTGTCAAACAAGCGAGTAGTGTCTTTGGTGGAATACCAAGTGCTTTATATGTAAATGGGAGTATGAGGAAGAAGAGGAAGTTGGGGTTGGTGCCAAAGAAGGAAGATGTAGTAGAAGAATATGTGGAAAGGCGGATGAAGGAGAACTACTTGTGGTAGAAAGGGCCTTGAATATCACAAATGTGCCAAAGGATCAACTACAAAGAGAAGCGATATTTCGCTCTCGTTGTACCATCCAAGGAGAGTATGCTCCTTGATCATAGATGGAGGAAGTTGCACCAATGCCGCCTCTACAACAATGGTCAAGAAGTTGCAAATGGAGATTAGCCCACATCCCACACCTACACAATACAATGGCTAAGCCTTGGCGAGGCATCGTGTGGATCAGCGAGTTTTGGTGAGTCTTTCAATTGGAAAGAATTATCAAGATTCATTATGGTGTGATATAGTTCCCATGGATACTTGTCATGTTTTGTTGGGAAGGCCATGGTTATATGATAGACATGTCATACATGATGGGAGGGCCAACACTTACACTCACCATCAACCAAAGAGGATCACTTTGGAACCTCTTGATCCACCATCTCGGCAAAGGAGGAGAAGCGTCATATTGTGTCAATCATGAAGATGGAGAATCAAGGGTATGAAGAGTATAAGGATCCTATTCTTACACATTTGGAGAGAAGAAAAGCGGATCAAGTATCCACCACCTTTTGAATCTTCCTATGAAGCATATCTTCCATGAGCATCCAGAGCTATCTACTTGGATCACTTGGTTGAAAGGCCAAGAATTCGAAAGGAGGAAAAAGCCCAAGTCATCAAGGTACATTGTTTCATACTAAATGACAAGGGTAAAGTGGTAAGAATAAATGAGAAGCAACGTGAGCGACCCGCGTTCACGGTGGAGAAATGCAAGTTCAAGTCTTATGGCGTGCGGGGAAGAAAGTTTAAGAAGTTCATCAAAGGGATCTCTGATGACTTAAGCTTTGAAGAAAGTCTTTGTAAAGAAGGCAAGTAAGGGTTGGTTTTCAAGTTTGAGGACAAACTTTTTCAACCGGGGGTGTATGATGCATAATTGATGGCCTTATGCATCAAGGTCAACCATGGAGACATCTAATACTCACCTAGAAGGTAGAAGAGTTCAAGTCTCTCTTTTATCTCTCTACTTGGAAGGGATCAACTCATGCGGACGTATACTTTTGCTCCTTAATTCAAGGACAGTGAAGATATCATAGAAGTCATCCTAGAAGGGATTATTCTACATTCAAGAGCTTTCATATGGTTCAAGAATCTTTGAATTTGGATGAGAATCCAAGGAGTTATTCATATCTGTAATATAGTTTAGTATATTGTTTTCTTTATGATGTAAGCATTAGGATGAATGATGTAAGCCAATATGGGCTAGAATCTTGAAGTTGTACGTCTAAGGGAAGGGTTTCTACTATAAATACCCCTCCTAGGTGCTTGTAATTCATTCAATTCATTCAAGTCATTCACATTGAATTTTCAAACATATGTTGTGTTCTTTCTAGCATTTGTGCTAGGCGTTTTAAATCTCTCTTTTGTGGGATTGAAATATCCCCTTCTTCTAGCTAAGGGTGGCAACCTTAGTGGTGAAAGGAAGGAATTGGAGTATTCTTGGAGGTGGTGAGTGTATCCTTCAAAGAATCTTCAAAGCCATCAACTATCCATCTACCAATCGTCCATTTATCATCTAATTCGAGTGCTTCATCAAGAATTCAACAAGAATTCATCAAGAATCGTGAGTTCTTCAACATTCACGTCCAAGCATTCATTCGTCATCATCATTCATCATTCAGCGTTCGTCCATTCGTTCACTCGTTCATTCATCATTCATTTGTTCATTGTTTCCATCTATTGGGTAACCATCTTTCATAGTTCTTTCCATCCTTTTTCATCCATTTCTATTCCATTTTTGGTTCTTTGGAACTTTGAGAAAGAGGATTCCTATCTTCGCTTTTAAAGATCCTTAGACTTTGTGTAATGTGATCAACCTTTGGACTCATTATGCATCAAATTTGGTATCAGAGCTAAGGAGTTTGAATCTCTTAGTTCTTGAAACAATCTTTTACAATCTTTTCTCTCCACGTTTCCCATCATCGTTTCCCATCACAAAATTTCATTCACCTCTACATCACCGTCCCCTTGATAGTTCTTCCAGAACTCATCAAGAACCCATCAGAACTCATAAGAACCCCAAGCTCCACAAAGAACCCAAAACCAAACACAAACCTACCCAAATCAGTCCCATACCCACGTCCCATCCGTGCTAACCTTCCTTCCATGAGTTTCTTGTGATCTTTGTGAATCAAGATGGGTTCTAATGGCGAGTGCAAGCTCTCCTACAAAGTCCTCTCCATCGTCCCGAGAAGATGTTGAGAAGATGAAACAAAGAATCAAGTATCTCAACAAACAAGTAGCATACTACATGCGCCTTCAAGAAAGGAGAATCTTGAGGAAGTATCAAGTAAATCATCAAGTGGAGAAGGAGAAGGGCGTTCCAAGAAAGAGGCATGGGCGTCGAAAGGAGGAAAGGTTCGGCTTCAAAGTGGAGATCCGAATTTGTTGGTGATCTTGATCAGGAAGTTTATTTGGATTGGATACAAACCGTGGAAAGGGTCTTTGATCTCAAAGATGTGGAAGATGATAAGAAGGTCAAGTATGTTGCCCTAAAGCTACGAAAGCATGCAAGCATTTGGTGGACAAACTTGCAAAAGAAGAGGCAAAGGGAAAGATAAGGTGCGTCGTGGGATAAGATGAAAAGAAAGCTCCAAGAAAAGTTCTACCATCTAGCTACCTCGTGACAACTACTACAAATTGCAAAGATTGGTTCGGGGAGGAAGAAGCGTGGAGGAGTACACAAAGGAATTTGAGCATCTACTTTGGAGTGTGATCTAAAGGAGGGCGAGCCACAAACTTTGAGTACGTTATCTTTTGGTCTTAATGATGGGATTAGGCACGTTGTGGAATTACAACCATACAAAACTTTGGATGAATTGAGCTCCTTGTCCCTTAAAGTTGAAAAACAAAGGAGAAATAAGGGAAAGAAGTCTCGAGCCAATGCCAAACTCCACAAGCGCCCGCTCGTCCCGTCAGGCCCTCCACCATCCAGAAACACATTCCCACAAAAACTCCACAAAATCAGCTCCCATCCATCCCTAGACCTCGACCAAGTGACCAAACCCATAGCATCAAGAAGGTGTTTCGATGCGAGGTTGGGACATTATGCTTCAGTGTCAAACAATGAGTAGTGTCTTTGGTGGAATACCAAAGTGCTTTATATGTAAATGGGAGTATGAGGAAGAAGAGGAAGTTGGGGTTGGTGCCAAGAAAGAGGAAGATGTAGTAGAAGAATATGTGGAAAGGCCGGATGAAGGAGAACTACTTGTGGTAGAAAGGGCCTTGAATATCCACAAATGTGCCAAAGGATCAACTACAAAGAGAAGCAATATTTCGCTCTCAGTTGTACCATCGAGAGTATGCTCCTTGATCATAGATGGAGGAAGTTGCACCAATGCCGCCTCTACAACAATGGTCGAGGTTGCAAATGGAGATTAGCCCACATCCGCACCCTACATGTCTGATACAATGGCTAAGCCTTGGCGAGGCATCCGTGTGGATCAACGAGTTTTGGTGAGTCTTTCAATTGGAAAGAATTATCAAGATTCATTCTGGTGTGATATAGTTCCCATGGATACTTGTCATGTTTTGTTGGGAAGGCCATGGTTATATGATAGACATGTCATACATGATGGGAGGGCCAACACTTACGCTCTCACCATCAACCAAAAGAGGATCACTTTGGAACCTCTTGATCCACACCATCTCGGCAAAAGGAGGAAGCGTCATATTGTGTCAATCATGAAGATGGAGAATCAAGGTATGAAGAGTATAAGGATCCTATTCTTACACATTTGGAGAAGAAAGAAGCGGATC
>CM055878.1:23012839-23092263 GCA_029582165.1 Portulaca oleracea
TGGCTAGACTCGAACCGCCAATCCCTGGCGACATTAGAGGTATGCATGCCAGTGAACTACGTGAGTTTTTGGTTAAATGTAATTGGCAAAGAATTCATACTTGAATGATTAAAGAATTTGAAAAAGAAAAGAAAACGCTGCGTGAGGTTTTATGGACGCAATGAAGTGGAGGAAGAGTGATGATTTGTACCCCGCTGGAGACTACAATATAATTTCCGCCCAAACTTGCAGGTGCATAAATGTTTTAATTTTTAATTCAATACAAATACATTAAAAATATAAAGGTAAATTGAAAGTTATATAAAATGTATAAAAAAAAAAATTTTTTCAAAAGTAACTGTGATATTAAAATATATAAAATATAGATCAATTAATATAATCAAGATAAACTTTCTAAACATACTTTGAAAGGGTTGACTAAATTTGGTGTTAGATTATATTCAAAGCTACAAGAGGAGACATACCAAGTTGTCGATACAAAAAGCATGACCTATCAACCTCTACAATTTCCACTCTAACGGTGAAAAATTTTGCTCTTTAACGTAAGGTTTGAACTTTAATGTGAAGATTGAATGATGGGAGCATGTTGTCACTCGACTATATATAGAGGATATATATTTAATATATATATATATATATATATATATTTTATGCATGTCTCAAGATAAATTTTCCACTTCAATTTGTGCACAAAGCTCTATAATTCAAATGATTCTAAATGTGGGTTTACTGTAAGTTGATGTGTTAGTAAATTAAGTACAGGTGACATCAGGGATAAGAAAAGATCATAGGTTAAGGTAATGTATAAAAATAACATACTAGGCTCCGTTCTTTATGCTATGTTAGAAATTTATGCCAACAGCCATGTGTGTAAGTAGAAACATGCATGATTAGTGTGTGACTCAGCTGCAGACATGATTGCAGTATATAATAATAAATGAGTGTTGGAAATATTTTTATTAGGAAATACATTAAATAATAAATGAGTTATGTGGAAATCATTTTGTGAATTTTAAATAATTTATATTTATTTTTTGTGGAAATATATTAAATAAAATTTGTGTTGAGTTGGTGTGAGGTATGTATGCCATAGAAGTCAAGGGAATTACATGCTGTAACTTAGAAGTGCACTGCATAAAAGAATTTTTGAGCTCTAAAATATTAAAGTTGTGTTATATGGAATTTATAGTTTTATTTTTAAGTGTTAGGTGTACTTGTTTTTTTTTTTTTTTTAAAATTTAAGTTGTTATATGGTAACATGAAATAAAATTTAACCTACCAACTAACTAAAGGAACAAGACCACATTAGTTCATCATTATTTTACCATTAACACTAAGTGATAAAGTAGATCGCCTGGATTTTGCACTGGTTTCTTTCAACTAGTAATCTTAATAAGTTGTTATTCATTGTTTCTTTTAATCTTTTTTATCTGTCATTTATACTTGCTTTCATTATTAATTTTTAATCAATAATTTTAATATAAAATTTAATAAAAATATATTATTAAATTTTTTAATAATAGTATTTTGTTAGGGGAATCTAATGACATCGATTTTGTATGATGAATCATTATATAAATTAAGATTTTAATTAAGAAATTTTTAACACAATTTAGGCAATGAATAAAAAAAAATACTATAGAGTAGAGTATCCGAATATCTAAAAAAGTGTTATTTCGTTATTTACAAGATTCAAACACAGACTTTTAATCAATAAATTCTAATAAAATTTTTATTAAAAGTATAATATTCCCCTCCGCTCCATATTAACTATCATAATTTTGACTTTCACGATCTCCAATATCACTCTTTGATTGATAATTTTACACAATATGTTAGAAACAATTGCAATATTATACTTTATGATAGATTTTCATATAAATCTAATGATGATAATTTAATATAGCAACTCATTGTATATGTTGAGAAATTGTAGTCAAAAACTTTGAAATTTGATCGCACGATTTTCAAAGTGACAATTAATATGGAAAGATGGAGTATTATATTTTACTACCTCCGCCCCTAATTCATTGTCAAAAACTACTTTTATAAGTCCAAAGCTTTATTTATTATGAATTTAATGACATCGCATTTGTAATCGATTTTGTATGATGAAGTAGTAGTATTTTTTATTATGAATTTAATGACATCGATTTTGTAAGCTTAATCATTATATAAATTAAGATATTAAAGGTTAAAATTTTTAACATAATTTCCATGCGATTTATTAAATAAAAATGTCTGAGTATCTCGAATATCTAAACAATTGTTTGTTGGGAGGTGATCAATACTTTAAAAACTGACTTTTTGGGGACAACACTTTTTATTTTACTTTAAATTTCTTTATTTCTAAAAATTGGGTGTGTGAGGGAACAATCCATTAATTTAGTTCAAATTCTATGAATTGTATGATAAGATAAAAATGCCCTTGTTTTTTTTACTTTAAATTTTCTATTTCTAAAAAATTGTTGGGAGGGAACAATCCATTAATTTATTTCAAATTGTGAAATTGCATGATAAGATATAAATGCCTTGTTTTTTTCCCTGTGGGTCTTTGACTTTGTATATAAAAGGTAATTTTTTTAATGCAAGAGAGGTTTATTCATTGTTCGTGATCTTCGAATGGCAAAATGATTGATGACAGAAGTGTGCCTGACAAGAACCAAAAAGTTACTTTTCAAATTTTCCTACCATCCTTGTCTTCAACTCATATATACTTTTTTACTTGTTTTATGTGTTTATTAATCATTGGTCATTGTTCCTTTGTCATTTTGCTCTTACTGCTTTATTTTGATTATAAATATGTTGTGCAGAGCTTGATAATTCAAAAACGACTTGGAAGGTATCTCATCTATTACATATATTAAAACAAAATGAAAGTAATCTACAAGTGATATGTGGCATACATTTGACATGTGGCATGCTCATGAAAAAAACTCATTTATTACACAAGATTATCAATTATATTAAATCACCTATTCACCTTTCCTCTCAAGTATTACTTCAATAACACATTATAACATTGAATTTTAAAGAAAAAGAAATAATCTATCCATCGAGGGTTACAATTCAAAACAACTCAAACTTATTGTATGATAGTATTAAAACCCAAAATTAATATTAAAATTGATTGTATGAGGGTTACAAAATGATTTGTTCAAATTAAATAATAAAAATTACTATTATTCTTTATTATATGTAATCAAGACAATATTAAAAATAAATATAGATTTTAGTATCCTTTACTACTATATTATGTAAATTAATTTAAGATAATTTGTTAAAACAAATACAAAAATAATAATAGTACGATTTTGTATAATTGTTTTTATTAATTTCTAATTATAATTTTAATTGATAATTATTATAAAGCGCCTAAAAAATTGCATATAACATCAAAATTTCACAGATCGCATGATATACAATGCTAGTATTTTGTGGAAACTATTTTAAGAGTCTCTGTTCCTAGAGTATATTTGTAGTACTATATATTCTGGGCAACAATTAATGAGGCATTGTTCCGTAATAAACACAATTTTCAATGAGATAATATGTTTTATGATAGATTAATTACATATCCCGTTAAAAGTGGCGTATGCAGGATCAAATTCCAAACTAACCACCGCTATAATATTTAAGTGTTCCACCTTCCTTATTGTCTTTCTCCATTACCTAATGCTAATTAAATTCAAGGTCGACTTGAAGCATCTCAAGGCAACTCATCGATGAGTTGAAAGCTAGAGGTGAAAGGTAAGTTTCATCTTCATCTTCATCTTCATCTTTATCTTCACTTGAAGTATCAATAGAGAATGATAAAGTAGTCAAACTACATTTTTTTACTCAAGTGTGTGGTTTTTATTTTTTAAATAAAACATAACGATTTCATTAGTAGCAAGTCATACGCACTTACAATGAAAATTGGATTGAACAATTATAGATCTAAAACATAGATATGAAATTCAACTTTCAAATAATTAATATTAATCTTATCACGCTCGCTTCAATTTATTCGATGACTCAGATCTTTCTTCGATGACTCAAGATCTTTACTGCTGATGGAGAACTTACCAGAAATACATTAAGTCACCGATAATTGTGTTTTATTATCGCAAGTACAATACCTCATTAATTGTTTCACAAAATACATAGTACTACTAGAAACATGGGAACCTTTAAAATAGTTTTCACAAAAGTAAGGTACTCCAGACGCTTTTTTGTTCATAATTTTCTGCAAAGTGATGAGGGCATATATTGACATAGTTTTGGGAGCATTTTGATAGTGAAATTTGAGGATTAATGTATTTAATTGATCTTTTATGATCTTATTTCGCTATCTTAATCGGAGTTTTATGTGTTTTGTTCAATTTGTGCAGATTAATGATATGAACTCAAGCTCACATCCATAACTTGATTCATCATTGAAAGCTTTGACGATATAGTATAAGGTCAATTCGTAGTTGAGATGAAGGAGTTATAGTAAGATAGCAAGTGTGTGAAAACTGATATATGTCCAATATTTTGGTCATCATTTTTCCACACTTATGATATGACTTTGAGGCTTATTCCAATGGAAAGTAGACTCAGAGCTTTCCAAAAGTCAAGAACCAAGTCAATCTGGACGCCGATTTAAGGAGATATGGATGAAACAAGATGACCTAGAAATTTCAGGAAAACACCGCTGACACTGCACACACCAACACGGCAAGCTGGGGCCGCTACGCTTATGACGATTGGCCGTTTCAACTTCTCTTAATGGCTATATAATTGTAGATTCAGCTGATTCATCCATCACCATCCACCTTCCTTCATTCACTCCCATTCACCATCCATCTCCATCTCTACCATCATCCATCCCTTCCTCCACAAATCCATCCACATTCATCCTTAGTCGAAATTGAGAGTTTATTGAGTTCAAGATCGATTCTCAAGAAATCCATTGAAGTGAAGGAGCAAAATTCCCACCACTACCATTCAAGCGAGGAATGATTTTCATCTCTGCTTACTTCTCTTCTTTAGATTTCATGCTTTCTAGAGTAGATTTTGTTACGCTTGTGATTTGAACATGAGTAGAGTAGCTTTCTTTAGTTTGGGGATAAACTCTTATTAGTTTCTTTTATAGATTGAATTTTGTTGGATTGAAATGTTTGTTAATTTAGTTTGAATGCATTTTATTTATCCTTTGATTTTGCATGTCATTATTTTTGTTGATCACCATTAGCATGGATTTAGATTGTTGAATGAAGTACCGAACTGAGAAGTTCATAATCGAACCCTTAGGATTAAACTGATTATGAAGTGAACTATATAGAAGACTTTGTAATTAGGGGTAATTAGATAATTTGATCTTTAACTTAGATAAAATTGAAATAACCACAAAGTAGGTGATTGATTTTACTACAATCCGCTTTATTGCCAAAAGTCACTACGGAAGAATTTATGATTATCGACCTAAAATGTACCAAATTAGTGACTTCATATGTTCAATCCACTTGTTTGATTCATAAAGTTACTTAGGTTTTATCCTCTAACGCCTTTCTCATATTGATTTCATCTTGTGAATTGCGTGAATATTTGTTTGTTTGGCCTTTGAGCGATTAAAAATAGAATTTGATTGATTCAAAACAAAACCCAATCGATTTAGCAATCACTAGAGGCTAGTTTGGTGTGTAGTTAGCAAAGTCCTCGTGGATTGACCTTGATACTTGCTACACGCATATCCGCACTTGTGGCGATCAAGTTTTGGCGCTGTCGACTTTGTCCCCAGCTTAGCCACCAACGAATATCCTTAGATCGACTAGATCATTTCGCTTTGTTTTCCCGCTTTTATTGTTTTTTCAAAAAAAGATCCAAAAATGACAATTATCTATTTCCAATTTGAGCAGAGTTATTTTGGCGCTATTTTGAACGACACTTGCTTGCCCTGCTCCATGTGGTATTATTCCCGGAAATCGATATTCTTGATATTGTAGTGGAGGGGTGAATATAGATACTCGATTTCATTAGAGTATTTTGTTTTATAGGTTACACCGATATATGGTTAAGTGTGGCTTAAAGGGATTGAAATGACTACTCAGATCACCAAGGTGCACCTTCTTTTATGGGAACTCATCCGTTAGAACTCCTTAGTTAAGCGTGCTTACCGAGTAGCCAAATGATGGATGACCTCTTGGGAAGTTTTTCCAGCAGCGTGCAGCGCGAGGACGGCGCACGCGAAAGACTCGTGGTGATTTGTGGGGCCAACAATGATCCTCTGTTATTGGTAATGTCCGCGTCTTGAGGGGCCTGGCATGTAATGGTATTAGAGCTCTAGGTTACAACCTGGTAGCTCCTAAGGTTTATTAGGTTTTTACTTAGAGCTTAGGAAGCTACTCGAGTGATGAGTGTAGGATGGGGAATGGGATGTGTCTCTCTTCTTGGGTTCCTTTTGTGTTATAAGTGCATGCTTGATTGTTCTACACATCTAATGGATGGCATACTGCTACCTTTGCCATGAACGTCGATCCTAGCTTCTCTAAAAGACCTGAAACCCGAGGAGGGTTTGGAATAGAGCCCCAAGGAGGGCCTAGAACCGTAAGAAGTCCTGATGAGGATTCGAGGTCGAGAGAAGACTGACCCACGAGGAGCAACACCGGAGATTTTGGATTATAGAGAGAAGCTACTTCAAGAAATATTGTCTCTCAGAGTAAAAGTGCAATGGGAGAACCATTCCACAATCAAGTCATTTGATAGCCAAGGAGAGATGAGATCAAAGCATCCACAATCATCCACAAGATAAGGTATGTCGAGTTTCGAGGACTAAACTCTTTGAAGAGGGTAATGGTGTAAAACCCCGAGTTTTGGGTTAGACTACCATTAGTTCCGCTTAGCAAAGGCTGGTTTGAGTTTAAGCTTCGAGGACTAAACTTTTTAAGGGGTAATGATGTAAAACCCTGAAAATCTGATTATAAATACCAAGCATGTCATAGTATTATTTTACATTCGTTAATTATTTTTGTGTTTAAATGGTTAACACTTGAGCTCGTAGGACCGCCGAGGGATTATCAAGGGTCATAAAGTCTTTTCGTACGTACATGGATATGCATGGGAATAGGGGTATGTTGGTAATTTATATGTTAATTATTGATGATTATGTGTTAGTTTTTATTTAGTTAATTATGTGATATTTATTATTATTATTGTTATTATTATTTTCATAAATTAAAAATCATATTTTGCTCCTATGGCTATTTTTAGCGGCAGTTAGTAGTATGCTTATTCTCCAAGTTAATTATATTAGCTATATTAGTTAGTACAAGCTTTAGACGGCACTCCCGCGGAGTGCGCTTTCCTCCTACTTCCATGTCCAGCTCAACCCAATTCAGAAGCCTAATCCAACTGAGCAAACGCACTGCACTAAATAAAACATTTGGCATTTGAATACATGATTCATTCCAGCTAAAATGGTTGTTTCCTTGCCGCCTATATAGTGGATTCATGGATCATGGATTTGATTTTTTAGTATTGGTTGTTTCCTTAGCTTTGTTTTTTTGTATCTTTTTAATTATAAAATTTCTTTTTATGTTTTATTCAATATTTCACTTTTTTTATTTTTTTTATTTTCTCCTGGAAATTATTTTTATTTTAATATATATATCCTTTTTTTGCTTTGTTGCTCTCTCCTTTCTTTATCTTTTGACATTGTTTATATATATGTATAATATTTTAAAAATATATATGTTGATCTATATCAATATATGACATTTATAAACATTATTCTAGTGTGCAAATGAGTATGTACTAGTGTACAAAGAAGTCTATCCCACAAAAAATTACTACATTAAGAAATATGTACTTATGTACAAAGCAGTCTGTAGTAGTATACAAAGAAATTTATTTCACAAAAATAATAGTATTGTTAGTCATAATGTACTCATTATACAATTTTAGTGTGCTTCCAAAAGTATTCCATAAAATTAGTGTGCAAACACTTGTACTAGCACACAAAGGAGTTGGTGCTGGTGTACAAAGGAGTTCGTGGCACTGGTCAAAGGAGGTTGCGTTGGTGTGCAATTGTGTCTATGTTAGTGTACAAAAGAGTTTGTGGTGGTGTGCAATGAGTTTGTGCTAGTATGCAAATGAGTCAGATTGGTGTACAATGAGTTCGACTAATGTGCAAACAAGTCTATGCTAGAGTTAAATGTGTCTGCAAGTAGTGGAAATGAGTCTGATGGTGTGTAAATAAGTTTATATTATTGTACAAAGGAGTATGAGGTAGAGTATATATTAGTGTGTAAACGAAGTCTCTAGTGATCCTGGTAGTGTGCAAATGAGTCACATCAAGATATACTCTAACATATACTCATTTGTACACCAATATAAACTCCTTTGCTTACTAACATTGACTCTTTTTCACACTAGCATATACTCTTTTGCATAATAGTACAAACTCTTCACACACTATAGCATACACTCTTTTGCACACTAACATAGATTCCTTTGCACACTATAATCACACTAGCACGGACTTCTTTCAACACTAACATAGACTTCTTTATGCACCGAAACAAACAATTTTGAACACCAAAACAAATTCCTTTGCACACTAGCACATACATTTTTGCACACTAACAAAAACTTTTTTGTTCCCCATAACAAAATCTTTTGCACACTAGCACATACACTCTTTTGCACACTAATATAAATTCCTTAGCACACTATAATCACACTAGCAGACTTCTTTCAACACTAACATAGACTCCTTTATGCACCGGAACAAACCATTTTGAACACCAGAACAAACTCCTTTGCACACTAGCACATATTTTTTTGCACACTAACACAAACTTTTTTGTTCCCCATAACAAAATCTTTTGCACACTAGCACATACACTCTTTTGCACACTAACATAGATTCCTTTGCGCACTATAATCACACTAGCACATACTTCTTTCAACACTAACATAGACTCCTTTATGCACCGGAACAAATTATTTTGAACATCAGAACAAACTCCTTTACACACTAGCACATATTTTTTTGCACACTAACACAAACTTTTTTGTTCCCCATAACAAAATCCTTTGCCCACTAGCACATACTTCTTTGCATACTGACACGAACTTTTTTGTTCCCCATAACAAACTCCTTTGCACATTAGCACAGATTCCTTTGCACACTGCCACAAATTTTTTACACCCCGTAATAAACTCCTTTATACACTAGCATAAACTTTTTCCACATCAGAATAAATTCCTTTGTACACTTGCATAAACTCCTTTATACATTAAACTTTTTGTCAAATAACGAGAGAAAAAATCAAAAATTACAAAACAAAGTAATCGTTATAGTGTGCAAAGTGTAAAGTGAATAAATAAAATATTACGGAAAAATAAAATACAAAAGAAAAAATCGATAAAGGTAGAAAAATAAAATGCTGAAATGGACACATAATTAGGAAAAAAATGAATGTTAAACAACAAGAGAAAAATAAATAAAAATCACAGCTATTAGCATAGCTCAAACTCCTGACCTCTAACATATTATAACCCACCGTCTGCCAGCGCGCTACAGCTTCCACATGAGTTCAACCGCACAAATTACTATTAGTTGTTAACACCAACGCAGAAAAAAAAAAAAGCAAAACGCTGTCGTGAGAGCGACGCGTAGCGAGATTAGGGACGAGTTATATACCCCCGCGGGAGTATATAATAATTTTCGTAGTTAGTATATGGTGCTAATTAAGTAAACTAATAAAAAAACTCTAAAACCCTAATCTCTTCCCCTCTTCTCCCTCTCTCTACATAACAACCGCGCCACCACCGCAACTCGCCACCGCCACCGGGCCGATCGCCAAGGACAACCGACGCAACCATCGCAAGCACACCGCATCGTTTTCTCCTTTTTTTCCTCTCCCGCTCGCCTTTCTCTCCCCGCCCTTCTTGTTTCGTCGCCGACGCCGCCATCGAGACAACCCACCGTCGCCGACGCCGCCGCCCACTCACGCCACCGGAACCGCCTCCAACCACTGAACTCCTGCACGCCGCCGAGCGAAAATCGTTGCCGCCAGAATCGCCGCCATCAGTGTTCGTCCGACCACCGCCGTGACCCGATCAACGCTACCTCGTCGCCAAACAACCACCCCGACGCACTCCGCCGCCGCCTAAGTCACCGGAGCCCGACCGCCCGCTCGCTGCTTTCTTCCCGGGCCATGTAAACCCTAAACCCTAGGCTTTCATCTGCTTTCATTATTATTATCATTGCGCTTGTGATTAGCACTATTCTTCCTTATAACTGAGTTACTGGGCTCATACTTGCATGTTCATGCTTTCATCCAGTGGTATCAGATGTTTATTGTCATAGTTAGAGTATTAATCTCTCCCTAACTAGTCATTTTAAAAGAATAAAAGTGTTAGAGCAGTGTTGTGTGGTACAAATTTATGTTTTGCTGCATGAGTACTTGGTATTTGGGCTTTATAAACAGCTCAATTGTCTAATTATTGAAGACAAGTGTATTTTCTCGTGTTTTAATTCACTTTCCGCCTTCCACACGCCCTTTGTTTCTCGTGTTCATCCTTCTTAGCCTCTTGTGCTGTAATTTTCGATCACGAGCTACCACCGCTATTGAAGATCGGTCCTGTTTCAAGGTACGCTCATCTTTATTAGTTTTCAATTTCATGTACTATGCAATTTTCTCGTCAGATTTGTTTCCATATTTCAGGGAGATTGAATTCTTATTTTCACTGCATTAGGCACATCAACCTCAAACAATTACAGACGATTTCATATAACATAGTGAAAAAAACACCAAGATCACCTCTATAAGCAAGTAAAGAAGAGGCAATTAGGATTAGGGTGGTTTGGCTTACTTAGAGACCCACAGGTCTCTTGAGTTTTGATTACAAACATCCAGAAATTGTGTTTTTAATCACCAAAATCTAGATGGGATACTCGGAATTTGTTACTTGACTTAATTCGAAAGCAATGGACCCATTTTTCAAATGGGTAAGCATGAAAATTTCAGCAAAGAAAAACTTCTCTAAGATATATAATCTCCTCTAACATGCTTGCCGAAAGGGGTTTGTATAGCAATTTCTCGGAGGGTTACAAAGATGGGATTGTTAGAGAAGTGGGAAAGATTCAATTTTTTATGGATTTGTAGAGAAGAAGGAGAGAGATTTAGGTGTTCAAATTGGGCATACGGGAGTGAAAATTGAGCCGAGTTGAAACAATCGAGAACCAAGCCATTAAATTTCGCCACAACATCTTTCATCCGTGTATTCAAATGCCGCAAGAATCGAACCTACACAGGACAGGATAATATGGGGCTATTAGCCTAAATTCAATAATCATTCTCTCCAGAACAACAATGTCTCTTGAAGTAGGCATACAATAGTGTAATAAGCCATCCAACCATCAATCATAATGAATCTAATTAACATAGACAGACTTACACGCTGTAATTCAAAGCCAATTTCAAGCCGCTTAGAATTGATTCAAGAGCATTTAAAGGGAATGAATTGTCATGCCTGAAACTTTCTTACTGCAATACATACATTCTAAGTTTGGTGCCCTCACATTTGCTCCATCTTCACTTTATAGAAGAACAATAAACTTTCTTACTGCAATACATACATTTTAAATGTCTTACTTTATGCATTATTTTCATCTCTATTAATTAGTATAGATGTATGATTTTAAAGTATCACGTCTTGCACTTCAGTGTGATCAAGTTTATCTCTAAAATAGACATATTATACATACAAGTTTATCTGTAAAAATTATATCTTTCTCTAATAGGAGGGTTTCTGCCTTAAAACTTTAGCCTACCTCCCTTAGAGTAGGATCTTAGCCTGTGTGGGATTTTATCTTATAGCATCTATATCACTGTCTTTCCTGGGGATGGTATTGATCCTGAGATTGCCAATTCTAACAGTATGTTTCTTTGATCTCATTCGAATTTACCTCCTTTTTTTACAAAGCTTTTGGTGAATTTCAGATTCATTCCCGATTGATTTATGGACCCTTGATTGATTCTACCTTGTCTAGATGTTCTTATTTTTTGATTCGTTATTGAGAAAATGTTTTCCATGTTTTGCACGGGCGCCTTCTGCAAAATGTCTAGGAATTAGGAGATTCATGCTGTTAAAACGCTATTTGACATAAAAGAGTGTATGTCCTCGGAATTTCTTTTGGTGTTTGACCGGGATAATACCAAGGGAATTTTCTGTAGTTTCTGTAAGAGTTAGTTCTGATTGGGTGTGAAGTCTTGGCAACTTGGTGAAATTGAGCGCTTTGTCGATACAAGAAATTACACTGAATCAACATCTTCCTAAAATTTAGAATATTAGGCAAATAAATTCATCAGTTAGAGCACAGTTTGATGGACTTTTTATTTATTATTTTTTTTTATCAATAGGTGAATACATGTCATTAAAATGATACATCATGAATTCTGTGTATACCATGTTTAGTAATAATATTGATCTCAAGAAGAGTCTCAGAATGCTAACTTAATTAAGGATCATTCTTATTTTTTTTAAGAAAGGCAAACAGGGACCTGACTTCCCTTACAATTACAGCCGAGTCTTATGGTGATAGAGTCATGTGAACAAATTATACCGTCAATCCTAACTTGACCTTTCGGGGCCTATTCTTTAGACTTCAATGCTATAGTTTCTACCTTCTTCCAACACATTCCTGAAGCATATATAATGTAATGGTCCAAACTTGCTTCAACATGCATGTTCTAGGTGTCTTTGAGTTCTTCATCGCTGCCATCTAGACACCAACCTTAGTACATAGCATCATACAAGTGTGGACTTCAATGCTATATGACTTAGCTTCTTCAACCCCCTAATTCTAAATAAAAGTCATGTATATATTTATTTTGAGGTGTCAAACTACACGGCATCGCCACTAGTCTTTAATAAATTTGAGATTGTGTGATGTGTGTGTTTGTCCCGTTTGAGGCTTTGTGATTGGTTAAGAGTGTGTCGCTTCATGAGTTAAAAGGCGTAAATATTATTCCATCCATTTTATATTAATTGTCGTAATTTCAACTTTTACGGTTTTCAATATCACTTTTTGGTTGATAATTTTTTACATAATATGTTATTAACAATTGCAATATTATACTTTTATGCTAGTATTTTTCATTACGAATATAATGGTGATAATTTTATAAAGCAACTCATTGTGTGTATATTAGAGAAATTTATAGTCAAAATTTTTAAAATTTGACTGCACAATTTCCAAAGGCGACAGTTAATATGGCAAGGAGGGAGTACTAAGTATTGATATGAATTCAAGTGCTGGAGTTTGCTATTTTTACGAAATTTTGATAGATTATTTTTGGTCTAATTGAGGAGTCCCACCACATTACCACAAGAAAAGAGTATATGGGGAAAGCGTGTCCATGCATGCATGTGTTTTTCCTTCTAGTGGATTATAAAGTTGTTTACAATTTATGTGGGTGATTTTCAATTGATTGTTTATACTTTCTAAGTGTAGGTCTCCATTGCAAACCCTTATAGCAAAGACTTGCAAGGAACTCGATCGACATTAAATCTATTCCAAGTAAAAGGATAATTCTCAATCGATGGGTAAAGACTGGTTAGAAATCCCTGTAGATATTGTTGCAAAGATCATGAGCATGTAGAACTATATGATGACTTTGAAGCCTTTGCTGAGGTTTGTTCTGAATGGCGACTGGCAATCAAAGAAGACACTCGTAAATACACCAACAAAAGCAACATGCAACTGCCTCTTCTCACGTTGGTGGACGCTGATGACTGTCAGACGATTGTACACTCACCAAGCGCAAGTTCCTCAAGATCAATGTCCCGCCGCCGTTGCTTGAGCTGTGCAAGGAGGACGATCAAACCAGAGGTATTTCTCGCGCTGCCGCTCATTGCGGTGTCGCAAAACACCGCCGTTGTCCTTTAATCCCTTTTCACACGATGATGATAGTAATAATGTTATTGAGCTCCGATGCTACCAAAGACACCTTCTCATACGAGGTCTTGATGAATGGGAGGATTGGATGCTCTTAATTGACCTTAAGAAATTTGTTCTTTCAAGTTGTCCCTCTTCCAAGGCTAATAATGATTACATGGTTGCTGCAATACTTGGGAACAACCCACAAGTAGCTCGAGACCGCAAGATAAATGGAGCAGGCCTGAGTCTGAATCTTTTAGTGATTTCGAAGAGGGTTATATTTATGACATATGTTTTTTTCGAGGCGAATTGTATGGCATTAACGATAGAGGCCACCTGATCGCTTATGGAGACTTGGACGATCCAAATAAGCACCCTCACAGAGTAGTTGCTAATTTGGAGCGTCTTATCGAGGCGCACATCCGCAGCAACAGATCTCATGGAATTTAAGCCCGGGTGAATTTGAAGGCCAAACCTCTCACTTATTAGTGCTTCGTAAGATATTGTTTGTTCAAGAACACAGAGCATGAACCACCGCTAAGTACAAGACTACAACGCTCAAAGCATGGATGGTGAATGTCGAGAATGGTGAGGTTGAACGATCGAGTAGTTGGGAATCAGGCTATCTTTGTCGGATTCAATTCTACCTTTTCCGTGAAGGCGTACGCAAATATTGATGATGAGTGCGGAGGGTGCAAAGCGAATTGTATCTATTTTATCGATGATAATTATGAAGTTTATTGCCGAAGGAAAGGAGGAAGGGACATGGGAATTTATAGTTTGGCACTCGACAAACATGTTCATTATCGACATCTTTACTACCATGGTCCATCGCGTTATAGCTGTCTCAATCCCCCTACATGGCTAGAGTTTCCTAGTGCTTGACTTACATTGTCAATTCAATTGAAACTACTTGGTTCATCTATATATATTTCCTCAATTGTATTTTTTTGGGACAATCTTTCTATTTTTTGACGATCCTTACTTTATATTATATGAAAGTTATTTTCATAGGATTAATGGTAGATGACATTATATTATGTCATGCTCAGTATTATGAAAGAATTCAGATTCTTTTCTACTTCTTTTCTCAGCTCTTTGTATCCAAGCCTTGCAAAGTTGGCCTTGAGTGCAGCTTCATCACGCTTGAATTGAATGAGGGGCGCAAAGAATCGCAGCTTAGTTTGATCCGAATTTTCTCGTGTCAGAATAACGCTACTTAGGATTTGGTTGAAAGTCAGACAGTCTTTTGATCTAAAGTCAAGCAAAGGATGAGCATAATGGTGCAAAGAATGCAAGAGTGGAATGAACATTGCAATTATGTTCGCTTGATCATAAGAGGAAATCAAAGTTTGTGTGATGTGGGGTTGATGGTTGGCTTGATTCTCGCAACAAATGTATGGTAAAATATTAATAGTAAAAGGGTGAAGGCAATTCTTGGAGAGGGTGAAGATTTAAGCTGTCGCTCTTTTTGGCTCTAGCTGCAGCTTTCTGTTGGCTTATCAAGTGGAGTACAGAGTTTTGGTGCTGGATGTGGTAATGTGGAAACTAAGTTCAGGGTCTACTATTAGGAGTTTGAACGATCTCACACTCAGGGGGTCATTCTGATAAGTAAGGTTCATCGCATTCACAACATTTTTTAGTAGAACTCTGTGTTTATTCCTTGATGTATCTAGAGTTATTTTTCTCTTTGTTGTGTCGTCTTGGCTCGTGGATCGTGGTGGAGGATTTTCAATTTGCTCAGGTTGGTTGTTCTCTTCTTGAGTTGTCTACCTTTTCTAATGGCACAACGCTTGAATAAAAGGGTCTCTGACCGCAAATTATAAAAAAATGTTGTCAAATACCTTCAAAGGTTGAATTATTAACACTTAAAAACCTTTTGTGTTTTAAGTTTGATGATCTTATTGTTCTCTTTTGCTTTAGTATGCTACTTTGCCTCGTTGCTTACCTGTTCTCCTTTGTCTATTTTATTTAATATTGGTAAGTTGAGTCATCTACTGGGCTCCATATGTCAAGGAGAGCCTAATGGGTCCACAAGCCCATGGAGAATGGGAAAACTGCACATACGTTGCACTTAGAAATCTGTAACGACCCGAAGAAAATAGCCCCTTAATAAGTACTTATTAGTTTAAATAATCAAGGTCAGCGATAAACCATGAATAGTTAAAGTGTGTGTTCCAAAATTTTGTTTTACTAACCTAGCTAGTGTATGTTTTGCAGGACTTGAATAAAGGCAATGATCACAACAAATTAGTTTAATTTTATTGTCTTGAGAAATCACTACCGATAATTTTTACGATGATTATGATTATACATGAATCCTTTTAGCGAGACCGATGTACTAGGTCATTCTTTATTTGAATTAATTAAGGTTATAAATATGAGGAATTTTATGGAGATGTAAGA
This sequence comes from Portulaca oleracea, assembly GCA_029582165.1. Taxonomy (NCBI): domain Eukaryota; kingdom Viridiplantae; phylum Streptophyta; class Magnoliopsida; order Caryophyllales; family Portulacaceae; genus Portulaca; species Portulaca oleracea. The sequence goes on from CM055878.1 coordinate 23,029,161, forward strand.
TATATTTATTTGGGTTACCAATAATACTTTACGATTAGTAAATTTAGGAAAATTTAGTTTAGGGAGATATAAGTATAAGGAGGGAGTTAAAAACTGAAAAATTATGTTATGTGGGCATTATCTCAGCCGGCTACAAGGAAAGGAAGAGACATTTGGGCCCTTGGGATTACATAATTGCAACCTACATATTATTTCTCATTTTGAACATTCAAACTCTCACTCCTCTCCTCTCTAGATAACCTTAGCCTCCACTTCCTTGAAGAGGCTGCCATCGATTCTTTTGTCGATGGTAAGCCCCAATTTGATTAATTTCTACTTCAATTGTTAATTTAGTTTTACGTTTACGCAAAGAAAGTTTGTCTCTTCTTTTGTAAAGTTTTTATTGTACCTTTATTTAGGTTTTTAGTCTCTTTCTAGAGTTTTATTGTACTTATTTAGGGTTTTTAGTCTCTTTCTAGAGTTTTTGTTCACTTGGTGTAGTCTAATACGCTGGATGAAGATCTACTTTCAAATCGCTATAAGACGGGTCATGAGGTTCTCCGCCAATGGTAAAGATGCAGAGTCATCAAGAAATCGGAGCCAACGTCAAGAAGATTAGTATTAGTTATTTGGAAGTTGAATTTCATATCTATGTTTTAGATCTACAATTGTTCAATCACAATTTTCATCAGAAGTGCCGATGGCTTGATATTAATGAAATATGTTTGATTTCAAAAAAATCTCACTCCTCACTCATCCTCACTCTCTCTCGGTTAAACCCCCTACCTCCCTCACTGCCCAACCATCCTGCCGCCTCTCTCGCTCATCGCCAACACCAACGCCGCATTCCGGCCACCATCACCACCGGGCACCTCCATCTTTTTTCTTCTCTCTTCCATTGAGTTGGTAAATTCTCTTGTCTTTCACACTATCTCTTTCAAGTGGTAGATTAAACATGCAATCTGATTTGAGGGTGAATATTTTCATGTTATTACAGAGATTAATCTTGTTGGACATAAGTTTAAGAGTTGATTATTGAAGATGATAAGGTATGTTAGTGAATAATGTGATGTTTGGTGGGGAGTTCATGAAGTTTATGATTAGAGCATTGATATATGTTCAATTTATGCTTTGCATGTGTGATTTATGAGCTATGGAGATAGGTTTTTGGGGTTTTAATTCTGGAAATTTGAAATTCATGCTTAGGAAAGGTGTTGGGAAGAAATAAGGGTAGAATAATTAAGTTTAGTACACATGCAACACCAATTAAAGCTTAGTAATACAATCTGGTTATGGTCTGAATATTCCAGGGGGTATAAAATATGATTTTGACCCAAATTATGGTTTGATTAAGTAGTATACGATGATAGCTAACCCCCGGTTTTTGAATTACGTAATTTCGACTTATATACTAAAAGTTATAACCAAAACCGTGAAGGGGTGCATTTACATATGGATTTTTGGAAGTAGTCTGGAAATGTATATTTTTCGTGGGGATAAAAATTTGTTTGGATTCAGTGTTCAACATAAAAGTTTTAGAGGATCCTTTGAGCTTTCCGGAAAGGTAAAATTCGTAGTCATATGATACTGGGAGTGAGAGTTTTGAGTTTCCGAATTAGGGTCAGTAATCTGAATTTACCCAGAAATTTGTTGTGACTGCCTTTGTTCTTGGCCAAAATCCGACCCTTTCCCATGCTCAAATCAACTTGTGGTTAGCATGAAATTTGAAGTACGCATTACGAGCTTTCCATAGATGGCTTACCCGTTCCGAACTGATAAGTAAAGCTCAAGCTACGATTTTCCGAATAATTGAAGTTTAATGGTTATTATTCCGGAAAGCTAGTAAAGATGTTAGTTTTTATCCACCTTAGCCATGTTTCTAGCTTTCTTGGTCAACTACAAAGTTGGAGTGTATGCTCTAAGCTTTCCGAAAAGTCCTCTCGTGACATGATCCGATATTTGAAGAATAAGTTATGATCTTACGAGTACGCCTTAGAAATCGAGTTCATCATTGTTATTATTATTCTCCCGTGCTACCAACTAAGTTAAGTCCTAATTTATGATTTTTGTTTCTTGTAAAGTCCCTCCAAGAGATCGTTGCGCCACTGTTCTGTTAAGTTTTAGGTTATCTATTTCCTAAACAGATACAGATTAATTGGCGGAATATTCATAACAATTATAAAACAATCAATCACAACAATTGCAGAGGCTTTAGTAATTATACCTGATCGCTAATCCAGCTGATGAAGAGGTTGACCTTCGAGATTCCAATGTCAAATCCTCTCGAAGTCCACGCAACACTCCGGGAACCCGACTGCTAGACCGACCCGATCGAGACGAATCTCAATCTAAGATGTATGTGAGATTGTTTCGGAAACAAATAATGATTCCTAAAACTAGAACTGCAAAACTAAAAGAGAGAGAAACTCAGGAAATCACCCTGGTATCTCTCTAAGAGTCTCAGGCAGTTGGTGTGTGATAATCTCTCCAAGAGATCCCTTTATATAGTGTTTAGAAAACCTAGGGAGAGGATTCAAAACCCTAAAGGGCCGACTTAACGCAACGGTGGAATTTTCAGGCCCAACACGGTCCGTGTTGGCCTCCAGAAAGTCCATTAATTCGGTCCATAGACACCACGGACCGTGGTGTCTCAACACAGACCGTATTAGGTCAACACGGTCCGTGTTGGGCTGGTTTCTCGCGTAAATCGGTTTCCAACTTTTCTAAACGTAATACAAGATTACTTAGGTTACATACATTGTTCCAGTGGCATCGACTTGTGTGACCAAAGAGGGCCAAATAATATAGTTGTAATTAAACATATTTAATTACTAATTATAGAGGTCTCTAGCAAGACATATAATTACTATATTACTTTGGTTTAATCTCCGTATATCGAACATTGTTGACATTCCCAACAATCTCCCACTTGTCCCATAAGTGTTCGATTCCTTGAATTCTGTCACTTACCGCCTCATGTTCGATAAGGTAAGATGATGTCATCCTTATGCAAGACCCAAACGCTTTCGATCTCCGAGTTTAGACTTTGAAAAGCAAATGATCAACTATTGATTCAACTGAGCTCGCCAAGCATTTTCACCCAATCTCACCGAGTGGCCAATAAGACAATCGTCCCTAATAGGAGGACAATGTCATCTTGTTCGCATAATACATTCTCACATGATCCAATCAGAATTTGCACACCGCCTTTCTAACCTCACATTTAAAGACGCTTGACGCGCTTCCAAAGTCACAGCAGATCATGCAATTGTAATCAACCTGTGATTCAGGAATTTTGAGTGGTGAGAGCTCCATGACAATTCCCAATTTAAAGAGCTCCCATCGCGGGTCGGTTCGTAGTTATTGTCAATAATACCCATGTGATTGATTTATGATGTCATCACATCACTATGATCACGAAACTTGATCATCACCTCAATCCTACATGCTAATTATGTTGATATTATCACGCTCCTACGCGATAATACAATTAGGAAACAGTCGACTATCGACTGTGATTAGCATCATCAACTTCACTAATGGGGTTTCAGAAATCAGACCTCATCCGATTTCCCATTTTGAATTCGCTAACCCTTTTGGACATTTACATAATTCTAAACCACAATTTATGTAAAGTTTGAATTTATTTATAAATGATGAATAAATAACTATTACAAGCAATGAGCCATCTAATGTTCAAAAATGTAATTTAATAACATCATTCAAGATGTCTAATTCCTATTGCATGAGTAAGACCGCCATGCATGTGGGTTTAGTAAGCGGATCGGTGACGTTCTCATCCGTATGAACCTTGTACACATTAATATCACCTTCCTCGATGATCTTTCGAATGATGTGATACTTTCTGGACACATGCTTAGCTTTGCTGTGTGCTCTAGGTTCCTTTGCTTGAGCAATGGCCCCACTGTTGTCACAGTATAGGTCCACGCCTTCCGCAATACTAGGCACAACTCCAAGCTCCTCGATAAACTTCTTCATCCATATTTCCTCCTTCGTAGCTTCAGATGCTGCGATGTATTCTGCCTCAGTTGTAGAATCAGCGACAGTGTTTTGCTTGGAACTCTTCCAGCTCACTGCTCCACCATTTAGACAAAAGACGTATCCAGATTGACTACTGTAGTCATCTTTATCCGTCATGAAACTTGCATCAGTGTAACCTTTTACACTTAGCTGTCTCTCACCTCCATAGACCAAGGGCAACTCCTTAGTTCTATTCAGATACTTAAGTATGTTTTTCACAGCAATCCAGTGTTTCTCACTGTGGTTGGCTTGAAACTCCGCACATACTTAAAGCAAAGCTATATCCGCCTTGTACATCTCATAGCATACATTATAGACCCTACAATGAGGCATAAGGTATATTTTTCATCTTTTCTCGGTCTTCGATGTCCGAGGACAACTGCTTTACCAAGTGATGTGCTATGAACCATGGGAATGAATCCTTCTTGAATTCTCGCATGTTGAACCGATTCAACACCTTATCAATATAAGTTGTTTGATTCAATGCAATCAAACGCTTTGATCTATCTCTATAGATCTTTACTCCAAGAATGTACCGGGCCTCACCGAGATCCTTCATTTGGAAATTCTTCCTAAGCCAAGTCTTACAAGACTAGCATAGGAATGTCGTTTCCAATGAGGAGTATATCATCCACATACAGAACCAGAAAGACTATTTTGCTCCCACTGAGTTTTCTATAAACACAAGGCTCTTCTTCATTTTTCAAGAAACCAAACTCTTTGATTACATGATTAAACCGTTGATTCCAACTCCTTGAAGCTTGCTTGAGGCCATAAAGGCCTTCTGCAGCTTACAGACCTTCCCAAAACCTTTGGGATCTTCAAAACCCTCATGTTGTGTCATATACACTTCCTCTTCCAGAATCCCATTCAAGAATGCAGTCTTGACGTCTATTTGCCATATTTCATAGTCATACCATGCAGCTATGGCAAGGAGTATCCTGATAGATTCAAAAGCCGCTACTGGGGAGAAGGTCTCTTCATATTCAATACCATGAATTTGAGTGAAGCCTTTTGCCACCAGCTGTGATTTGTAAACACTAGGTTTACCATCCACGCTTTTCACTTTGAAGACCCACTTGTTTCGATGGCTTTAGCGCCTTCAGTAAGTCAACCAAGGTCCAAACCTTGTTTTCGCATGGAGTCTATCTCGGATTTCATGGCTTCGAGCCATTTCTGAATCTGGGCTCGCTAAAGCTTGTTTATAGGTCTCGGGCTCATCATACTCTACAAGGAATATGTTGATCTCCGATGTCATGAGATAACCGTATCTCTCAGGAGGGCGAATGTCCCTACTGGACCTACGAAGGGGTATGTCCACATTCCCTACTTCTTCATCTACCTGTCCCCCGACTACCTGTTCATCATCCCTTTCTTGTTGAGGATCAACAGAGATTGGAATGCATGTAGTGGTGACGAGGTATGGGATAAGATTCGAAGTGGTTTGTGGCTCTTGAACTTCACCTAGTTCAATTTCTCTCTGATGTAGATTTGGTCCCAAACCTACATCATGGGAGCCAAATACTTAACTACATTCAAAAGGAGCTTGAAACTATCACACTTGATTCATGTCCAAATAGCTTTAACCAAGGAGGAGTGATGATTTTCTCTTTAACTCAAGAACCATAAAGCTACCAAGGAAGATGTCCTAGAGTGAAATGATCTACTTTTCAAGAGCTTTCCAATGGTTCAAGAATCTTTAGATTTGGATAAGAATTGAGGGAGTTATCATCAAATGTAATCTAGCTTAGTCCATTTGTTTCTTTATGATGTCATACTTGTATTAGATGATGTAAGCTAGTTACACCCCAAATCTTGATTTGTACATGCCAAGGGGGTCCTCTATTTAGTATAAATAGACCCCTTGGGTGCCTTGTATCATCATTCAATCAATATACAAAATTCAATCAAACACTTAATGTTGTTGTGTTCTCTCTAGCCCTTGCTAGTTTCGAACTCTTGAGGGATTTTCGAGTATCACCCCCTTCTTCTATCCAAGGCTGGCATCCTTGGTGGTGAAAGGAAGGAATTGAAGAGTCTTGAAGGTGGTGTGTCTTTATCCTCCAAGAAGCTTCAATCGCCATATCCAATTCGTTCTATTCAAACAAATTGTTTCTCCATTCATTCGTCCATCATCCCATACATTTGGTAATCATATTTCATAGTTCTTTCTATCTTTCCTATTCATTTCCATTCCATTTTTGATTCTTAAGAACTTTGAGAAGGGAGATTTTCATCTTCGCTCTTAAAGATCCTAAACTCTTTTGTGTAATGAGATCTTTTGATCCCATTATACATCAAAATTGGTATCAGAGCCTAGGAGATTGATTCTCTTAGTTCTTGCACCATATTTTTGCCATCTTTCCATCACAAATCCATCCCCTACCATCCTCCATTACACGTCTACCATAGCTCCACAAAAAGAACCCCATAGCCCCACAAAGAACCCCCAAATCAAACACAAAATTCACCTAAACACAAACCCCTCTCGTCCTTCACCCCCCCAAACCCCAAAACCGTGAATCTTGCAATCTTTTTGCACCAAGATTGTTCAAGATTGAAGATTCAAGCACTCTCACACCTACACCTACGGAACCCCAAGAAGATGTTGAAGCATTGAAGAAAAGAATCACCTATCTCAACGATCAACTTAAGAGATACATGCATCTACAACATAGGGTGAACCGTGGAGATAGTGAGGTCAATGAAAGTGATGAAGAGGTGCCACAAAGACGTCCCCCAAGGGAGGAACGTTTCGACTTCAAAGTGGAGATCCCCGAATTTGACGGTAATCTTCATCCTGAAAACTTTCTAGATTGGATGCAAACTGTTGAACGTATAAATGATCTTAAGGAAGTCCAAGACGAAAAGAAGGTTAAATATGTGGCTCTTAAATTGTGAAAACATGCGTCCATTTGGTGGACTAACTTGCAAAAGAAGAGGCAAATACAAGGGAAGGACAAGATCAAAGCATGGATCAAAATGAAGAAGAAGTTGCAAGAAAAGTTCCTACCACCAAGTTATCTCCAAGATAACTATTATAAATTGCAACGTTTGGTCCAAGGGAGCAAAAGTGTTGAGGAGTACACAAAGGAATTCGAGCATATCCTTCATTGGCAGGATCTCCAAGAGGATGAGCCTCAAACTTTGGTACGTTTTCTATATGGTCTAAATGATTGGATTCGTAACATTGTTGAATTACATCCTTACCAATCTTTGGACGAATTAAGTTCTTTGGCCTTAAAAGTAGAAAGGCAAAGGAGGGAAAGAGGAAAAGAAAATGTGACCAAGTGCCAAACCACATACAAACCCCCACAAAACACACGCCCCTACATTCCACCACAAAAATCCACATTCCCCACAAAACAACCAAACACAAGAGCACAACAAAATCAACCCCCATCCATCCTAAAACCCCACGTCCAAGATCCAAAACTCCTAGCCCCAAGAAGGTGTTTTCGTTGTCAAGGCTTAGGACATTATGCTTCGGAGTGTCCTAAAAAAAGGGTAGTATCTTTGGTAGAATATCAAAGTGCTTTGTTTGTAGAACCGGAGTATCATGAAAATGAACATGAAGAAGAAGAAGGAGTTGACGTGAATGAGGAAGAGGAAGTAGAGGAGGCCGATGAAGGTGAAATGCTAGTAGTAAGAAGGTGTTGCTTGTGTCCCAAACGAGCTAGAACAAAGGGAAAACATCTTTCATACAAGGTGTACCATTCAAGGTAAGGTGTGTTCTCTAATCATTGATGGAGGAAGTTGCACTAATGCCGCTTCTACAACCATGGTGAACAAACTACAATTGGAGGTTAGTCCACACCCATCCCCTTACACAATTCAATGGCTAAGTCATGGGAAGGGAATTCGTGTGGTTCACCGTGAACTTGTAAGTCTTTCCATTGGCAAAAACTACAAAGATTCTATTTGGTGTGATGTAATTCCAATGGATGCTTGTCATATTTTTCTTAGGAGACCTTGGCTTTTTGATAGGCATGTCACGCATGATGGGAGAATGAACACATACACGTTTATTCTCAACAAAAAGAAGATCACTTTGGCTCCTCTCTCACCATCATCGATCATACGTCCCCAACAACAACCACAAAAGGAGGAGACTAACATTGTGACGTTCATGAAGGCCGAATATCATGAATTCCAAGAGCATAAAGATCTTATTCTAGCAAACTTGGAGGAGGAAGAAGCGACCCCAACTATTGAGCATGCACGTCTTCACCCTCTTTTGGAACGTTTCAAACACTTGTTCCCAAAAGAGATGCCCAAGGGATTACCTCCAAGAAGAGAAGTTGAGCACAAAATTGATCTAGTTCCGGGTTCTATGCTCCCCAACAAACCGGCCTACCGAATGAATCCAAAGGAAGCTCAAGAAGTACAAAGGCAAGTAGATGAGCTCTTATCCAAAGGCTTGGTGCGTGAAAGCATGAGTCCATGTGCTGTTCCGGTCTTACTTATGCCTAAGAAAGATGGGTCTCAAAGAATGTGTATGGATTGTCGAGCCATAAATAAAATCACAATCAAGTATAGATTCCCAATCCCACGCCTTGAGGATCTAGTTGACGAGCTACATGGAAGTGTTGTGTTCTCTAAAGTTGATTTGAGGAGTGGATATCATCAAATAAGGATTCATGAAGGAGATGAGTGGAAAACGGCATTCAAGACCAAGGAGGGCTTATATGAATGGATTGTGATGCCATTTGGCCTTACAAATGCACCATCTACTTTTATGCATTTAATGAATCATGTATTGAAGCCTCTTATTGGAAAATGTGTAGTAGTTTATTTTGATGATATTCTTGTATATAGTAGAAGTGAAAGAGAAAATGTACAACATCTAGAGTTGGTCATGTACATCTTAGAGAAGGAGAAGCTCTACGCCAATTTGGAGAAATGCCATTTCTTCTCATCCAAGATTGTGTTCCTCGGATATGTTCTTTCACAAGAAGGCATACAAGTCGACAAGGAGAAGGTGAAAGCTATTCAAGAGTGGCCTACACCAAAGTCTATTCATGAGGTATGAAGCTTTCATGGTTTAGCATCTTTCTATAGAAGGTTTATAAGGAATTTTAGCTCCATTTTTGCACCTATGACCGAATTATTGAAAGAGAAGGAGTTTACATGGACTAGAGGTGCTAATGAAGCGTTTGAAGTGATTAAGGAGAAATTGTGTCATGCACCTATTCTTACTTTACCATGCTTTGATAAAGTGTTTGAAGTTGAGGTGGATGCAAGTGGAGTAGGAATTGGAGCCGTCCTAACCCAAGAAGGCCGCCCCATTTCTTACTTTAGTGAGAAGTTGAATGAAGCCAAGAGGAAGTATAACACCTATGACAAGGAGTTCTATGCCATCATAAGAGCTCTTGAACGTTGGAGGCATTATCTTCTAAGTGGTGAGTTCATCTTACATAGTGATCATGAGGCTCTTAAATTCATCCAAGGGCAACACAAGTTAAATCCAAGGCACGCCAAATGGGTGGAGTATATGCAAGCATTCCATTTTGTGATCAAACATAAAGCGGGTCATCTTAACAAAGGAGCGGATGCTTTGTCAAGAAGGTACTTACTTACCCATGTTTTAGATTCAAGAGTCCTTGGGTTTGAACATATTAAAGAGTTGTATGCAAGTGATGAGGATTTCAAGGAGGTTTACGAGCTTTGTAAGAAGCATCCCCATCAACTTTTTCACATTGAAAATGGGTTTCTCTTCAAAGGGAATCAACTTTGTATCCCTAAAAGTAGCATTCGGGAGTTGTTAATCATGGAGGTCCATGGTGGATCATCGCGTGTCACTTTGGAATTGAAAAGACCTACCTTATGATGAAGGAACATTATTTTTGGCCAAGCATGATTAAAGATGTTGAGCACATGGTAAAGAGGTGTAATACTTGCAATATTTCCAAGGCACACGCTTTACCACAAGGGTTGTACACTCCTTTGCCCATCCCACATCATCCATGGGAAGATGTGAGTTTAGACTTCGTTGTTGGTCTACCAAGAACACAAAGAGGCAAGGATTCTATTATGGTGGTCGTTGATAGATTTTCAAAGATGGCTCATTTTATCCCATGCCATACTACTTATGATGCTACTAAAGTTGCAAACCTATATTTTGAGGAAGTAGTGAAGCTACATGGTATTCCAAAGACCATGGTGAGTGATCGAGATTCCAAGTTCCTTAGTCATTTTTGGCTTACTTTATGGAAGAAGCTTGGTACAAGATTGAAGTTTAGCACCGCATGTCATCCACAAACGGATAGACAAACCGAAGTAGCTAATCGTACTTTGGGAGCTCTTCTCCGAATATTGGTGAGTAAAGACAAGAAGGGTTGGGATACTCTTCTATGTCATGCTGAATTTGCCTTCAATCAAAGTCCAAGTAAAGCCACAGGGTTGTCACCTTTTCAAGTTGTTTATGGAAGGAACCCTCTCTAACCTATGGATCTCACGCCCATCTCTACATCAACAAAGTTTAGCTTTGAAGCTAACAAAAGGGTGGAAGAGATTAAGAAGCTACATGAGGAGGTTCGAGCCAAAATTGAGAAGTATACCTCAAGTGTATCTAGTAGAGTGAATAGATCAAGGAAAAAGGTTGTATTTGAACCGGGAGACCTTGTTTAGATTCACTTGAAGAAGGAAAGATTCCCTGCCAAAAGGAAAGGTAAGCTTGCACCAAGAGGAGATGGTCCTTATAAAGTTTTGGAGAAGATTGGTGATAATGCTTATAAGTTGCAACTTGGAGAAGACTATGAAGGAGTCAGACTTTTAATGTGAGTGATCTCAAGCCCTTTTATGGAGATAAGGAAGAACTTCCTAGTTTAAGGACAAACTCTTCTCAACTAGGGGGGAATGATGTAGATTTGGTCCCAAACCTATATCATGGGAGCCAAATACTTAACTACATTCAAAAGGAGCTTGAAACTATCACACTTGATTCACGTCCAAATAGCTTTAACCAAGGAGGAGTGATGATTTGCTCTTTAACTCAAGAACCATAAAGCTACCAAGGAAGATGTCCTAGAGTGAAATGATCTACTTTTCAAGAGCTTTCCAATGGTTCAAGAATCTTTAGATTTGGATAAGAATTGAGGGAGTTATCATCAAATGTAATCTAGCTTAGTCCATTTGTTTCTTTATGATGTCATACTTGTATTAGATGATGTAAGCTAGTTACACCCCAAATCTTGATTTGTACATGCCAAGGGGGTCCTCTATTTAGTATAAATAGACCCCTTGGGTGCCTTGTATCATCATTCAATCAATATACAAAATTCAATCAAACACTTAATGTTGTTGTGTTCTCTCTAGCCCTTGCTAGTTTCGAACTCTTGAGGGATTTTCGAGTATCACCCCCTTCTTCTATCCAAGGCTGGCATCCTTGGTGGTGAAAGAAAGGAATTGAAGAGTCTTGAAGGTGGTGTGTCTTTATCCTCCAAGAAGCTTCAATCGCCATATCCAATTCGTTCCATTCAAACAAATTGTTTCTCCATTCATTCATCCATCATCCCATACATTTGGTAATCATATTTCATAGTTCTTTCTATCTTTCCTATTCATTTTCATTCCATTTTTGATTCTTAAGAACTTTGAGAAGGGAGATTTTCATCTTCGCTCTTAAAGATCCTAAACTCTTTTGTGTAATGAGATCTTTGATCCCATTATACATCACTCTCCCACTCTTTCTCTTAGAGACAAACTCGTTCTCTAAGAAGAAAGCATTTTGAGACACAAACACTTTGTTCTCAAGAGTTGTAAGTAATACCCTTTGGTTTCCTTAGGGTAGCCCACAAAGAAAACCTTTTCAGATTTGGGTGCAAACTTGCTGTCAGGTAAAATCTTAACATAGGCTTCACATCCCCAAATCTTTAGAAAAGATAGACTGGGAACTCTTCCTCTCCATATCTCATATGGTGTCTTTTCAGTAGCTTTAGTCGGAGTCCTATTTAGAATGAGTGATGCGGTTTCAAGAGCATGCCCCCAAAAGCTAAGTGGTAATTCTGACTCTGCCATCATTGATCGTACCATATCTAATAGGGTGCGATTTCTCCTTTCAGATACTCCATTGTGTTGTGGGGTTCTGAGGAGATAGTGAGACAATCCCACAAGCTTTTAGATGGTTAATGAATTCTTGGCTCAAATATTCTCCACCTCGATCTGATTGAAGAGTTTTTATTGTTTTGCCAAGTTGGTTTTGTACTTCATTTTGGAATTCTTTGAACTTTTCAAAAGATTCAAATTTATGACGCATTAAGTAGATATACCCGTATCTACTAAAGTCATCAGTAAAAGTAATGAAATAGTAGAATCCTCCCCTAGCATTAATGCTCATTGGTCCGCATACATCAGTATGTATGAACCCTAATAAGTCGCTGTCTGCTCACCGCTCCATTAAAAGGTGACTTAGTCATTTTTTCCATCAGACATGCCTCACAAACTTCAAACTTTTCAAAGTTTAGATTTTCGAGAATTCTTGTACTTTGCAGTTTTTGGATACGATTCTGATTAATATGACCTAGCCTACAATGCCAAAGGTATGTTTCATTTGAGTCTTTTGTTTTAGCCTTTTTCGATTCAACGTGACAGATTTGTTTATCTAAATCTAATATGTAGAGGCCATTCATACGAATGCCCGTACCATAAAAGACTCCATTCTTTGTAAATGAAAAACGACCATTCGTAATATTAAAAGAATAATCTTCAATCTCAAGTACAGCTACTGAAATTAAATTCTAACTAATAGCGGGAACAAAATAACAATTATTTAGTTCTAATATAAGTCCTGAAGGTAAAGATAAATTATAAGTTCCTACGAAGACAACCGCAACTCTTTGCCCGTTTGTTGTGCGTAGGTTTACTTCATTCTTGCTGACTAGTCTACTTCTGCTTAGGCCCTGTACATTTCCACAAATGTGAGCTTCACAACCGGTATCTAATACCCATAAAGTAGAAACAGTAAGATTTATATCGATCACATCTATAATCGACTGACGATCTTTCCATTTCGATCATCCAAGTAGGTGGGGCGCTTTCTTCCAAAGGTCGTTTGCATTTTTACAATAAAAGCACTCTTCATCCGTTTGGGTCCCGCTTTAGGTTTGGCTGGGACAATAGTTTTGTTCTTGCCTTTCTTATTTGCAGGTCCTTTCTTGCTCTTGTTAGCCTTCTTGAACTTGCTTTTCCCCTTACTGACCACTAGGACATTCGAGTTAGACTTATGGGCTATCTTAATCTCCCTCTCCGCCGTGACCAACATCGCATGAAGATCCATTAGAGACTTCTTATGCCCCTGCATGTTGTAGTTCAGTTTGAAGGTGCTGAACCCTTCATGTAATGAGCTAACAAGAATGTCAGTAGCTAACTCTGGAGTATAGGGGAACCCTAGTCGCTCCATGGACTCAAAAAGACCAATCATCTTCAGCACATGGAGCCCAATGGGCTTGCCAATCTCAAGACGAGTGCGAGCAATTTGCTCATTGATTTGACATCTCTCAATTCGAGCATGTTCTTGAAACATGTTTTTCAGTTGAGTGATTGTTTGTGCCTTCTTGTTTTCAAACCGCTTTGAAGCTCGTGGAGTCATAGTGGCCAACATGATATACCGACTTGGACATCATCATCGTAATGACGCTACTTGTCTTTTCACTGAGTCGCATTTTCTTCGGGCTTGTTCTTTAAGGCTCTTTCTAGAACATATTCGCTCGCTCACTAAGGACAATCCTCGTGTTTCAGCCGATCAAGGAAATTGGTCCCAGTGAGTTTCTCTTTTTCCAAAAGAGAACGGAGGTTAACTGTGTTGTTGGTGGGTGTGTTAGACATCTTCGATTCTGACAAGACATAAAGGTTCAATTTTAGTTATTAATCATCAAAGAAATTAAACTAATTTTAACTTCAAATCAAAACACTTTATCAACTCTCATTTAGTGTTTTAATTTACCAAGACCCACAAGACTCATGGGCTCAAGTGGACGTTGGCCCAACGAAACTCGATCCCATGTTATCTTTGGTGGATCATCTTATGATCGATCATTCAAAATGACTCTTGGCAAGAAATTTGTATCGAATACAATATTTCTCTTCCTCTGCTCTTGGCCCAAAACTATTTTGATAGCCAATTTGAATAATTCGCTTTGGCTTTCTTTATTTATCCATCTAAGTGGTGTTTTGATAGGTTGAGCAATAATTCAATTTTGAGAATAGGTTTTATTATACTAAACATGCATTCTAGGTGAACTCTTTCGAAAAGCATAAAAGGCATAATAAAACATGCAATAACGAATTTAGAGCATATTTAAACTCCTAGTATGGCCACCTAGACTTAATCCCTAACACAGATGCATTTACACAATAAAATAGACTTCTTTGCACGCTAGTAGGGACACCTTTGCACACCAACACATGGTCCTTTGCATACTAATTTTTTTTATAGTAGATTCCTTTACACATTATCACAACTCCTTGGCACACTAAGTTTTTGTGGGATAGACATTTTTACACACTTGGATAAATTCATTTGCACACTAATATATATATTTGATACCGAGAGTTATATTGAAAAAAAGAGTTATAAAAAGTGAAAACAAAGTTTACCTAGAAAAAAATCATGAAAAAGACACAAATTGAAAGAAAACAAATGCAAAATGAAAAAAAAAGGAAATGAAATAAATAGGAAAAAAACGCAAAAAGAAAAAAGTTTACCTAAAAAAGTAATGTGAACAACACACATTAAAAGATTAACATGGTTAGACTCGAACTGCCAACCTCAAGGACATTAGAGTGTATGCATGCCAGTGAACTACGTGGTTTTTGGTTGAATGTAATTGCAGCAATTCATACTTAATGATTAAAAATTAAAAAAAAAAGAAAAAGAAAACGCGTGACGCTTTATGACGTATAGCGGGAGGTAGAGAATGATTTGCACTACTAAAAACTTGCCATATTGCGACGGAAATTGCGACGGAGTTTATCAAAGTTGCGACGGAATTTTTGGACCGAGCGACGGACTTTGCGACGGAATATTTTCCGTCGCAATTTGCCTCGTCGCAAGACCTCTGCGACGGACCTTGCGACGGAATTTGCGACGGACAAGTTCCGTCGCACTGTCTCACATTAAATTAAAAAACCCAAAAAAATAGCTTGCGACGGACCTTGCGACGGAAAAATTCCCTCGCAAGAAATTTTTTTTATAAAAAAAAATTCCCCTATTTCGCTTTCTTAATTTGTTTTGCTATAAATCTAATTTGTATTATTAAAATATATATGAGAAATTGAGAATATATATATATATATATATATACATACATACATACACCCACAATGTAGATTTCTTCTTTTTTTGGAACTAGGAAGGAATTATATTTCTATTACTAAAGCATAACTACAAAATGGCAGAGAGGCCAATTAAAAGGTCCTCCACCAAGATCATCTATAGGACAAACCAACATGGATGCCCACAACAGAGAGATCAAACAAGTCCATAACATTCTCTGATCTACCCAACTACCAAATGTGCCAACCACTATGTACAAACCATCACAGACAGGAGCAAAATAGTGATGGAACCAAACATAAGGATATCTAACAAACCAGTAGCTAGTAGGAAACCCAAAATAGCTAGCAGTAGACCCCAAGACCCCGATTGAATTAGACAGAAATACTGACATCACCATGCCTTTGGGCAGTGACCTTCATTTCATATCTGTAAGTTTCTTCATCAAGTTGTAAAGCCAATTTCAACTTCTCGGGTGGATCCTTGTACGTGACGAGCAAAGCTTGTTGATCTTGAGAGATATCAGCTAAACCCGCAGCAGCTAAGTTAACTGAACGCATTGCAAAGTTGATTGCCACTGTCCAATCCTTCTCCAAGAAAGATCTAATGTTAGTGACAACATCCCTCAGGTAAGGTTTCACATGGAGAGCGCCCTTTTGCAGTGTTTCAATGACGTTAGCTTCCAAGTCCAACTCAATATCATTCAAACGCAACTCCCAAGCCAGCTTCAAACCTTCCCTTAGGGTGAAAAGAGTAGCTTGCATGTGATACGGTAGAAAGATTTGGATCATGCTTTTCTTCCTTGGACTTTGTCATCTTGGACTTTCTTTCCTATCTGCTAGATAGAAACTGTTCTCCAACTGTTGGGCTCAGCTGCAATTATCCAATTTTTCAGCAAGCAGCTTTTGTTTGCTGAGATGAGTACTTGAGTTGCTGCTATAGGCATTATGAAAGCAGTTAGTCTTTACTATTATAAAACATAATTATATAGATCACTATGATATGAATCAAGTGGTGGATGCTCTAATTCAGAAACCGTGCCAAATTGGCTAAAGTATGCATTAAAGAACACAACTGAGCCATCATGAGAGGAAGGAGGTCTTAACCTTAGGCATGAAAGGGTTTACTTATTTAGATAATGTGTATATGTATATAGTGTGCAAAAACCAGTTCTCAACAGATATGGCTCTATTCTCTAAATAACATAACAGAAAATTTAGGATTCCAAAGAAAATAGACAAGCTAGATGGATTTTTCAAGGGCTTTCAAATCAAGAAGCATGAACACTATGCTTGGAGCTAGACCAGTAGACCACCTTCTTAGAAGTGGACTGCCTAGCATTACATATGATATTCAAACTGTCAAGACACAACCTATTAAATCAATAATGGCAGGATCTTCAGACGTTACTTGCAGTTGGCTATAGCATGAAGTTGGTGATTGAACAGTAGCAGACATTACATCCAAAAAACAAAATTCCAACTTTAAATGATTCCCACCTAAGCTCTAACACAAAATGATGTGCCCATTAATCCACTATTACTACTAATCCATATCACCAACACAAACCAACCATACAGAATCTTACTTAAGTATAACTGCAAAGTATATATAGAATGATAGCAACATATTACAGAAGAATATAGATAGAGATAGAGATAGAGGTGGACTTGTGATATAGTATAACACATTTGGGAGCTTGATCTTTTGGTGGGTGTGGTGCTGGTTCATCTACCTTTGCTGGTCCTCCCCCTCCTATCATCTCTCTCTCTCCAAAACCTCTTTCACTCACTCACTCACCATAGAGTCAATTCTTACTCTATAGTCTTCTACAGCCACCTTCAGAAAAGGGGGGAAAAGAGGCAAATCAGTGAAGAAAATGCAAATCTAAGATAAACCCAGATCCAAAAACTTGTTATTTCAGGAACCCAGAAACAGAAAGGGATGTTCTTCAATTCATTCCATTCACCTCTCTTCTGGGATCTTCGTCTTCGTCTTCGTCTTCTTCAGTGAAGAAAATGCGACAGACCTGGCTATATACTCTGTAACGGCGGAGAAGAGGAGACAGTGGGAGAGAATGGCGGAGATCGAGAAGGTGAACACACCGAAACATATGGGATCTAGCCGACTAAGAGCAACACAAAAACAAAGGAGGAAATGATTTGCAAACACATAGAGATGAAAGAAGGAAGAGTACCTGAGGATGGATGGCCGAGGAGAACTACAGAGCGTCGGCGCGGCAAAGGCGGGGCAAGGGTTAGGGTTAGGCGTCGCAGGGGCTGGGAGTATTTGGGCATCGTGGGGCAGACCAAAGAAATGGACTGAAGGAACTTGGAAATTTTTTTTAAAAAAATAGACCGAGCGACGGAATTTTCCGTCGCAAGGTCCGTCGCAAGGTCTATTTTTTATGCCAAATCAGCGATAGTTTAAAATGGACCGAGCGACGGACTTTTCCGTCGCAATATGGCAAGTTTCATTTGAGTCTTTTGTTTTAGCCTTTTTCGATTCGACGTGACAGATTTGTTTATCTAAATCTAATATGTAGAGGCCATTCATACGAATGCCCGCACCATAAAAGACTCTATTCTTTGTAAATGAAAAACGACCATTCGTAATATTAAAAGAATAATCTTCAATCTCAAGTACAGCTACTGAAATTAAATTCTAACTAATAGCGGGAACAAAATAACAATTATTTAGTTCTAATATAAGTCCTGAAGGTAAAGATAAATTATAAGTTCCTACGAAGACAGCCGCAACTCTTTGCCCGTTTGCTGTGCTAGGTTTACTTCATTCTAGCTGACTCGTCTACTTCTACTTAGGCCCTGTACATTTCCACAAATGTGAGCTTCACAACCGGTATCTAATACCCATAAAGTAGAAACAGTAAGATTTATATCGATCACATCTATACCTGACTTGACGACCTTTCCAGTCTTCAGATCATCCAAGTAGGTGGGGCAGTTTCTTTTCCAGTGTCCTTTGCCTTTACAATAAAAGCACTCTTCATTTGGTTTGGCTCCCGCTTTAGGTTTGGCTGGGACAATAGTTTTGTTCTTGCCTTTCTTATTTGCAGGTCCTTTCTTGCTCTTGTTAGCCTTCTTGAACTTGCTTTTCCCCTTACTGACCACTAGGACATTCGAGTTAGACTTATGGGCTATCTTAATCTCCCTCTCCGCCGTGACCAACATCGCATGAAGATCCATTAGAGACTTCTTATGCCCCTGCATGTTGTAGTTCAGTTTGAAGGTGCTGAACCCTTCATGTAATGAGCTAACAAGAATGTCAGTAGCTAACTCTGGAGTATAGGGGAACCCTAGTCGCTCCATGGACTCAAAAAGACCAATCATCTTCAGCACATGGAGCCCAATGGGCTTGCCAATCTCAAGACGAGTGCGAGCAATTTGCTCATTGATTTGACATCTCTCAATTCGAGCATGTTCTTGAAACATGCTTTTCAGTTGAGTGATTGTTTCATGTGCCTTCTTGTTTTCAAACTGTCTTTGAAGCTCAGGAGTCATAGTGGCCAACATGATACAGCTGACTTGGACATCATCATTAGAATAACGCTGCTACTTGTCTTTTTCAGCTTGAGTCGCATTTTCTTTGGGCTTGTTCTTTAAGGCTCTTTCTAGAACATATTCGTTCTGCTCTGCCCTAAGGACAATCCTCAGGTTTCGGTGCCAATCAAGGAAATTGGTCCCGGTGAGTTTCTCTTTTTCCAAAAGAGAACGGAGGTTAACTATGTTGTTGGTGGGTGTGTTAGATATCTTTGATTCTGACAAGACATAAAAGTTCAATAGTTATTAATCATCAAAGAAATTAAACTAATTTTAACTTCAAATCAAAACACTTTATCAACTCTCATTTAGTGTTTTAATTTACCAAGACCCACAAGACTCATGGGCTCAAGTGGACGTTGGCCCAACGAAACTCGATCCCATGTTATCTTTGGTGGATCATCTTAAGATCGATCATTCAAAATGACTCTTGGTAAGAAATTTGTATCGAATACAATATTTCTCTTCCTCTGCTCTTGGCCCAAAACTATTTTGATAGCCAATTTGAATCGACCTAGCTCCCACCCTACTTATTTATGATGGACAAATGATTCGTTTTGTCTTTCTTTATTTATCCATCTAAGTGGTGTTTTGATAGGTTGAGCAATAATTCAATTTTGAGAGTAGGTTTTATTATCCTAAACATGCATTCTAGGTGAACTCTTTCGAAAAGCATAAAAGGCATAATAAAACATGCAATAACGAATTTAGAGCATATTTAAACTCCTAGTATGGCCACCTAGACTTAATCCCTAACACAGATGCATTTACACAGTGAAATAGACTTCTTTGCACGCTAGTAGGGACACCTTTGCACACCAACACATGGTCCTTTGCATACTAATTTTTTTTATAGTAGATTCCTTTACACATTATCACAACTCCTTGGCACACTAAGTTTTTGTGGGATAGACATTTTTACACACTTGGATAAATTCATTTGCACACTAATATATATATTTGATACCGAGAGTTATATTGAAAAAAAGAGTTATAAAAAGTGAAAACAAAGTTTACCTAGAAAAAAATCATGAAAAAGACACAAATTGAAAGAAAACAAATGCAAAATGAAAAAAAAGGAAATGAAATAAATAGGAAAAAAACGCAAAAAGAAAAAAGTTTACCTAAAAAAGTAATGTGAACAACACACATTAAAAGATTAACATGGCTAGAAACGAACTGCCAACCTCAAGGACATTAGAGTGTATGCATGCCAGTGAACTACGTGGTTTTTGGTTGAATGTAATTGCAGCAATTCATACTTAATGATTAAAAATTAAAAAAAAGAAAAAGAAAACACGTGACGCTTTATGACGTATAGCGGGAGGAAGAGAATGATTTGTACTCCCGCGGGAGTACAATATAATTTCCGTCCAGACTTTGGTGCATAAATGTTTTAATTTTTAATTCAATACAAACAGTCCAAAATAAAAGCAGAAATTGAAAGTTATATAAAAAGTATAAAAAGAAATTTTTTTTCAAAAATTTCTGTATATTAAAATATATAAAATATAGACCAATTAATATAATTAGTAAACTTTCTAAATATACTTTGAAAGTAAGTTGATCAAATTTGAAAGTTAGATTATATTCAGGCCGAAGAGGGGAGACACCAAGTTTTCGATAAGAAGTATGACCTATCAACCTCACAATTTCTATCTAATGAAAAATTTTGCTTTTACGAAGGTTTGAACTCTTAATGTGAAGATTGAATGATGGGCGCGGTTGTCACCTGACTATATATATATATATAAATATATTTTATGCATGTCTCAGCATAAATTTTCCACTTCAATTTGTGCACAAAGCTCTACAATTCAGGCCGTATTCTATGTGGGTTTACGGTAAGTTGATGTAAGGTAAATTAAGTAAGGTGACATCAGGGATAAGAAAAGATCATAGCTAAGGTAATGTATAAAAATAATATACTAGGCTCCGTTCTTTTATGCGGTGAAATTTGCGGTGCGGTAAGTTATGGTGTGGTAAGTTGCGATGAGTTGCGGTGGATTGCGGTGGATTGTGGCAGAAATAATAAATGAGTGTTGAAATATTTTTATTAGGAAATACATTAAATAATAAATGAGTTGCGGTGGAAATCATTTTGTGAATTTTAAATAATTTTGTGGATTTTGTGGAAATATATTAAATAAAATTTGTGTTGAGTTGCGGTAGGTTGCTGTAAGTTGTGGTAAATTGCGATGCGGTAATTTGCAGTAATGCATAAAAGAACGGAGCCTAAAATATTAAAGTTGTGTTATATGGAATTTATAGTTTTTATTTTTAAGGTTAGGTGTACTTGTTTTTTTTTTTTAAATTTAAGGTTAAGTATGGTAACATGAAATAAAATTTAACCTACCAACTAACTAAAGGAACAAGGCCTCATTAATTAATTATTTTTTACCATTAACACTCAAGTATAAAGCACTGCCCGGGCTTTGCACGGGCTCTTTCAACTAGTAATCTAAATAAGTGTTATTCACTTGTTCTTTTAATCTTTTTTTTATCTGTCATTTATACTTTTCATTATTAATTTTTAATCAATAATTTTAATATAAAATTTTAATAAAAAAATATAATATTAAATTTTTTAATAGTATTTTTTGTTAGGAATCTAATGACATCGATTTTGTATGATGAATCATTATATAAATTAAGATTTTAACGGTTAAAATTTTTAACACAATTTCCTAGGCAATGAATAAAAAAAATATTATAGAGAGTATCTGAATATCCAAAAAAAGTGTTATTTCTGTTATTTACAGTATTCAGTGTCAATTTTTAATCAATAATTTCTAATGTAAAATTTTTATTAAAAAAAGTATAATATTCCCTCCGTTCCATATTAACTATCATAATTTTGACTTTCACGATCTCCAATATCACTCTTTGATTGATAATTTCTTACACAATATGTTATAAACAATTGCAATATTATACTTTTATGATAATATTTTTCGTTATAAATCTAATGATGATAATTTAATATAGCAACTCATTGTATATGTTGAGAAATTTGTGGTCAAAAACTTTGAAATTTGACTGCACGATTTTCAAAGTGACAATTAATATGGAACAGATGGAGTATTATATTTTTTTAATACTACCTCCGTCCCTAATTCATTGTCCAAAAACTACTTTTATAAGTCCAAAGTGTTTAGGAACTTGTGTAAAAAATTTATAGTTTGACACATATGCCCTTACACCACATAGAAAATTGGGAAAGAAAAAATAAAATATATTGTATACTAGTATTAGTTAAGGGTAATATGGGTATTTTAATTATTGAAATTATAAAATTTACAAATAAAAAGGGACAATTTAGTAAGAAAATTTGACACTCATTTAGGGTCTGAAGTAGTAGTATTTTTTATTATGAATTTAATGACATCGATTTTGTATGATGAATCATTATATAAATTAAGATATTAAAGGTTAAAATTTTTAACATAATTTCCTATGCGACGATTAAATAAAAATGTAGGGAGTATCTGAATATCTAAACAATTGTTTGTTGGGAGGTGATCAATACTTTTAAAAACCGACTTTTTGGGGACAACACTTTTTTATTTTACTTTAAATTTTCTTTTATTTCTAAAAAAATTGGTTGGGAGGGAACAATCCATTAATTTTAGTTCAAATTCGGTGAAATTGCATGATAAGATAAAAATGCCCTTGTTTTTTTTTACTTTAAATTTTCTTCTATTTCTAAAAAATTGGTTGGGAGGGAACAATCCATTAATTTTAGTTCAAATTCGGTGAAATTGCATGATAAGATAAAAATGCCCTTGTTTTTTTTCCCCGGTGGGTCTTTGACTTTGTATATAAATAGGTAATTTTTTTAATGCAAGAGAGGTTTGTTCATTGTTCGTGATCTTCGGAATGGCAAAATGATTGATGACAGGGAAGTGTGTGCTGGACAAGAACCAAAAAGTTACTCGAGCTCTCAAATTTTATCCTTGTCTTCAACTCATATACTTTTTTTACTTGTTTTATGTGTTTATTAATTATTGGTCATTGTTCCTTTTGTCCTTTTGCCTTACTGTTTTCATATTTTGATTATAAATATGTTGTGCTAGAGCTTGATAACTCAAAAAACGACTTGGAGGGGTATCTTATCTATTACATATATTAAAACAAAATGAAAGTAATCTACAAGTGATATGTGGCATACATTTGACATGTGGCATGCTCATGAAAAAAAATCTCATTTATTACACAAGACTATCAATTATATTAAATCACCTATTCACCTTCCCCCCCTCTCAAGTATTACTCAATAACACATTATAACATTGAATTTTAAAGAAAAAGAAATAACTATCCACTGAGGGTTATAATTCAAAAACAACTCAAAACTTATTGTATGATAGTATTAAAACCCAAAATTAATATTAAAATATATTGTATGAGGGTTACAAAATGATTTGTTCAAATTAAATAATAAAAATTACTATTATTCTTTATTATATGTAATCAAGACAATATTAAAAATAAATATAGATTTTAGTATCCTTTACTACTATATTATGTAAATTAATTTTGAAGACAATTTGTTACGAAACAAATACAAAAATAATAATAGTACGATTTTTGTATAATTGTTTTCATTAATTTCTAATTATAATTTTAATTGATAATTATTATAAAGCGCCTAAAAAAATTGCATATAAATACTGAAAAATTTCCTGTGCATCGCATGGGATATACAATGCTAGTATTTTGTGGAAACTATTTTAAGAGTCTCTTGTTCCTAGAGTATATTTGGTAGTACTATATATTCTGTGGCAACAATTAATGAGGCATTGTTCTGGTAATAAAACACAATTTTCAACGAGATAATATGTTTTATGATAGATTAATTACATATCTGGGTTAAAAGTGGCAGATGTATGATGAAATTCCAAACTAGCCACCAGTTATAATATTTAAGTGTTCCACCTTTCCTTTTATTGTCTTTCTCCATTACCTAATGCTAATTAAATTGTAAGGCTCGACTTGAAACATTCAAGGGCAAACTCCATTGATGAGTTGAAAGCTAGAGGTGAAAGGTAAGTTTCCTTATCTTCATCTTCATCTTCATCTTTATCTTCACTTGAAGTATCAACAGCAGCGATAAAGTAGTCAAACTACATTTTTTTTTACCCAATTGTGTGGTTTTTTTTTAAAAAAATAAAACATAACGATTTCATTAATAGCAAGTCATACGGCACTTACAATGAAAATTGGGATTGAACAATTATAGATTTAAAACATAGATATGAAATTCAACTTTCAAATAACTAATATTAATCTTACTGACGTTCGGCTTCAATTTCTTCGATGACTCTGCATCTTTCTTCGATGACTCCGCATCTTTACCGTTGATGGAGAACTTACCGTAAAATACATTAAGTCACCGACAATTGTGTTTTATTATCGCAAGTACAATACCTCATTAATTGTTTCCACAAAATACATAGTACTACTAGAAACAAGGGGACCTTAAAATAGTTTTCACAAAAGGTAAGGTACCTCCGAGACGTTTTTTGTTCATAATTTTCTTGGAAAGTGATGAGGGCATATATTGACATAGTTTTGGGAGCATTTTGATAGTGAAATTTGAGGATTAATGTGTTTAATTGATCTTTTATGATCTTATTTCGCTATCTTAACTGAGTTTTATGTGTTTTGTTCAATTTGTGCAGATTAATGATATGAACTCTGAAGCTCACATCCATAACTTGATTCATCATTGAAAGGGCTTTCGGACGATATAGTATAAGGTCAATTCCGAGTTGAGATGAAGGAGTTATGAGTAAGATAGCAGAAAGTGTGCGAAAACTGATATATGTCTAATATTTTGGTCATCATTTTTCCACACTTATGATATGACTTTGAGGCTTATTCCAATGGAAAGTAGACTCCTAGAGCTTTCCGAAAAGTCAAGAACCAAGTCAATCGGACGTTGGACGAAGGAGATATGGATGAAACAAGATGACCTAGAAATTTCCAAGGAAAACACGACCCGTGCAGATTAACGATTTGGTCGTTTCAACTTCTATTAATGGCTATATAATTATAGATTCAGCTGATTCATCCATCACCATCCACCTTCATTCATTCACTCCCATTCACCATCCATCTCCATCTCTACCATCATCCATCCCTTCCTCCACAAATCCATCCACATTCATCCTTAGTTGAAAATTGAGAGTTTATTGGAGTTCGAAGATCGATTCTCAGGAAATCCATTGAAGTGGAGGAGAAAAAGTCCTCACCGACTACCATTTAAGCGAGGAATGATTTTCATCTCGGTTTACTTCTCTTTCTTTTAGATTTCATGCT
This sequence comes from Portulaca oleracea, assembly GCA_029582165.1. Classification (NCBI taxonomy): domain Eukaryota; kingdom Viridiplantae; phylum Streptophyta; class Magnoliopsida; order Caryophyllales; family Portulacaceae; genus Portulaca; species Portulaca oleracea. The sequence continues at coordinate 23,054,340 of CM055878.1, forward strand.
TTCTAGAGTAGATTTTGTTATGTTTTGTGATTTGAACATGAGTAGTGAGTAGCTTTCTTTAGTTTGGGGGATAAACTCTTATTAGTTTCTTTTATAGATTGAATTTTGTTGGATTGAACAAGTTTGTTAATTTAGTTTGAATGCATTTTATTTATCCTTTGATTTTGCATGTCATTGTTTTTGCTTGATCACCATTAGCATGGATTTAGATTGTTGAATGAAGTACCGAACGGAGAAGTTCGATAATCGGAACCCTTAGGATTAAACTGATTATGAAGTGAACTAGACATAGAAGACTTTGTAATTAGGGGTAATTAGATAATTTGATCTTTAACTTAGATAAAATTGAAATAACCACGAAAGTAGGTGATTGATTTTACTAAGCAATCCGTTTCATTGCCAAAAGCTCGCTACGGAAGAATTGATGCGATTATCGACCCTAAAATGTACCAAATTAGTGACTTACAAGTTCAATCCACTTGTTTGATTCATAAAGTTACTTAGGTTTTATCCCCTGAACGTCTTTCTCATATTGATTTCATCTTGTGAATTGCGTGAATATTTGTTTGTTTTGGCCTTTTGAGCGATTAAAAATAGAATTTGATTGATTCAAAACAAAACCCAATCGATTTAGCAATCACATAGGAGGCTAGTTTGGTGTGTAGTTAGCAAAGTCCCTGTGGGATTGACCTTGATACTTGCTACACGTACACCCGTGCACTTGTGGCGTATCAAGTTTTTGGCGCCGTTGCCGGGGACTTTGTCCCTAGCCGCCACCGAACGAATATCCTTAGATTGACTAGATCATTTCGTTTTTGTTTTCCCCGTTTTTATTGTTTTTTCAAAAAAAAAAAGGATCCAAAAAAATGACAATTATCTATTTCCCCCAATTTGAGCAGGAGTTATTTTGGCGCTATTTTGAACGATTACTTGCTTGCCCTGTTCCATGTGGTATTATTCCTGGGAAATCAGATATTCTTGATATTGTAGTGGAGGGGGTGAATATAGATACTCGTACTCTATTAGAGTATTTTGGTTTTTATAGTAAATGTAACACCCCAGATATATGGTTAAGTGTGGCTTAAAGGGATTGAAATGACTACTCATATCACCAAGGTGCACCTTCTTTTATGGTAGCTCATCCGTTAGGAACTCCTTAGTTAAGCGTGCTTGGCTGAGAGTAGCCAAATGAAGGGTGACCTCTTGGGAAGTTTTTCCAGGCAGCGTGTGAGCGAGGACGAAGCACGCTGGAAAGACTCGTGGTGATTTGTGGGGCCAGTCAGCGATCCTTGAAGCGGTTATTGGTAATGTCCGCGGCCCGGGAGGGGCCGGGGCGTTACAGAATGGTATCAGAGCTCTGGGTTACAACCTGGTAGCTCCTAAGGTTTATTAGGTTTTTAGTTAGAGCTTAGGAAGCTACGTTCGGAGTGATGAGTGTAGGATGGGGGAATGGGATGTGTGTCTCTTTCTTGGGTTCCTTTTGTGTTATAAGTGCATGCTTGATTGTTCTACACATCTAATGGATGGCATACTGCTACCTTTGCCATGAACGTCGATCCTAGCTTCTCTAAAAGACCTGAAACCCGAGGAGGGTTTGGAATAGAGCCCCAAGGAGGGCCTAGAACCAGAAGAAGTCCTTGACGAGGATTCGGAGGTTGAGAGAAGACTCGACCCAACGAGGAGCAACAGCTGGAGATTTTGGATTATAGAGAGAAGCAGCTTCGAAGAAATATTGTCTCTATAGTAAAAGTGCAATGGGAGAACCATTACACAACTGAAGTCATTTGGATAGCCAAGGAGGAGATGAGATCAAAGTATCCACAATCATCCACAGCATAAGGTATGTCGAGTTTCGAGGACGAAACTCTTTTGAAGAGGGTAATGGTATAAAACCCCGAGTTTTGGGTTAGACTACCATTAGTTCCGTTTAGCAGGCGGTTGGTTTTGAGTTTAAGTTTCGAGGACGAAACTTCTTTTAAGGGGGTAATGATGTAAAACCCCGGAAAATCTGATTATAAATACCGTTACGTCGTTAGTATTATTTTACATTCGTTAATTATTTTTGTGTTTAAATGGTTAACACTTGAGCTCGTAGGACCGCCGAGGGATTATCAAGGGTAATAAAGTCTTTTCGTACGTACATGGATATGGGAATAGGGGTATGTTGGTAATTTATATGTTAATTATTGATGATTATGTGTTAGTTTTTATTTAGTTAATTATGTGATATTTATTATTATTATTGTTATTATTATTTTCATAAATTAAAAATCATATTTTGCTCCTATGGCTATTTTTAGCGGCAGTTAGTAGTATGCTTATTCTCCAAGTTAATTATATTAGCTATATTAGTTAGTACAGTCTTTAGACGGTACTCCCGCGGGAGTACAGTTTTCCCTCCTACTCCCATGTCCAACTCAGCCCAATTCAGGAATCCCAATCCAAGTGAGTAAACGCACCGTACTAAATAAAACATTTGGCATTTGAATACATGATTCATTCCAGCTAAAGTGGTTGTTTCCTTGCCGCCTATATAGTGGATTCAGGGATCATGGATTCGATTTTTTAGTATTGGTTGTTTCCTTAGCTTTGTTTTTTTGTATCTTTTTAATTATAAAATTTCTTTTTATGTTTTATTCAATATTTCACTTTTTTTACTTTTTTTATTTTCTCCTGGAAATTATTTTTATTTTAATATATATATCCTTTTTTTTTTGCTTTGTTGCTCTCTTTCCTTTCTTTTATCTTTTGACATTGTTTATATATATGTATAATATTTTAAAAGTATATATGTTGGTCTATATCAATATATGACATTTATAAACATTATTCTAGTGTGCAAATGAGTATGTACTAGTGTACAAAGAAGTCTATCCCACAAAAAATTACTACATTAAGAAATATGTACTTATGTACAAAGCAGTCTGTAGTACTATACAAAGAAATTTATTTCACAAAAAAATAATAGTATTGTTAGTCATAATGTACTCATTATACAATTTTAGTGTGCTTCCAAAAGTATTCCATAAAATTAGTGTGCAAAACAATTTGTACTAGCACACAAAGGAGTTGGTGCTGGTGTACAAAGGAGTTTGTGGCACTGGTCAAAGGAGGTTGCGATGGTGTGCAATTGCGTCTATGTTAGTGTACAAAAGAGTTTGTGGTGGTGTGCAATGAGTTTGTGCTAGTATGCAAATGAGTCTGTATTGGTGTGCAATGAGTTCGGACTAATGTGCAAACAAGTCTATGCTAGCGTGTAAATGTGTCTGTGTTAGTGTGGAAATGAGTCTTTGATAGTGTGTAAATAAGTTTATATTATTGTACAAAGGAGTATGAGGTAGTAGAGTATATATTAGTGTGTAAACGAGTCTCAGTTAGTGATCCTTGGTAGTGTGCAAATGAGTCAGTATCAGTATATACTCTAACATATACTCATTTGTACACCAATATAAACTCCTTTGCTTACTAACATTGACTCTTTTTCACACTAGCATATACTCTTTTGCATAATAGTACAAACTCTTCACACACTATAGCATACACTCTTTTGCACACTAACATAGATTCCTTTGCACACTATAATCACACTAGCACGGACTTCTTTCAACACTAACATAGACTCCTTTATGCACCGGAACAAACAATTTTGAACACCAGAACAAATTCCTTTGCACACTAGCACATACATTTTTGCACACTAACAAAAACTTTTTTGTTCCCCATAACAAAATCTTTTGCACACTAGCACATACACTCTTTTGCACACTAATATAAATTCCTTTGCACACTATAATCACACTAGCACAGACTTCTTTCAACACTAACATAGACTCCTTTATGCACCGGAACAAACCATTTTGAACACCAGAACAAACTCATTTGCACACTAGCACATATTTTTTTGCACACTAACACAAACTTTTTTGTTCCCCATAACAAAATCTTTTGCACACTAGCACATACACTCTTTTGCACACTAACATAGATTCCTTTGCACACTATAATCACACTAGCACATACTTCTTTCAACACTAACATAGACTCCTTTATGCACCGGAACAAATCATTTTGAACATCAGAACAAACTCCTTTACACACTAGCACATATTTTTTTGCACACTAACACAAACTTTTTTGTTCCCCATAACAAAATCTTTTGCACACTAGCACATACACTCTTTTGCACACTAACATAGATTCCTTTGCACACTATAATCACACTAGCACATACTTCTTTCAACACTAACATAGACTCCTTTATGCACCGGAACAAATCATTTTGAACATCAGAACAAACTCCTTTACACACTAGCACATATTTTTTTGCACACTAACACAAACTTTTTTGTTCCCCATAACAAAATCCTTTGCCCACTAGCACATACTTCTTTGCATACTGACACGAACTTTTTTGTTCCCCATAACAAACTCCTTTGCACATTAGCACAGATTCCTTTGCACACTGCCACAAATTTTTTACACCCCGTAATAAACTCCTTTATACACTAGCATAAACTTTTTCCACATCAGAATAAATTCCTTTGTACACTTGCATAAACTCCTTTATACACTAAATTTTTTGTCAAATAACGAGAGAAAAAATCAAAAATTACAAAACAAAGTAATCGTTATAGTGTGCAAAGTGTAAAGTGAATAAATAAAATATTACGGAAAAATAAAATACAAAAGAAAAAATCGATAAAGGTAGAAAAATAAAATGCTGAAATGGACACATAATTAGGAAAAAAATGAATGTTAAACAACAAGAGAAAAATAAAAAAAAACTACCTAAGGCAATAAATAAAAATCACAGCTATTAGCATAGCTCAAACTCCTGACCTCTAACATATTACAACCCACCATCTACCAGCGCGCTACAGCTTCCACATGAGCTCAACCGCACAAATTACTATTAGTTGTTAACACCAACGTAGAAAAAAAAAAAGCAAAACGCTGTCGTGAGAGCGACACGTAGCGGGATTAGGGACGAGTTATATACCCCCGCGGGAGTATATAATAATTTTCGTAGTTAGTATATGGTGCTAATTAAGTAAACTAATAAAAAAACTCTAAAACCCTAATCTCTTCCCCTCTTCTCCCTCTCTCTGCATAACAACTGCGCCACCACCTGCAACTGTTGCCGCCACCGCCTCACCAGCGATCGCCGGAGGACAACCGACGCAACCACTGCACACCAGACCGTCTTTCTCCCTTGTTTTCCTCTCCCGTTCGTCTTTCTCTCTCCCTCTGTCCTTCTTATTTCTGGTCGCCGCACGCCGCCACTGAGGACAACCCCACCGTCGTCGACGTCGCCGCTCCACTCACGGCCACCGGGAACCGCCCTCCCAACCACCAGAACCCATTGCACGCCCCGAGCGAAAAGCGTTGCTTCGCAATCGCCGCCGTGTTCGTTCGTCCGACCACCGCCGTGACCCGATCAACGCTACCTCGTCGCCAGACAACCACCCCGACGCACTCCGCCGCCGCCTAAGTCACCGGAGCCCCGACCGCCGCCCGTTCTGCCGTTTCTTCCCAGTTTGCGTAAACCCTAAACCTAAATCATATCTGTTTTCATTATTATTATCATTGCGTTTGTGATTAGCACTATTCTTCCTTATAATCTGAGTTACTCTGGGGCTCATACTTGCATGTTCATGCTTTCATCCAGTGGTATCAGATGTTTATTGTCATAGTTAGAGTATTAATCTCTCCCTAACTAGTCATTTTAAAAGAATAAAAGTGTTAGAGCAGTGTTGTGTGGTACAAATTTATGTTTTGCTGCATGAGTACTTGGTATTTGGGCTTTATAAAACAGGCTCAATTGTCTAATTATTGAAGACAAGTGTATTTTCTCAGGTTTTAATTCCGACTTTCCGCGTCTTCCACACGCCCTTTGTTTTCTGTGTTCATCCTTCTTTAGCCTCTTGTGCCGCTGTAATTTTCGATCGCCGGAGCCAGCTCACCGCTATTGAAGATATATAATCTAGATGGGATACTCGGAATTTGTTACTTGACTTAATTCGAAAGCAATGGACCCATTTTTCAAATGGGTAAGCATGAAAATTTCAGCAAAGAAAAAACTTCTCAGAAGATATATAATCTCCTCTAACATGCTTGCCGAAAAGGGGTTTGCATAGCAATTTCCTGGAGGGTTACAAAGATGGGATTGTTAGAGAAGTGGGAAAGATTCAATTTTTTTTATGGGATTTCAGAGAAGAAGGAGAAGAGAGATCTAGGTGTTGAAATTGGGCATGGGGAGTGAAAATTGGAGCGGCTGAGTTGAAACAACTGAGAACCAAGCCATTAAATTTCGCCACAACATCTTTCATCTGTGTGTATTCAAATGCCGCAAGAACTGAACCTACACAGGACAGGAGAATATGGGGCTATTAGCCTAAATTCAATAATCATCCTCTCCAGTACACCTTGTCTCTTGTTGTAGGCATACAATAGTGTACTAAGCCTTCCAACCCTCAATCATAATGAATCTAATGCACATAGACAGACTTACACGTTGTAATTCAGGTGCCAATTTCTGAAGCTGCTTTAGAATTGATTCAAGAGCATTTAAAGGGAATGAATTGTCATGCCTGAAACTTTCTTACTGCAATACATGCATTCTAAGTTTGGTGCCCTCACATTTGCTCCATCTTCACTTTATAGAAGAACAATAAACTTTCTTACTGCAATACATACATTTTAAATGCCTTACTTTATGCATTATTTTCGTCTCTATTAATTAGTATAGATGTATGATTTTAAAGTATCACGTCTTGCACTTCAGTGTGATCAAGTTTATCTCTAAAATAGACATATTATACATACAAGTTTATCTGTAAAAATTATATCTTTCTCTAATAGGAGGGTTTCTGCCTTAAAACTTTAGCCTACCTCCCTTAGAGTAGGATCTTAGCCTGTGTGGGATTTTATCTTATAGCATCTATATCACTGTCTTTCCTGGGGATGGTATTGATCCTGAGATTGCCAATTCTGTCTAACAGGTATGTTTCTTTGATCTCATTCAGAATTTACCTCCCTTTTTTTTACAAAGCTTTTTGGTGAATTTCAGATTCGGCTTCGTCCCCTGATTGATTTATGGGACCCTTGATTGATTCTACCTTGTCTAGATGTTCTTATTTTTTGATTCGTTATTGAGAAAATGTTTTCCATGTTTTGCACGGGCGCCTTCTGCAAAATGTCTAGGAATTAGGAGATTCATGCTGTTAAAACGCTATTTGACATAAAAGAGTGTATGTCCTCGGAAATTATTTTGGTGTTTGACCGGGATAATACCAAGGGAATTTTCTGTAGTTTCTGTAAGAGTTAGTTCTGATTGGGTGTGAAGTCTTGGCAACTTGGTGAAATTGAGCGCTTTGTCGATACAAGAAGTTACACTGAATCAACATCTTCCTAAAATTTAGAATATTAGGCAAATAAATTCATCAGTTAGAGCACAGTTTGATGGACTTTTTATTTATTATTATTTTTTTTTATCAATAGGTGAATACATGTCATTAAAATGATACATCATGAATTCTGTGTATACCATGTTTAGTAATAATATTGATCTCAAGAAGAGTCTCAGAATGCTAACTTAATTAAGGATCATTCTTATTTTTTTAAGAAAGGCAAATAGGGACCTGACTTCCCTTGCAATTACAGCCGAGTCTTATGGTGATAGAGTCATGTGAACAAATTATACTGCTTCTGAATCCTAACTTGACCTTTCAGTTTCCAGTCTATTCTTTAGACTTCAATGCTATAGTTTCTACCTTCTTCCAACACATTCCTGAAGCATATATAATGTAATGGTCCAAACTTGCTTCAACATGCATGTTCTAGGTGTCTTTGAGTTCTGTTTACTGGTTGCCATCTAGACATCAACCTTAGTACATAGCATCATACAAGTGTGGACTTCAATGCTATATGACTTAGCTTCTTCAACCCCCCCTAATTCTAAATAAAAGTCATGTATATATTTATTTTGAGGTGTCAAACGGCACGGGCATTGCCACTAGTCTTTTAATAAATTTGAGATTGTGTGATGTGTGTGTTTGTCCCGTTTGAGGCTTTGTGATTGGTTAAGAGTGTGTCGCTCTATGAGTTAAAAGGCAGAAATATATACTCCATCCATTACATATTAATTGTCATAATTTTGATTTTTACGGTTTTCAATATCACTTTTTGATTGATAATTTCTTACATAATATGTTATTAACAATTGTTATATTATACTTTTATGCTAGTATTTTTCATTACGAATATAATGGTGATAATTTTATAAAGCAACTCATTGTGTGTATATTAGAGAAATTTATAGTCAAAATTTTTAAAATTTGACTGCACAATTTCCAAAGGCGACAGTTAATATGGAAAGGAGGGAGTACTAAGTATTGATATGAATTCAAGTGCTGGAGTATGCTATTTTTACGAAATTTTGATAGATTATTTTTGGTCTAATTGAGGAGTCCCACCACATTACCACAAGAAAAGAGTATATGGGGAAAGCGTGTCCATGCATGCATGTGTTTTTCCTTCTAGTGGATTATAAAGTTGTTTACAATTTATGTGGGTGATTCAATTGATTGTTTATACTTTCTAAGTGTAGGTCTCCATTACAAACCCTTATAGCAAAGACTTGCAAGGAACTCGATCGACATTAAATCTATTCCAAGTAAAAGGATAATTCTCAATCGATGGGTAAAGACTGGTTAGAAATCCCCAGAGATATTGTTGCAAAGATTGTGGAGCATGTAGAACTATATGATGACTTTGAAGCCTTTGCTGAGGTTTGTTCTGAATGGCGACTGGCAATCAAAGAAGACACTCGTAAATACACCAACAAAAGCAACATGCAACTGCCTCTTCTCACGTTGGTGGACGCTGATGACTGTTCGTATCGTAGATTGTACAGCCTCACCAAGCGCAAGTTCCTCAAGATCAATGTCCCGTCGTCAGTGCTTGAGCCAGGCAAGGAGGATGATCAAACCAGGAGGTATTTCTCTTCGCGCGGCTGGCTCATTGCGGTGTCGCAAAACAGTCGTCGGGTTGTCCTTTTTAATCCCTTTTCACACGATGATGATAGTAATAATGTTATTGAGCTTCCGATGCTACCAGTACACCTTCTCATACGAGGTCTTGATGAATGGGAGGATTGGATGCTCTTAATTGACCTTAAGAAATTTGTTCTTTCAAGTTGTCCCTCTTCCAAGGCTAATAATGATTACATGGTTGCTGCAATACTTGGGAACAACCCACAAGTAGCTACGGAGACCGGGCAAGATAAATGGAGCGAGCACTGATGCGAATCTTTTAGTGATTTCGAAGAGGGTTATATTTATGACATATGTTTTTTTCGAGGCGAATTGTATGGCATTAACGGTAGAGGCTACCTGATCGCTTATGGAGACTTGGACGATCCAAATAAGCACCCTCCCAGAGTAGTTGCTAATTTGGAGCGTCTTATTGGAGGCGGCGCACATCCAGGCAGCTTGTATCTCATGGAATTTAAGCCTGGATGTGAATTTGAAGGCCAAACCTCTCACTTATTAGTGCTTCAGAAGATATTGTTTGTTCAAGAACATAGGAGCATGAACTAGCCGCGCAAGTACAAGACTACAACATTCAAAGCATGGATGGTGAATGTTGAGAATGGTGAGGTTGAACGATTGAGTAGTTTGGGGAATCAGGCTATCTTTGTCGGATTCAATTCTACCTTTTCCGTGAAGGCGTACGCAAATATTGATGATGAGTGCGGAGGGTGCAAAGCGAATTGTATCTATTTTACTGATGATAACTATGAAGTTTATTGCCGAAGGAAAGGAGGAAGGGACATGGGAATTTATAGTTTGGCACTCGACAAACATGTTCACTATCGACATCTTTACTACCATGGTCCATCGCGTTATAGCCGTCTCAATCCCCCTACATGGCTAGAGTTTCCTAGTGCTTGACTTACATTGTCAATTCAATTGAAACTACTTGGTTCATCTATATATATTTCCTCAATTGTATTTTTTTGGGACAATCTTTCTATTTTTTGATGATCCTTACTTTATATTATATGAAAGTTATTTTCATAGGATTAATGGTAGATGACATTATATTATGTCATGCTCAGTATTATGAAAGAATTCAGATTCTTTTCTACTTCTTTTCTCAGCTCTTTGTATCTGAAGCCTTGCAAAGTTGGCCCTTGAGTGCAGCTACTGCTGTCTTGAATTGAATGAGGGGTGCGATAGCTGCGATTAGTTTGATCTGAATTTTCTGTGTCAGAACAACGTCTACTTAGGATTTGGTTGAAAGTTGGGGGCAGGTCTTTTGATCTAAAGTCAAGTAAAGGATGAGCATAATGGTGCAGCAATGCAGTAGTGGAATGAACATTGCAATTATGTTCTGTTTGATCATAAGAGGAAATCAAAGTTTGTGTGATGTGGGGTTGATGGTTGGCTTGATTCTTGGCAACAACAGAAGTGGTAAAATATTAATAGTAAAAGGGTGAAGGCAATTCTTGGAGAGGGTGAAGATTTAAGTTCTTTGCTCTTTTTGGCTCTAGCATGACTTTCTGTTGGCTTATCAAGTGGAGTCTGAGTTTTGGTCTTTGGATGTGGTAATGTGGAAACTAAGTTCAGGGTCTACTATTAGGAGTTTGAACGATCTCACACTCAGGGGGTCATTCTGATAAGTAAGGTTCATCGCATTCACAACATTTTTTAGTAGAACTCTGTGTTTATTCCTTGATGTATCTAGAGTTATTTTTCTCTTTGTTGTGTCGTCTTGGCTCAGGACTGTGTGGTGGAGGATCTTCAATTTGCTCTGTGTTGGTTGTTCTCTTCTTGAGTTGTCTACCTTTTTCTAATGGCACAACGTTTGAATAAAAGGGTCTCTTGACCGCAAATTATCAAAAAAAAAAATGTTGTCAAATACCTTCAAAGGTTGAATTATTAACACTTAAAAACCTTTTGTGTTTTAAGTTTGATGATCTTATTGTTCTCTTTTGCTTTAGTATGCTACTTTGCCTCGTTGCTTACCTGTTCTCCTTTGTCTATTTTATTTAATATTGGTAAGTTGAGTCATCTACTGGGCTCCATATGTCAAGGAGAGCCTAATGGGTCCACAAGCCCATGGAGAATGGGAAAACCAGACATACGAACCCGTTGTTGCACTTAGAAATCTGTAACGACCCGAAGAAAATAGCCCCTTAATAAGTACTTATTAGTTTAAATAATCAAGGTCAGCGATAAACCACGAATAGTTAAAGTGTGTGTTCCAAAATTTTGTTTTACTAACCTAGCTAGTGTATGTTTTGCAGGACTTGAACAGTGCAACGATCGTCAACAAATTAGTTTAATTTTATTGTCTTGAGAAATCACTACCGATAATTTTTACGGTGATTATGATTATACATGAATCCTTTTAGTGAGACCGATGTACTAGGTCATTCTTTATTCGAATTAATTAAGGTTATAAATATGAGGAATTTTATGGAGATGTTAGATATATTTATTTGGGTTACCAATAGTATTTTTACGGATTAGTAAATTTAGGAAAATTTAGTTTAGGGAGATATAAGTATAAGGAGGGAGTTAAAAACTGAAAAAATTATGTTATGTGGGCATTATCTCAGCCAGCTGCAAGGAAAGGAAGAGACATTTGGGCCCTTGGGATTTCATAATTGCAACCCACATATTATTTCTCATTTTGAACATTCAAACTCTCACTCCTTCTCCTCTCTAGAAAACCTTAGCCTCCACTTCCTTGAAGAGGCTGCCATCGATTCTTTTGTCGATGGTAAGCCCCAATTTGATTGATTTCTACTTCAATTGTTAATTTAGTTTTACGTTTACGCAAAGAAAGTTAGTCTCTTCTTTTGTAAAGTTTTTATTGTACCCTTATTTAGGGTTTTTAGTCTCTTTCTAGAGTTTTATTGTACCCTTATTTAGGGTTTTTAGTCTCTTTCTAGAGTTTTTGTTCAGTTGGTGTAGTCTAATACGTTGGATGAAGATCTACTTTCAAATCGCTATAGCACGGGTTGTGAGGTTCTCCGCCAATGGTAAAGCTGCAGAGTCATCGAAGAAATCGGAGCCGAACGTCAGTAAGATTAGTATTAGTTATTTGGAAGTTGAATTTCATATCTATGTTTCAGATCTACAATTGTTCAATCACAATTTTCATTGTAAGTGCCGTATGGCTTGCTATTAATGAAATATGTTTGATTTCAAAAAAAAAAAAATCTCACTCCTCTCACTCATCCCTTACTCTCTCTCTCGGTTAAACCCCCTACCTCCCTCACTCCCCAACCATCCTGCCGCCTTTCTCGCTCTACTGCCGGCCAACAGCCAACGCCGGCAGAATTCCGGCCACCGTCACCACCGGGCACTTCCATCTTTTTTCTTCTCTCTTCCATTGAGTTGGTAAATTCTCTTGTCTTTCACACTATCTCTTTCAAGTGGTAGATTAAACATGCAATCTGATTTGAGAGTGAATATTTTCATGTTATTACAGAGATTAATCTTGTTGGACATAAGTTTAAGAGTTGATTATTGAAGATGATAAGGTATGTTAGTGAATAATGTGATGTTTGGTGGGGAATTCATGAAGTTTATGATTAGAGCATTGATATATGTTCAATTTATGCTTTGCATGTGTGATTTATGAGCTATGGAGATAGGTTTTTGGGGTTTTAATTCTGGAAATTTGAAATTCATGCTTAGGAAAGGTGTTGGGAAGAAATAAGGGTAGAATAATTAAGTTTAGTACACATGCAACACCAATTAAAGCTTAGTAATACAATCTGGTTATGGTCTGAATATTTCAGGGGGTATAAAATATGATTTGGACCCAAATTATGGTTTGATTAAGTAGTATATGATGATAGCTAACCCCCGGTTTTTGAATTACGTAATTTCGACTTATATACTAAAAGTTATAACCAAAACCGTGAAGGGGTGCATTTACATACGGATTTTTGGAGGTAGTCTTGAAATGTATATTTTTCGTGGGGATAAAAATTTGTTTGGATTCAGTGTTCAACATAAACGTTTTAGAGATCCTTTGAGCTTTCCGGAAAGGTAAAATTCGTAGTCATATGATACTGGGAGTGAGAGTTTTGAGTTTTCCGAATAATTGAAGTTTAATGGTTATTATTCCGGACAGCTAGTAAAGATGTTAGTTTTTATCCACCTTAGCCATGTTTCTAGCTTTCTTGGTCAACTACAAAGTTGGAGTGTATGCTCTAAGCTTTCCGAAAAGACCTCTCGTGACATGATCCGATATTTGAAGAATAAGTTATGATCTTACGAGTACGCCTTAGAAATCAAGTTCATCATTGTTATTATTATTCTCCCGTGCTACCAATTAAGTTAAGTCCTAATTTATGATTTTTGTTTCTTGTAAAGTCCCTCCAAGAGATCGTTGCGCTACTGTTCTGTTAGGTTTTAGGTTATCTATTTCCTAAACAGATACAGATTAATTGGCGGAATATTCATAACAATTATAAAACAATCAATCACAACAATTACAGAGGCTTTAGTAATTATACCTGATCGCTAATCCAGCTGATGAAGAGGTTGACCTTCGAGATTCCAATGCTGAAATCCTCTACTGAAAGTCCACGTAGCACTCCGGGAACCCGACTGCTAGATCGACCCGATCGAGACGAATCTCAATCTAAGATGTATGTGAGATTGTTTCGGAAACAAATAATGATTCCTAAAATTAGAACTGCAAAACTAAAAGAGAGAGGAACTCAGGAAATCACCTTGGTATCTCTCTAAGAGTCTCAGGCAGTTGGTGTGTGATAATCTCTCCCAGAGATCCCTTTATATAGTGTTTAGAAAACCTAGGGAGAGGATTCAAAACCCTAAAGGACCGACTTAACGCAACGGTGGAATTTTCAGGCCCAACACGGTCCGTGTTGGCCTCCAGAAAGTCCATTAATTCGGTCCATAGACACCATGGACCATGGTGTCTTAACACGGACCGTATTGGGTCAACACGGTCCGTGTTGGGCTGATTTCTCACAGAAATCAGTTTCCAACTTTTCTAAACGTAATACAGTATTACTTAGGTTACATACATTGTTCCAGGGCACTGACTTGTGTGACCCAGTAGGGCCAAATAATATAGTTGTAATTAAACATATTTAATTACTAATTATAGAGGTCTCTAGCAAGACATATAATTACTATATTACTTTGGTTTAATCTCCGTGTATATCGAACATTGTCGGGACATTCCCAACAATCTCCCACTTGTCCCATAAGTGTTCGATTCCTTGAATTCCCTTGTCACTTACTGTCTCATGTTCGGATAAGGTAAGATGATGTCATCCTTATGCAAGACCCGAAACGTTTCTCGATCTCCGAGTTTAGACTTTGAAAAGCAAATGATCAACTATTGATTCAACTGAGCTCGGCCAAGCATTTTCAGTCCAATCTCACCGAGTGGCCAATAAGACAACTGTCCCTAATAGGGAGGACAATGTCATCTTGTTCAGACACACATTCTCACATGATCCAACTGTAACCCAGACACCGCCTTTCTAACCTACTGTTACGAAAGGCGTTTGACGCGCTCCAAAGTCACAGCAGATCATGCAGTCTGTGTACTGAACCCAGGATTCAGGAATTTTGAGTGGTGAGAGCTCCTATGACAATTCCCAATTTAAAGAGCTCCCACTGCGGGTCAGTTCGGTAGTTATTGTCAACAATACCCATGTGATTGATTTATGATGTCATCACATCACTATGATCACGAAACTTGATCATCACCTCAATCCTACATGCTAATTATGTTGATATTATCACTGTTCCTACGTGATAATACAATTAGGAAACAGGTCGACTATCGACCAGGATTAGCATCATCAACTTCACTAATGGGGTTTCAGAAATCAGACCTCATCCGATTTCCCATTTTGAATTCGCTAACCCTTTTGGACATTTACATAATTCTAAACCACAATTTATGTAAAGTTTGAATTTATTTATAAATGATGAATAAATAACTATTACAAGCCATGAGCCATCTAATGTTCAAAAATGTAATTTAATAACATCATTCAAGATGTCTAATTCCTATTGCATGAGTAAGACCGCTTGCGGCAGGGGTTTAGTAAGCGGATCGGTGACGTTCTCATCCGTATGAACCTTGTACACATTAATATCACCTTCCTCGATGATCTTTCGAATGATGTGATACTTTCTGGACACATGCTTAGCTTTGCTGTGTGCTCTAGGTTCCTTTGCTTGAGCAATGGCCCCACTGTTGTCACATTATAGGTCCACGCCTTCCGCAATACTAGGCACAACTCCAAGCTCCTCGATAAACTTCTTCATCCACATTTCCTCCTTCGTAGCTTCAGATGCTGCGATGTATTCCGCCTCAGTTGTAGAATCAGCGACAGTGTTTTGCTTGGAACTCTTCCAGCTCACTGCTCCACCATTTAGACAAAAGACGTATCAGTTGACTCGTAGTCATCTTTATCCGTCATGAAACTTGCATCAGTGTAACCTTTTACACTTAGCTGTCTCTCACCTCCATAGACCAAGGGCAACTCCTTAGTTCTATTCAGATACTTAAGTATGTTTTTCACAGCAATCCAGTGTTTCTCACCAGGGTTGGCTTGAAACCTGCTGCACATACTTAAAGCAAAAGCTATATCTGGCCTTGTACATCTCATAGCATACATTATAGACCCTACAGCCGAGGCATAAGGTATATTTTTCATCTTTTCCTGGTCTTCAGATGTCTGAGGACAATCTGTTTTACCAAGTGATGTGCTATGAACCATGGGAATGAATCCCTTCTTGGAATTCTGCATGTTGAACCGATTCAACACCTTATCAATATAAGTTGTTTGATTCAATGCAATCAAACGCTTTGATCTATCTCTATAGATCTTTACTCCAAGAATGTACCGGGCCTCACCGAGATCCTTCATTTGGAAATTCTTCCTAAGCCAAGTCTTACAAGACTAGCATAGGAATGTCGTTTCCAATGAGGAGTATATCATCCACATACAGAACCAGAAAGACTATTTTGCTCCCACTGAGTTTTCTATAAACACAAGGCTCTTCTTCATTTTTCAAGAAACCAAACTCTTTGATTACTTGATTAAACCGTTGATTCCAACTCCTTGAAGCTTGCTTGAGGCCATAAAGGCCTTCTGCAGCTTACAGACCTTCCCAAAACCTTTGGGATCTTCAAAACCCTCATGTTGTGTCATATACACTTCCTCTTCCAGAATCCCATTCAAGAATGCAGTCTTGACGTCTATTTGCCATATTTCATAGTCATACCATGCAGCAATGGCAAGGAGTATCCTGATAGATTCAAAAGCCGCTACTGGGGAGAAGGTCTCTTCATAGTCAATACCATGAATTTGAGTGAAGCCTTTTGCCACCAGCTGTGATTTGTAAACACTAGGTTTACCATCCATGTCGGTTTTCACTTTGAAAACCCACTTGTTTTTGATGGCTCTAGCGCCTTCAGGCAAGTCAACCAAGGTCCAAACCTTGTTTTCGTACATGGAGTCTATCTCGGATTTCATGGCTTCGAGCCATTTCTTTGAATCTGGGCTCGCTAAAGCTTGTTTGTAGGTCTCGGGCTCATCATACTCTACAAGGAATATGTTGATCTCCGATGTCATGAGATAACCGTATCTCTCAGGAGGGCGAATGTCCCTACTGGACCTACGAAGGGGTATGTCCACATTCCCTACTTCTTCATCTACCTGTCCCCCGACTACCTGTTCATCATCCCTTTCTTGTTGAGGATCAACAGAGATTGGAATGCAAGTAGTGGTGACGGGGTATGGGATAAGATTCGAAGTGGTTTGTGGCTCTTGAACTTCACCTAGTTCAATTTCTCTCTGATATAGATTTGGTCCCAAACCTACATCATGGGAGCCAAATACTTAACTACATTCAAAAGGAGCTTGAAACTATCACACTTGATTCACGTCCAAATAGCTTTAACCAAGGAGGAGTGATGATTTGCTCTTTAACTCAAGAACCATAAAGATACCAAGGAAGATGTCCTACAGTGAAATGATCTACTTTTCAAGAGCTTTCCAATGGTTCAAGAATCTTTAGATTTGGATAAGAATTGAGGGAGTTATCATCAAATGTAATCTAGCTTAGTTCATTTATTTCTTTATGATGTCATACTTGTATTAGATGATGTAAGCTAGTTACACCCCAAATCTTGATTTGTACACGCCAAGGGGGTCCTCTATTTAGTATCAATAGACCCCTTGGGTGCCTTGTATCATCATTCAATCAATATACAAAATTCAATCAAACAATTGATGTTGTTGTGTTCTCTCTAGCCCTTGCTAGTTTCGAACTCTTGAGGGAGTTTCGAGTATCACCCCCTTCTTCTATCCAAGGTCGGCATCCTTGGTGGTGAAAGGAAGGAATTGAAGAGTCTTGAAGGTGGTGTGTCTTTATCCTCCAAGAAGCTTCAATCGCCATATCCAATTCGTTCCATTCAAACAAATTGTTTCTCCATTCATTCGTCCATCATCCCATACATTTGGTAATCATATTTCATAGTTCTTTCTATCTTTCCTATTCATTTCCATTCCATTTTTGATTCTTAAGAACTTTGAGAAGGGAGATTTTCATCTTCGCTCTTAAAGATCCTAAACTCTTTTGTGTAATGAGATCTTTTGATCCCATTATACATCAAAATTGGTATCAGAGCCTAGGAGATTGATTCTCTTAGTTCTTGCACCATATTTTTGCCATCTTTCCATCACAAATCCATCCCCTACCATCCTCCATTACACGTCTACCATAGCTCAACAAAAAGAACCCCATAGCCCCACAAAGAACCCCCAAATCAAACACAAAATCCACCTAAACACAAACCCCTCTCGTCCTTCACCCCCCCAAACCCCAAAACCGTGAATCTTGCAATCTTTTTGCACCAAGATTGTTCAAGATGGAAGATTCAAGCACTCTCACACCTACACCTACGGAACCCCAAGAAGTTGTTGAAGCATTGAAGAAAAGAATCACCTATCTCAACGATCAACTTAAGAGATACATGCATCTACAACATAGGGTGAACCGTGGAGATAGTGAGGTCAATGAAAGTGATGAAGAGGTGCCACAAAGACGTCCCCCAAGGGAGGAACGTTTCGACTTCAAAGTGGAGATCCCCGAATTTGACGGTAATCTTGATCCTGAAAACTTTCTAGATTGGATGCAAACTGTTGAACGTATATTTGATCTTAAGGAAGTCCAAGGCGAAAAGAAGGTTAAATATGTGGCTCTTAAATTGTGAAAACATGCGTCCATTTGGTGGACTAACTTGCAAAAGAAGAGGCAAATACAAGGGAAGGACAAGATCAAAGCATGGATCAAAATGAAGAAGAAGTTGCAAGAAAAGTTCCTACCACCAAGTTATCTCCAAGATAACTATTATAAATTGCAACGTTTGGTCCAAGGGAGCAAAAGTGTTGAGGAGTACACAAAGGAATTCGAGCATATCCTTTGGCGTTGTGATCTCCAAGAGGATGAGCCTCAAACTTTGGTACGTTTTCTATATGGTCTAAATGATTGGATTCGTAACATTGTTGAATTACATCCTTACCAATCTTTGGACGAATTAAGTTCTTTGGCCTTAAAAGTAGAAAGGCAAAGGAGGGAAAGAGGAAAAGAAAATGTGACCAAGTACCAAACCACATACAAACCCCCACAAAACACACGCCCCTACATTCCACCACAAAAATCCACATTCCCCACAAAACAACCAAACACAAGAGCACCACAAAATCAACCCCCATCCATCCCAAAACCCCACGTCCAAGATCCAAAACTCCTAGCCCCAAGAAGGTGTTTTCGTTGTCAAGGCTTAGAACATTATGCTTCGGAGTGTCCTAAAAAAAGGGTAGTATCTTTGGTAGAATATCAAAGTGCTTTGTTTGTAGAACCGGAGTATCATGAAAATGAACATGAAGAAGAAGAAGGAGTTGACGTGAATGAGGAAGAGGAAGTAGAGGAGGCCGATTAAGGTGAAATGCTAGTAGTAAGAAGGGCCTTAAGTGTTGCTTGTGTCCCAAACGAGCTAGAACAAAGGGAAAACATCTTTCATACAAGGTGTACCATTCAAGGCAAGGTGTGTTCTCTAATCATTGATTGAGGAAGTTGCACTAATGCCGCTTCTACAACCATGGTGAACAAACTACAATTGGAGGTTAGTCCACACCCATCCCCTTACACAATTCAATGGCTAAGTCATGGGAAGGGAATTCGTGTGGTTCACCGTGTACTTGTAAGTCTTTCCATTGGCAAAAACTACAAAGATTCTATTTGGTGTGATGTAATTCCAATGGATGCTTGTCATATTTTGCTTGGGAGACCTTGGCTTTTTGATAGGCATGTCACGCATGATGGGAGAATGAACACATACACGTTTATTCTCAACAAAAAGAAGATCACTTTGGCTCCTCTCTCACCATCATCGATCATACGTCCCCAACAACAACCACAAAAGGAGGAGACTAACATTGTGACGTTCATGAAGGCCGAATATCATGAATTCCAAGAGCATAAAGATCTTATTCTAGCAAACTTGGAGGAGGAAGAAGCGACCCCAACTATTGAGCATGCACGTCTTCACCCTCTTTTGGAACGTTTCAAACACTTGTTCCCAAAAGAGATGCCCAAGGGATTACCTCCAAGAAGAGAAGTTGAGCACAAAATTGATCTAGTTGACGAGCTACATGGAAGTGTTGTGTTCTCTAAAGTTGATTTGAGGAGTGGATATCATCAAATAAGGATTCATGAAGGAGATGAGTGGAAAACGACATTCAAGACCAAGGAGGGCTTATATGAATGGATTGTGATGCCATTTGGCCTTACAAATGCACCATCTACTTTTATGCATTTAATGAATCATGTATTGAAGCCTCTTATTGGCAAATGTGTAGTAGTTTATTTTGATGATATTCTTGTATATAGTAGAAGTGAAAGAGAAAATGTACAACATCTAGAGTTGGTCATGTACATCTTAGAGAAGGAGAAGCTCTACGCCATTTTGGAGAAATGCCATTTCTTCTCATCCAAGATTGTGTTCCTCGGATATGTTCTTTCACAAGAAGGCATACAAGTCGACAAGGAGAAGGTGAAAGCTATTCAAGAGTGGCCTACACCAAAGTCTATTCATGAGGTACGAAGCTTTCATGGTTTAGCATCTTTCTATAGAAGGTTTATAAGGAATTTTAGCTCCATTTTTGCACCTATGACCGAATTATTGAAAGAGAAGGAGTTTACATGGACTAGAGGTGCTAATGAAGCGTTTGAAGTGATTAAGGAGAAATTGTGTCATGCACCTATTCTTGCTTTACCATGCTTTGATAAAGTGTTTGAAGTTGAGGTGGATGCAAGTGGAGTAGGAATTGGAGCCGTCCTAACCCAAGAAGGCCGCCCCATTTCTTACTTTAGTGAGAAGTTGAATGAAGCCAAGAGGAAGTATAACATCTATCACAAGGAGTTCTATGCCATCATAAGAGCTCTTGAACGTAGGAGGCATTATCTTCTAAGTGGTGAGTTCATCTTACATAGTGATCATGAGGCTCTTAAATTCATCCAAGGGCAACACAAGTTAAATCCAAGGTACGCCAAATGGGTGGAGTATATGCAAGCATTCCATTTTGTGATCAAACATAAAGCGGGTCATCTTAACAAAGGAGCGGATGGTTTGTCAAGAAGGTACTTACTTACCCATGTTTTAGATTCAAGAGTCCTTGGGTTTGAACATATTAAAGAGTTGTATGCAAGTGATGAGGATTTCAAGGAGGTTTACGAGCTTTGTAAGAAGCATCCCCATCAACTTTTTCACATTGAAAATGGGTTTCTCTTCAAAGGGAATCAACTTTGTATCCCTAAAAGTAGCATTCGGGAGTTGTTAATCATGGAGGTCCATGGTGGATCATTGGCAGGTCACTTTGGAATTGAAAAGACCTACCTTATGATGAAGAAACATTATTTTTGGCCAAGAATGATTAAAGATGTTGAGCACATGGTAAAGAGGTGTAATACTTGCAATATTTCCAAGGCACACGCTTTACCACAAGGGTTGTACACTCCTTTGCCCATCCCACATCATCCATGGGAAGATGTGAGTTTAGACTTCGTTGTTGGGCTACCAAGAACACAAAGAGGCAAGGATTCTATTATGGTGGTCGTTGATAGATTTTCAAAGATGGCTCATTTTATCCCATGCCATACTACTTATGATGCTACTAAAGTTGCAAACCTATATTTTGAGGAAGTAGTGAAGCTACATGGTATTCCAAAGACCATGGTGAGTGATCGAGATTCCAAGTTCCTTAGTCATTTTTGGCTTACTTTATGGAAGAAGCTTGGTACAAGATTGAAGTTTAGCACCGCATGTCATCCACAAACGGATAGACAAACCGAAGTAGCTAATCGTACTTTGGGAGCTCTTCTCCGAATATTGGTGAGTAAAGACAAGAAGGGTTGGGATACTCTTCTATGTCATGCTGAATTTGCCTTCAATCAAAGTCCAAGTAAAGCCACAGGGTTGTCACCTTTTCAAGTTGTTTATGGAAGGAACCCTCTCTAACCTATGGATCTCACGCCCATCTCTACATCAACAAAGTTTAGCTTTGAAGCTAACAAAAGGGTGGAAGAGATTAAGAAGCTACATGAGGAGGTTCGAGCCAAAATTGAGAAGTATACCTCAAGTGTATCTAGTAGAGTGAATAGATCAAGGAAAAAGGTTGTATTTGAACCGGGAGACCTTGTTTGGATTCACTTGAAGAAGGAAAGATTCCCTGCCAAAAGGAAAGGTAAGCTTGCACCAAGAGGAGATGGTCCTTATAAAGTTTTGGAGAAGATTGGTGATAATGCTTATAAGTTGCAACTTGGAGAAGACTATGAAGGGAGTTGCACTTTTAATGTGAGTGATCTCAAGCCCTTTTATGGAGATAAGGAAGAACTTCCTAGTTTAAGGACAAACTCTTCTCAACTAGGGGGGAATGATGTAGATTTGGTCCCAAACCTACATCATGGGAGCCAAATACTTAACTACATTCAAAAGGAGCTTGAAACTATCACACTTGATTCACGTCCAAATAGCTTTAACCAAGGAGGAGTGATGATTTTCTCTTTAACTCAAGAACCATAAAGCTACCAAGGAAGATGTCCTAGAGTGAAATGATCTACTTTTCAAGAGCTTTCCAATGGTTCAAGAATCTTTAGATTTGGATAAGAATTGAGGGAGTTATCATCAAATGTAATCTAGCTTAGTCCATTTGTTTCTTTATGATGTCATACTTGTATTAGATGATGTAAGCTAGTTACACCCCAAATCTTGATTTGTACACGCCAAGGGGGTCCTCTATTTAGTATAAATAGACCCCTTGGGTGCCTTGTATCATCATTCAATCAATATACAAAATTCAATCAAACACTTGATGTTGTTGTGTTCTCTCTAGCCCTTGCTAGTTTCGAACTCTTGAGGGAGTTTCGAGTATCACCCCCTTCTTCTATCCAAGGTTGGCATCCTTGGTGGTGAAAGGAAGGAATTGAAGAGTCTTGAAGGTGGTGTGTCTTTATCCTCCAAGAAGCTTCAATCGCCATATCCAATTCGTTCCATTCAAACAAATTGTTTCTCCATTCATTCGTCCATCATCCCATACATTTGGTAACCATATTTCATAGTTCTTTCTATCTTTCCTATTCATTTCCATTCCATTTTTGATTCTTAAGAACTTTGAGAAGGGAGATTTTCATCTTCGCTCTTAAAGATCCTAAACTCTTTTGTGTAATGAGATCTTTTGATCCCATTATACATCACTCTCCCACTCTTTCTCTTAGAGACAAACTCGTTCTCTAAGAAGAAAGTATTTCGAGACACAAACACTTTGTTCTCGGAACGGTTGTAGAAGTAATACCCTTTGGTTTCCTTAGGGTAGCCCACAAAGAAAACCTTTTCAGATTTGGGTGCAAACTTGCTGTCAGGTAAAATCTTAACATAGGCTTCACATCCCCAAATCTTTAGAAAAGATAGACTGGGAACTCTTCCTCTCCATATCTCATATGGTGTCTTTTCAGTAGCTTTAGTCGGAGTCCTATTTAGAATGAGTGATGCGGTTTCAAGAGCATGCCCCCAAAAGCTAAGTGGTAATTCTGACTCTGCCATCATTGATCGTACCATATCTAATAGGGTGCGATTTCTCCTTTCAGATACTCCATTGTGTTGTGGGGTTCCTGGAGGAGATAGTTGTGAGACAATCCCACAAGCTTTTAGATGGTTAATGAATTCTTGGCTCAATTATTCTCCTCGATCGATTGAAGAGTTTTATTGTTTTGCCATGTTGGTTTTGTACTTCATTTTGGAATTCTTTGAACTTTTCAAAAGATTCAAATTTATGACGCATTAAGTAGATATACCCGTATCTACTAAAGTCATCAGTAAAAGTAATGAAATAGTAGAATCCTCCCCTAGCATTAATGCTCATTGGTCCGCATACATCAGTATGTATGAACCCTAATAAGTCGTTGGCCCGTTCACCAGTTCCATTAAAAGGTGACTTAGTCATTTTTCCCATCAGACATGCCTCACAAACTTCAAACTTTTCAAAGTTTAGATTTTCCAGAATTCCTGTACTTTGCAGTTTTTGGATACGATTCTGATTAATATGACCTAGCCTACAATGCCAAAGGTATGTTTCATTTGAGTCTTTTGTTTTAGCCTTTTTCGATTCGACGTGACAGATTTGTTTATCTAAATCTAATATGTAGAGGCCATTCATACGAATGCCCGCACCATAAAAGACTCCATTCTTTGTAAATGAAAAACGACCATTCGTAATATTAAAAGAATAATCTTCAATCTCAAGTACAACTACTGAAATTAAATTCTAACTAATAGCGGGAACAAAATAACAATTATTTAGTTCTAATATAAGTCCTGAAGGTAAAGATAAATTATAAGTTCCTACGAAGACAACCGCAACTCTTTGCCCGTTTGCTGTGCGTAGGTTTACTTCATTCTTGCTGACTAGTCTATACCTTAGGCCTGTACATTTCCACAAATCACGAGCTTCACAACCTATCTAATACCCATAAAGTAGAAACGATAAGATTTATATCGATCACATCTATCTTGACTTGACGATCTTTCCGGTCTTGAGTCATCCAAGTAGGTGGGGCAGTTTCTTTTCCAGTGTCGTTTGCCTTTACAATAAAAGCACTCTTCATCTGGTTTGGGTCCCGCTTTAGGTTTGGCTGGGACAATAGTTTTGTTCTTGCCTTTCTTATTTGCAGGTCCTTTCTTGCTCTTGTTAGCCTTCTTGAACTTGCTTTTCCCCTTACTGACCACTAGGACATTCGAGTTAGACTTATGGGCTATCTTAATCTCCCTCTCCGCCGTGACCAACATCGCATGAAGATCCATTAGAGACTTCTTATGCCCCTGCATGTTGTAGTTCAGTTTGAAGGTCTTTGAACCCTTCATGTAATGAGCTAAGAAGAATGTCGATAGCTAACTCACGAGTATAGGGAACCTAGTCGCTCCATAGACTCAAAAGACCAATCATCTTGTGACATGGAGCCCAATGGGCTTGCCAATCTCAAGACGAGTGCGAGCAATTTGCTCATTGATTTGACATCTCTCAATTCGAGCATGTTCTTGAAACATGCTTTTCAGTTGAGTGATTGTTTCATGTGCCTTCTTGTTTTCAAACTGTCTTTGAAGCTCAGGAGTCATAGTGGCCAACATGATACAGCTGACTTGGACATCATCATCAGAATGACGCTGCTACTTGTCTTTTTCAGCTTGAGTCGCATTTTCTTTGGGCTTGTTCTTTAAGGCTCTTTCTAGAACATATTCGTTCTGCTCTGCCCTAAGGACAATCCTCAGGTTTCGGTGCCAATCAAGGAAATTGGTCCCGGTGAGTTTCTCTTTTTCCAAAAGAGAACGGAGGTTAACTGTGTTGTTGGTGGGTGTGTTAGACATCTTTGATTCTGACAAGACATAAAGGTTCAATTTTAGTTATTAATCATCAAAGAAATTAAACTAATTTTAACTTCAAATCAAAACACTTTATCAACTCTCATTTAGTGTTTTAATTTACCAAGACCCACAAGACTCATGGGCTCAAGTGGACGTTGGCCCAACGAAACTCGATCCCATGTTATCTTTGGTGGATCATCTTATGATCGATCATTCAAAATGACTCTTGGCAAGAAATTTGTATCGAATACGATATTTCTCTTCCTCTGCTCTTGGCCCAAAACTATTTTGATAGCCAATTTGAATCGACCTAGCTCCCACCCTACTTATTTATGATGGACAAATAATTCGCTTTGGCTTTCTTTATTTATCCATCTAAGTGGTGTTTTGATAGGTTGAGCAATAATTCAATTTTGAGAGTAGGTTTTATTATCCTAAACATGCAATTCTAGGTGAACTCTTTCGAAAAGCATAAAAGGCATAATAAAACATGCAATAACGAATTTAGAGCATATTTAAACTCCTAGTATGGCCACCTAGACTTAATCCCTAACACAGATGCATTTACACAATAAAATAGACTTCTTTGCAAGCTAGTAGGGACACCTTTGCACACCAACACATGGTCCTTTGCATACTAATTTTTTTTTTATAGTAGATTCCTTTACACATTATCACAACTCCTTGGCACACTAAGTTTTTGTGGGATAGACATTTTTACACACTTGGATAAATTCATTTGCACACTAATATATATTTGATACCGAGAGTTATATTGAAAAAAAGAGTTATAAAAAGTGAAAACAAAGTTTACCTAGAAAAAAATCATGAAAAAGACACAAATTGAAAGAAAACAAATGCAAAATGAAAAAAAAGGAAATGAAATAAATAGGAAAAAAACGCAAAAAGAAAAAAGTTTACCTAAAAAAGTAATGTGAACAACACACATTAAAATATTAACATGGCTAGAATCGAACTGCCAACCTCAAGGACATTAGAGTGTATGCATGCCAGTGAACTACGTGGTTTTTGGTTGAATGTAATTGCAGCAATTTATACTTAATGATTAAAATTAAAAAAAAGAAAAAGAAAACGCGTGACGCTTTATGACGTATAGCAGGAGGAAGAGAATGATTTGTACTCCCGCGGGAGTACAATATAATTTCCGTCCAGACTTTGGTGCATAAATGTTTTAATTTTTAATTCAATACAAACAGTCCAAAATAAAAGCAGAAATTGAAAGTTATATAAAATGTATAAAAAAAAAAAATTTTCAAAAATTTCTGTATATTAAAATATATAAAATATAGACCAATTAATATAATAAGTAAACTTTCTAAATATACTTTGAAAGTAAGTTGATCAAATTTGAAAGTTAGATTATATTCAGGCCGAAGAGGGTAGACACCAAGTTGTCGATAAGAAGTATGACCTATCAACCCCACAATTTCTACCTAATGAAAAATTTTGCTTTTACGAAGGTTTGAACTCTTAATGTGAAGATTGAATGATGGGCGCGGTTGTCACCTGACTATATATATATATATATATATATATATATATATATATATATATATATATATTTTATGCATGTCTCAGCATAAATTTTCCACTTCAATTTGTGCATAAAGCTCTACAATTCAGGCCGTATTCTATGTGGGTTTACGGTAAGTTGATGTAAGGTAAATTAAGTAAGGTGACATCAGGGATAAGAAAAGATCATAGCTAAGGTAATGCATAAAAATAATATACTAGGCTCCGTTCTTTTATGCGGTGAAATTTGCGGTGCGGTAAGTTATGGTGTGGTAAGTTGCGATGAGTTGCGGTAGATTGCGGTGGATTGTGGCAGAAATAATAAATGAGTGTTGAAATATTTTTATTAGGAAATACATTAAATAATAAATGAGTTGCGGTGGAAATCATTTTGTGTATTTTAAATAATTTTGTGGATTTTGTGGAAATATATTAAATAAAATTTGTGTTGAGTTGCAGTAGGTTGCAGTAAGTTGCGGTAAATTGCGATGCGGTAACTTGCGGTACCGCATAAAAGAACGGAGCCTAAAATATTAAAGTTGTGTTATATGGAATTTATAGTTTTTATTTTTAAGGTTAGGTGTACTTGTTTTTTTTTTTAAATTTAAAGTTAAGTATGGTAACATGAAATAAAATTTAACCTACCAACTAACTAAAGGAACAAGGCCTCATTAATTCATTATTTTTTACCATTAACACTCAAGTATAAAGCACTGCCCGGGCTCTTTCAACGAGTAATCTAAATAAGTGTTATTCACTTGTTCTTTTAATCTTTTTTTTATCTGTCATTGATACTTTTCATTATTAATTTTTAATCAATAATTTTAATATAAAATTTTAATAAAAAAATATAATATTAAATTTTTTAATAGTATTTTTTGTTAGGAATCTAATGACATCGATTTTGTATGATGAATCATTATATAAATTAAGATTTTAACGGTTAAAATTTTTAACACAATTTCCTAGGCAATGAATAAAAAAAAAATTATAGAGAGTATCTGAATATCCAAAAAAAGTGTTATGTCTGTTATTTACAGTATTCAGTGTCAATTTTTAATCAATAATTTCTAATGTAAAATTTTTATTAAAAAAAGTATAATATTCCCTCTGTTCCATATTAACTATCATAATTTTGACTTTCACGATCTTCAATATCACTCTTTGATTGATAATTTCTTACACAATATGTTATAAACAATTGCAATATTATACTTTTATGATAGTATTTTTCGTTATAAATCTAATGATGATAATTTAATATAGCAACTCATTGTATATGTTGAGAAATTTGTGGTCAAAAACTTTGAAATTTGACTGCACGATTTTCAAAGTGACAATTAATATGGAACAGATGGAGTATTATATTTTTTTAATACTACCTCCGTCCCTAATTCATTGTCAAAAAAACTACTTTTATAAGTCCAAAGTGTTTAGGAACTTGTGTAAAAAATTTATAGTTTGATACATATGCCCTTTCACCACATAGAAAATTGGGAAAGAAAAAATAAAATATATTGTATACTAGTATTAGTTAAGGGTAATATGGGTATTTTAATTATTGAAATTGTAAAATTTACAAATAAAAAGGGACAATGTAGTTAGAAAATTTGACACTCATTTAGGGACGGAAGTAGTAGTATTTTTTATTATGAATTTAATGACATCGATTTTGTATGATGAATCATTATATAAATTAAGATATTAAAGGTTAAAATTTTTAACATAATTTCCTATGCGACGATTAAATAAAAATGTAGGGAGTATCTGAATATCTAAACAATTGTTTGTTGGGAGGTGATCAATACTTTTAAAAACCGACTTTTTGGGGACAACACTTTTTTATTTTACTTTAAATTTTCTTTTATTTCTAAAAAAATTGGTTGGGAGGGAACAATCCATTAATTTTAGTTCAAATTCGGTGAAATTGCATGATAAGATAAAAATGTTCTTGTTTTTTTTTTTTACTTTAAATTTTCTTCTATTTCTAAAAAATTGGTTGGGAGGGAACAATCCATTAATTTTAGTTCAAATTCGGTGAAATTGCATGATAAGATAAAAATGCCCTTGTTTTTTTTCCCCGGTGGGTATTTGACTTTGTATATAAAAAGGTAATTTTTTTAATGCAAGAGAGGTTTGTTCATTGTTCGTGATCTTCGGAATGGCAAAATGATTGATGACAGGGAAGTGTGTGCTGGACAAGAACCAAAAAGTTACTCGAGCTCTCAAATTTTATCCTTGTCTTCAACTCATATACTTTTTTTTACCTGTTTTATGTGTTTATTAATTATTGGTCATTGTTCCTTTTGTCATTTTGCCTTACTGTTTTCATATTTTGATTATAAATATGTTGTGCTAGAGCTTGATAATTCAAAAAACGACTTGGAGGGGTATCTTATCTATTACATATATTGAAACAAAATGAAAGTAATCTACAAGTGATATGTGGCATAAATTTGACATGTGTCATGCTCATGAAAAAAAACTCATTTATTACACAAGATTATCAATTATATTAAATCACCTATTCACCTTCCCCCCTCTCAAGTATTACTCAATAACACATTATAACATTGAATTTTAAAGAAAAAGAAATAACTATCCACTGAGGGTTACAATTCAAAAACAACTCAAAACTTATTGTATGATAGTATAATATTAAAATTGATTGTATGAGGGTTACAAAATGATTTGTTCAAATTAAATAATAAAAATTACTATTATTCTTTATTATATGTAATCAAGACAATATTAAAAATAAATATAGATTTTAGTATCCTTTACTACTATATTATGTAAATTAATTTTGAAGACAATTTGTTACGAAACAAATACAAAAATAATAATAGTACGATTTTTATATAATTGTTTTCATTAATTTCTAATTATAATTTTAATTGATAATTATTATAAAGCGCCTAAAAAAAATTGCATATAAATACTGAAAAATTTCCTGTGCATCGCACGGGATATACAATGCTAGTATTTTGTGGAAACTATTTTAAGAGTCTCTTGTTCCTAGAGTATATTTGGTAGTACTATATATTCTGTGGCAACAATTAATGAAACATTGTTCTGGTAATAAAACACAATTTTCAATGAGATAATATGTTTTATGATAGATTAATTACATATCTGGGTTAAAAGTGGCAGATGTATGATGAAATTCCAAACTAGCCACCAGTTATAATATTTAAGTGTTCCACCTTTCCTTTTATTGTCTTTCTCCATTACCTAATGCTAATTAAATTGTAAGGCTCGACTTGAAGCATTCAAGGGCAAACTCCATTAATGAGTTGAAAGCTAGAGGTGAAAGGTAAGTTTCCTTATCTTCATCTTCATCTTCATCTTTATCTTCACTTGAAGTATCAGCAACAGCGATAAAGTAGTCAAACTACATTTTTTTTTACCCAATTGTGTGGTTTTTTTTTTAAATAAAACATAACGATTTCATTAATAGCAAGTCATACGGCACTTACAATGAAAATTGGGATTGAACAATTATAGATCTAAAACATAGATATGAAATTCAACTTTCAAATAATTAATAGGGAAATTGGAATCTAATAAACCAACCTTTGGGGGTGCTTTGAAATAACGAACCAACCTTGAAAATTAATATTGAACGAACCAACCTTTACATGTTGATTTTTCCAGCGAACCACCACCGAGTCCAACTCGTCGGAAAGCTAACTTGGCGGTGGCGGATGCTGACTTGGATAATTTTAGAGCAAAAAGAAAAAAAAGAAAACCAGATTATGCCATGTGTTGTGCTGAGTTATTAATATTCAATGTACACCTCACCCACCTCTCTCATTCTCTATTATTAACTCCAGCTTCCATCAACCCCCCCCTCTCATCCCCTGCCCAGCCCCGACCCATCCCCCCAACCCTCTCACTTTCTCTCTCAACTCCACCCCACCATCACCCTTCCTCACCACTGCCACCGCCACCGCCACCACCACCTCCACTGGCGCCAACAGAGCAGGAAGAAGAGTCTCCAAAATCAGAGAACGGAGCTTTTCGCCGTCGCGACGGCTGCGCTGCGGTTGAATTCTCGGCGCCGTACACCGCCCTGAAGTCGAAGTTCCCGTAGGCGGTGTAGTCGAACGGAGTGGGCGGCGAGGGCGGCGTTCTAGAAGAGGTCGGGCCGGGTGACGGCGACGCCGTCGACAGTGAAGTGATGAGGAGTGAGAATCCGGGGAGGAGCGTAGGGAGGCGCGTGTTCGTCGGGAGGCGCATGAGGTCGGAGAAGGAGAGCCACCAAGGCGCCTACTCCGTGGCTTTCTTTGCTTTGCGGTGCCTGCGTGTGTTGATTCTTGACTCTCCTTCTCGATTCCGTCTCACTCTCTCGGTCTGCTGGCTCCGCTCCTCACCTTCTCTATTTCTCTCTTTACTCCTCCTCGGGTTGGCAAATGCTCATCTCTTTATCCCTCTTAATTTTCTTGTTAGCAAATCTTTGAGTTCGGGGTCTATTTCAAGCTTGGATGCAATTAATGTTATACATTGCTACTGTCATATTAGGTTGCTCATCATTGTGATTATCCAGATCTTGGCAATTCAACTGAATCAGGCATCACCTACTTTTAGTTGTATTACGTTTTGATTGCATAAATTATTTGCTGAGATGTTTACAGTAATTAGAGTTGTGTGTGTGTGAGAGAGAGAGAGAGAGAGAGAGAGAGAGAGAGAGAGAGAGGGGTGAGATGGAGGTTGTGGGGCTGGAGATGGCAGTAGTGGAGGTGGTGGTGGCGGTGGTGAGGAAAGGTGATGGTGGGGTGGAGTTGAGAGAGAAAATTAGAGGGTTGGGGGGGATGGGTTGGGGCTGGGCTGGGGGATGAGTGAGAGGGGGGTTGATGGAAGCTGGAGTTAATAATAGAGGAGAGAGGTGGGTGAGGTGTATATTGAAGAGCACATGGCATAATCTGGTTTTCTTTTTCTTTTTTTTTGCTTCAAAATTCTCCAAGTCAGCATCCGCAACCACCAAGTCAGCTTTCCGACGAGTTGGACTCGGTGGTGGTTCGTTGGAAAAATCAACATGTAAAGGTTGGTTCGTTCAATATTAATTTTCAAGGTTGGTTCGTTATTTCAAAGCACCCCCAAAGGTTGGTTTATTAAATTCCAATTTCCCTAACTAATATTAATCTTACTGACGTTCGGCTTCACTTTCTTCGATGACTCTGCATCTTTCTTCGATGACTCCGCATCTTTACCGTTGATGGAGAACTTACCGTAAAATACATTAAGTCACCGACAATTGTGTTTTATTATCGCAAGTACAATACCTCATTAATTGTTTCCACAAAATACATAGTACTACTAGAAACATGGGGACCTTAAAATAGTTTTCACAAAAGGTAAGGTACCTCCGAGACGTTTTTTGTTCATAATTTTCTTGCAAAGTGATGAGGGCATATATTGACATAGTTTTGGGAGCATTTTGATAGTGAAATTTGAGGATTAATGTGTTTAATTGATCTTTTATGATCTTATTTCGCTATCTTAACTGAGTTTTATGTGTTTTGTTCAATTTGTGCAGATTAATGATATGAACTCTGAAGCTCACATCCATAACTTGATTCATCATTGAAAGGGCTTTCGGACGATATAGTATAAGGTCAATTCCAAGTTGAGATGAAGGAGTTATGAGTAAGATAGCAGAAAGTGTCAAAACGATATATGTCAATATTTTGGTCATCATTTTCCACACTTATGATATGACTTTGAGGCCTATTCAATGGAAAGTAGACTTCTAGAGCTTTCCGAAAAGTCAAGAACCAAGTCAATCGGACGTCGGACGAAAGAGATATGGATGAAACAAGATGACCTAGAAATTTCCAAGGAAAACACGACCCGTGTTGCCACCAACACGGTCGGGGTTGGCCCTGTTTATGACGATTTGGCCATTTTCAACTTCTATTAATGGCTATATAGTTGTAGATTCAGCTGATTCATCCATCACCATCCACCTTCATTCATTCACTCCCATTCACCATCCATCTCCATCTCTACCATCATCCATCCCTTCCTCCACAAATCCATCCACATTCATCCTTAGTTGAAAATTGAGAGTTTATTGGAGTTCGAAGATCGATTCTCAAGAAATCCATTGAAGTGGAGGAGCAAAAGTCCTCACCGACTACCATTCAAGCGAGGAATGATTTTCATCTCGGTTTACTTCTCTTTCTTTTAGATTTCATGCTTTCTAGAGTAGATTTTGTTATGTTTTGTGATTTGAACATGAGTAGTGAGTAGCTTTCTTTAGTTTGGGGGATAAACTCTTATTAGTTTCTTTTATAGATTGAATTTTGTTGGATTGAACAAGTTTGTTAATTTAGTTTGAATGCATTTTATTTATCCTTTGATTTTGCATGTCATTGTTTTTGCTTGATCACCATTAGCATGGATTTAGATTGTTGAATGAAGTACCGAACGGAGAAGTTCGATAATCGGAACCCTTAGGATTAAACTGATTATGAAGTGAACTAGACATAGAAGACTTTGTAATTAGGGGTAATTAGATAATTTGATCTTTAACTTAGATAAAATTGAAATAACCACGAAAGTAGGTGATTGATTTTACTAAGCAATCCGTTTCATTGCCAAAAGCTCGCTACGGAAAAATTTATGCGATTATCGACCCTAAAATGTACCAAATTAGTGACTTACATGTTCAATCCACTTGTTTGATTCATAAAGTTACTTAGGTTTTATCCCCTGAACGTCTTTCTCATATTGATTTCATCTTGTGAATTGCGTGAATATTTGTTTGTTTTGGCCTTTTGAGCGATTAAAAATAGAATTTGATTGATTCAAAACAAAACCCAATCGATTAGCAATCACATAGGAGGCTAGTTTGGTGTGTAGTTAGCAAAGTCCTGTGGATTGACCTTGATACTTGCTACACGTACCCGCACTTGTGGCGTATCAAGTTTTTGGCCGTTGCGGGACTTTGTCCCTAGCCGCCACGAGCGAATATCCTTAGATTGACTAGATCATTTCGTTTTTGTTTTCCCCGTTTTTATTGTTTTTTCAAAAAAAAAAAAGATCCAAAAAAAATGACAATTATCTATTTCCCCTAATTTGAGCAGGAGTTATTTTGGCGCTATTTTGAACGATTACATGCTTGCCCTGTTCCATGTGGTATTATTCCTGGGAAATCAGATATTCTTGATATTGTACTGGAGGGGGTGAATATAGATACTCGTACTCTATTAGAGTATTTTGGTTTTTATAGTAAATGTAACACCCCAGATATATGGTTAAGTGTCGCTTAAAGGGATTGAAATGACTACTCATATCACCAAGGTGCACCTTCTTTTATGGTA
Organism: Portulaca oleracea; assembly: GCA_029582165.1. Taxonomy (NCBI): domain Eukaryota; kingdom Viridiplantae; phylum Streptophyta; class Magnoliopsida; order Caryophyllales; family Portulacaceae; genus Portulaca; species Portulaca oleracea. The sequence continues at coordinate 23,088,197 of CM055878.1, forward strand.
GCTCATCCGTTAGGAACTCCTTAGTTAAGCGTGCTTGGCTGGGAGTAGCCAAATGATGGGTGACCTCTTGGGAAGTTTTTCCAGCGCGTGTGGCGGGGCGAAGCATTGGAAAGACTCTTGGTGATTTGTGGGACGAGTCAGCGATCCTTGAAGCGGTTATTGGTAATGTCCGCGGCCCGGGAGGGGCCGGGGCGTTACAGAATGGTATCAGAGCTCTGGGTTACAACCTGGTAGCTCCTAAGGTTTATTAGGTTTTTAGTTAGAGCTTAGGAAGCTACGTTCGGAGTGATGAGTGTAGGATGGGGGAATGGGATGTGTGTCTCTTTCTTGGGTTCCTTTTGTGTTATAAGTGCATGCTTGATTGTTTTACACATCTAATGGATGGCATACTGCTACCTTTGCCATGAACGTCGATCCTAGCTTCTCTAAAGACACAACCCGAGGAGGGTTTGGAATAGAGCCCCAAGGAGGGCCTATAACCAGAAGAAGTCCTTGACGAGGATTCGGAGGTTGAGAGAAGACTCGACCCACGAGGAGCAACAGCTGGAGATTTTGGATTATAGAGAGAAGCAGCTTCGACGAAATATTGTCTCTGTAGTAAAAGTGCAATGGGAGAACCATTCCACAACTGAAGTCATTTGGATAGCCAAGGAGGAGATGAGATCAAAGTATCCACAATCATCCACAGCATAAGGTATGTCGAGTTTCGAGGACGAAACTCTTTTGAAGAGGGTAATGGTGTAAAACCCCGAGTTTTGGGTTAGACTACCATTAGTTCCGTTTAGCTGGCGGTTGGTTTTGAGTTTAAGTTTCGAGGACGAAACTTCTTTTAAGGGGGTAATGATGTAAAACCCCGGAAAATCTGATTATAAATACCGTTACGTCGTTAGTATTATTTTACATTCGTTAATTATTTTTGTCTTTAAATAGTTAACACTTGAGCTCGTAGGACCGCCGAGGGATTATCAAGGGTAATAAACTCTTTTAAATGCATACATGGATATGCATGGGAATAGGGTATGTTGGTAATTTATATGTTAATTATTGATGATTATGTGTTAGTTATTATTTATTTAATTATGTGATATTTATTATTATTATTATTATTATCATTATTATTATTATTTTCATAAATTAAAAATCATATTTTGCTCCTATGGCTATTTTTAGCGGCAGTTAGTAGTATGCTTATTCTCCAAGTTAATTATATTAGCTATATTAGTTAGTCTGATCTTTAGACGGTACTCCCATGAGTACTGATTTTCCCTCCTACTTCCATGTCCAGCTCAGCCCAATTTAGGAAGCCCAATCCAAGTGAGCAAACGCACCGTACTAAATAAAACATTTGGCATTTGAATACATGATTCATTCCAGCTAAAGTGGTTGTTTCTTTGCCGCCTATATAGTGGATTCAGGGATCATGGATTCGATTTTTTAGTATTGGTTGTTTCCTTAGCTTTGTTTTTTTGTATCTTTTTAATTATAAAATTTCTTTTTATGTTTTATTCAATATTTCACTTTTTTTATTTTTTTATTTTCTCCTGGAAATTATTTTTATTTTAATATATATATCCTTTTTTTTTTTGCTTTGTTGCTCTCTCTCCTTTCTTTTATCTTTTGACATTGTTTATATATATGTATAATATTTTAAAAATATATATGTTGATCTATATCAATATATGACATTTATAAACATTATTCTAGTGTGCAAATGAGTATGTACTAGTGTACAAAGAAGTCTATCCCACAAAAAATTACTACATTAAGAAATATGTACTTATGTACAAAGCAGTCTGTAGTAGTATACAAAGAAATTTATTTCACAAAAAAATAATAGTATTGTTAGTCATAATGTACTCATTATACAATTTTAGTGTGCTTCCAAAAGTATTCCGTAAAATTAGTGTGCAAAACAATTTGTACTAGCACACAAAGGAGTTGGTGCTGGTGTACAAAGGAGTTTGTGGCACTGGTCAAAGGAGGTTGCGTTGGTGTGCAATTGCGTCTATGTTAGTGTACAAAAGAGTTTGTGGTGGTGTGCAATGAGTTTGTGCTAGTATGTAAATGAGTCTGTATTGGTGTGCAATGAGTTCGGACTAATGTGCAAACAAGTCTATGCTAGAGTGTAAATGTGTCTGCGTTAGTGTGGAAATGAGTCTTTGATAGTGTGTAAATAAGTTTATATTATTGTACAAAGGAGTATGAGGTAGTAGAGTATATATTAGTGTGTAAACGAGTCTCTGTTAGTGATCCTTGGTAGTGTGCAAATGAGTCAGTACCAGTATATACTCTAACATATACTCATTTGTACACCAATATAAACTCCTTTGCTTACTAACATTGACTCTTTTTCACACTAGCATATACTCTTTTGCATAATAGTACAAACTCTTCACACACTATAGCATACACTCTTTTGCACACTAACATAGATTCCTTTGCACACTATAATCACACTAGCACGGACTTCTTTCAACACTAACATAGACTCCTTTATGCACCGGAACAAACAATTTTGAACACCAGAACAAATTCCTTTGCACACTAGCACATACATTTTTGCACACTAACAAAAACTTTTTTGTTCCCCATAACTAAATCTTTTGCACACTAGCACATACACTCTTTTGCACACTAATATAAAATCCTTTGCACACTATAATCACACTAGCACAGACTTCTTTCAACACTAACATAGACTCCTTTATGCACCGGAACAAACCATTTTGAACACCAGAACAAACTCCTTTGCACACTAGCACATATTTTTTTGCACACTAACACAAACTTTTTTGTTCCCCATAACAAAATCTTTTGCACACTAGCACATACACTCTTTTGCACACTAACACAAACTTTTTTGTTCCCCATAACAAAATCTTTTGCACACTAGCACATACACTCTTTTGCACACTAACATAGATTCCTTTGCACACTATAATCACACTAGCACATACTTCTTTCAACACTAATATAGACTCCTTTATGCACCGGAACAAATCATTTTGAACATCAGAACAAACTCCTTTACACACTAGCACATATTTTTTTGCACACTAACACAAACTTTTTTGTTCCCCATAACAAAATCCTTTGCCCGATGTACATACTTCTTTGCATCTTGACCACGAACTTTTTGTTCCCATAACAAACTCCTTTGCACATTAGCCTGATTCCTTTGCACACTGCCACAAATTTTTTACACCCCATAATAAACTCCTTTATACACTAGCATAAACGTTTTCCACATCAGAATAATTTCCTTTGTACACTTGCATAAACTCCTTTATACACTAAACTTTTTGTCAAATAACGAGAGAAAAAATCAAAAATTACAAAACAAAGTGTCGTTATAGTGTGCAAAGTGTAAAGTGAATAAATAAAATATTACGGAAAAATAAAATACAAAAGAAAAATCGATAAAGGTAGAAAAATAAAATCTGAAATGGACACATAATTAGGAAAAAATGAATGTTAAACAACAAGAAAAATAAAAAAAACTACCTAAGGCAATAAATAAAAATCACACTATTAGCATAGCTCAAACTCCTAACCTCTAACATATTACAACCCACCATCTACCAGTAGCTCTGACTTCCACATGAGTTCAACCGCACAAATTACTATTAGTTGTTAACACCAAAAAAAAAAAAGCAAAAAGCATATGTCGTGAGGCGGCGCGTAGCGAGATTAGGACGAGTTATATACGCGGGAGTATATAATAATTTTCGTAGTTAGTATATGGTGCTAATTAAGTAAACTAATAAAAAAACTCTAAAACCCTAATCTCTTCCCCTCTTCTCCCTCTCTCTGCATAACAACTGCGCCACCACTTGCCAGCTATTGCATACCGCCTCACCCGATCGCGGGAGGACAGCCGCGCAACCACACTGCCACCTGGGCCGTCTTTCTCCCTTGTTTTCCTCTCCGTTCGTCTTTCTCTCTCCTCTGTCCTTCTTATTCGGTACAGTGCCGCCGCATGCGAGGCAACCCCACGTCGTCGGCGTCGCCGCTCCACTCGGCCACCAGAACCGCCCTCCCGACCACGGGAACCCATTACGCCGCCC
>CM055878.1:24334776-24569776 GCA_029582165.1 Portulaca oleracea
GATAAACCTCCTTAATAATAAACATAACATATGATAACCATTCAAAATAATACGATTACTAATAAAAATCAAAACCTTACTTATCCTAGCGGAACTTAATTTGCAAAAAAAAACTAAGAAGGTTTAGGAGACACCCTTTGTAAAAGTATAATTAATACTAATTATAAACTAATATTTTTTTTTTAACTTTGTAAAATAACTTTGTAAATGTATAATATTTTACAATCAAAGCTTTGTAAAATAACTTTGAGAAATACGACCCTAAACATAACTCATTCACAATACACGATATCAATCATATTTCCTACATATGAACAACTAGTAATAAAATTATAATCATAGCATCACGCATAAACAGAAACATAAACACACATAAACTATATTATAAACCACATATAATAACCAAACATTATATATACTAGTTAGGAAAGATACATAATTTAGTTATAGCAATAAGCATCTACGACAACCAGGTATAAACATGAATTTAATTACAAGCATGAGTAATACAATAACATCAGATTATAAGAAAGTAATAGTAATCAAATAATAATAATGACTATAGTAATGAAGAACAGATGAATAAACCTATTTCAGGGTTTAGGGTCAGACGTACGTAATCGGGCAAGACAGCGGCAGGCGGTCGTCGGAATGTCGGGAGGCGGTGCTGGGGTGGTCGGCGTCGGGTGTCAGGCCGCGGCGGTTGTCGGGATGCGGCGGTGGTGGTTTTCCGGGTTCGATGCACAGCGGCAGTAGCGGCTGTTATCTCCTCTCGTTTCTGGGCGACGACGACGTGCGGTGGCTCCGGGGGTGTCGCGGCGGTCGTCTGGTCGGAGTCGGCGGCGCGGTGGAGAAACCCGAGGGTGAGAGAGAATAATGAGGGAGGAGGAGTAGAGAGAGAAAGAATACTTGCGGTGGTTGCAGCGGTGGTCGGGCGGTTGCTGGGCGGTTTCCGGCGAGGCGGAGGTGGCGACGGTTACAGGCGGTGGTCGCTGGTGACTGGGCGGTTACTCAGAGAGAGAGGAACGAGAGAGGGAGAGGGGGAGGGATTAGGGTTTGTGATTTTCTTTTTTGGCTAATTAAGCATAATTAAAGTAATTAACCACCTAATTTAGTAATTAGTGGCTTGGGAAACAAGGCCCTTACCGGCCACTCACAAGAATTTAGGGAAAAATAAATTAAAATTTTGAAAATAATAATTATACTAATTTTATACTAATAATAGTGATAATAGTAGAAAAATAAACACATAATTAACTAAATAAAAACTAACACATAATCATCAATTATTAACATGTAATTTACCAAAATACCCCTCTTTCCATGCATATCCATGCATGTAGAAAAGACTATACTACCCTTGGTAATCCCACGACGGTCCTACGAGCTCAAGTGTTACCAATTTAAACACAGAAACAACTAACGGACGTAAAATAATACTAACAACGTAACGGTAATTATACTCGGATTTTCCGGGGTTTTACATCATTCCCCTCTTAAAAGAAGTTTCGTCCTCGAAACTTGACTCACGACTCGACTAGTAACTAACGATTTTACTCGCACTTACGGTCCAACTACTTCTAAAACTTACGGTTTTCACATCATTCCCCTCTTAAAAGGAGTTTCGTCCTCGAAACTCGACATACCTTAAGCATTGAACAGATGCGGATATTTTGATTTCATCTCCTCTTCAGCTTCCCAGGTAGCTTCTGTTGTAGCATGATTCACCCATCGCACCTTTACAAGTGGGATGGTCTTCCTTCGAAGCTGCTTCTCTCGGCGTTCTAGGATTTCCACAGGCTGTTCCTCGTAAGTCAGGTCCTCTCTTAGCTGCAAGGGCTCAGGCTCGATCACTTGCGTGGGGTCGGGTACATATTTCCTTAGCTGGGATACATGGAATACATTATGCACCCTTGGCAGAGCCCCAGGTAGTTGCAACCTATAGGCAACTTCTCCTATGTGCTCCAATATTGGATACGGTCCGATGTAACTTGGGGCCAATTTCCCAGATTGCCCAAACCTCATGACTCCTTTTGTCGGTGAGACCTTTAGGAATACATGCTCACCCACCTCAAACTCCAAGGGTCTACGTCTTTTGTCTGCGTAGCTCTTTTGACGACTTTGCGCTGCTTTCATCTTGTCCTGGATTATTCGGACCTTTTGTGTTGTAGCTTGTACTAGGTCAGGTCCTATTGTGAGGGATTCATCAATATTTTGCCAGCATAAGGGAGTTCTACACCTTCTCCCATATAAAGCTTCAAAAGGGGCCATTCCAATGCTGGCATGGAAGCTGTTGTTGTAGGAGAACTCAATCAGTGTCAACTCATCATCCCACGAATCTTGGAAATCCAAAGCGCATGCCCTTAAAATGTCTTCGAGGGTCTGTATGGTCCTCTCAGTCTGACCATCGGTGGCGGGATGAAAGGCGGTACTGAAATTAAGCTTGGTATCGAAAGCTTCTTGCAGCTTCTTCCAAAAACCCGCTTGAAACCTTGTGTCCCTGTCCGAGACTATGGAACTAGGGACTCCATGCAACCGTACTATTTCGCTCACATAAGCTCGTGCTAATTGGTCCAACGTCCAAGTGGTGGCCATGGCGAGAAAGTGAGCGGACTTGGTCAATCGATCAACAATCACCCATATAGCATTGTTTTTCTTTCTTGTCCTTGGCAACCCTACTACAAAATCCATGGAGATTGAATCCCACTTCCATTCTGGGATGTCCAATGGTTGTAACAATCCAGCAGGTCGTTGATGTTCAGCCTTAACCCGTTGGCAAGTGAGACATTTGGCCACAAAATCAGCTACCTCTTGTTTCATGTTACTCCACCAAAACGTCTGCTTCAAATCCTTGTAGAGCTTGTTTCCGCCTGGATGCACCGAGTATGGTGTGTTATGCCCTTCATCCAAGATCTTCCTCTTTAGTTCCTCCATGTTTGGCACACAGACCCGGTTGTGGAACCTAAGAGTTCCATCCTCATGCACTACGAATCCCGGTGCCTTTCCTTGTGAGACCTCTTCCCTAATCTTAAGCAGCTGTAGATCCAGCTCCTGTGCATTCTTAATCTCTTCCAAGAGAGTGGGTTGTACCTCCATTGCGTTCAACACCACTTCGCTCCCTGGAATAACCACATTAATCTCCAGCCTTCGAAACTCCTCACACAGCTCATGTGGTAACGTCACCAGGTGGTTTGAGACGGGATAAGGTCTTCGGCTCAGGGCGTCTGCTACCACATTAGCCTTTCCCGGGTGATATTGGAAATTCACATCGTAATCCTTCAAAAATTCCAACCACCTGGTTTGACGAAGATTCAACTCTTTCTGCGTGAAAAGGTACTTTAAACTCTGGTGGTCGGTAAACACTTCATAGTGCACTCCATAGAGGTAGTGCCTCCAAATCTTGAGGGCAAAAACCACTGCTGCTAACTCCAGATCGTGCGTAGGGTAATTCTTCTCGTGAGTTTTCAACTGTCGAGACGCGTAAGCGATCACTTTGCCATTCTGCATTAACACACATCCCAATCCATTATGCGAGGCATCGCTGTATATCACGAATCCTTCATTCCCTTGAGGTAAAGCGAGGATAGGGGCCGAGGTTAGCCTCTCCTTCAGCGTCTGAAAGGCTTGCTCGCACTTGTCTGACCATGTGAACTTCACTGACTTCCTAGTCAGGTTGGTCAACGGATTTGCGATCTTAGAAATCTGAACAAACTTAGGTAGCTCGCTAATCCTAAGAAGCTTCTCACCTCGGTGGCATTCTTGGTTGGCCACTTGGTGATGGCTTCCACCTTTTGAGGTCCATGCTACTCCTTCATTAGACACCACGTGTCCTAGTAACGCAAACTATTCCAGCCAAAACTCACACTTCTTGAACTTAGCAGATAGTTCATTGTTTCGCAAAGTCTCCAACACTTTCTTTAGGTGGGTCGCATGATCGTCTCGGGATGCTGAGTAGATTAAAATATCATCGATAAATACCACTACAAACTTGTCCAGGAAGGGTTTGAATACCCGGTTCATCAAATCCATGAAGGCAGCTGGGGCGTTCGTTAGCCCAAACGGCATCACTACAAACTCATAGTGGCCATAACGAGTTCGGAAAGCAGTCTTGGTGATGTCCTCATTCCGGATCCTCAACTGGTGATAACCTGATCTCAGGTCAATCTTAGAGAACATCGTTGCACCCCTCAACTGGTCGAACAAGTCGTCGATCCGAGGTAAGGGGTAACGATTCTTGATCGTTATCTTGTTCAGCTCTCGGTAGTCAATGCACAACCTCATGCTACCGTCTTTCTTCTTCACAAAGCGACCTGCCCCCAGGTGACGTCTTTGGGTCGAATGTAACCCTTTTCCAACAACTCTTCTAGCTGTTTTTGTAACTCCTTAAGTTCAGCAGGCGCCATTCGATACGGTGCCTTGGTGGCGACTCGGGCTCAGTCAATGCAAAAGTCCACCTCTCTTGGCGGAGGCATTCATGGAATCTCGTCAGGAAACACGTCTGGAAAATCCTGTACCACCGGGATATTTTCTATGGTAGGCTCCTCCCCTTCGGTGTTCACCACATTGCACAAGAACCCTTCACACCCTTGACTCAATAGTTTCCGAGCCTTGAGGGCAGAGATGATTCTCGGCCTATGGATATGTCGGTCGCTTCGATGCTCCACACTTCTTCCATCTGGTCCAATTAGCGTGAGCTTTTTCTTAAAACAATCTATCTGGGCCTGGTACTTCGATAACCAATCCATCCCCAGAATGATATCGAACTCCATCAGGTCGAACTGGTAAAGATCGGCGTCAAACTCTTGACCCGCTATAACTATTGGACACTCCCTATACAGCTCTCCACAATTAACAGACTTTCCTGTGGGTAGAGCTACAGACATGGGTATACTATTTCTCGATGGTTTCATCTTAGCTTTTTCCACAATTCCCGGGGCAATAAAAGAATGACTAGCTCCCGAATCAAATAAAGCATAAACATGATAGGTGTAGAGAGAGAAAGTACCCGTCACAACGTCGACCTCGTTCTCCGCTTCATCTTTTCTCATCACATACACCCTTCCACCTTGGTTCCGAGGTGGTTGTTGTTGTTGACGGGGTGGGGGTGGGGGTGGGTTGGGTGCTCGCCCCTGGTTAGCTTGGTTCCCTCCGGGGCCAACCCGGTTCTGATAGCGTTGTCCCGAGTTCCCTTGGTATCCACCCCGGTTCTGTTGTTGTTGGCCCGGGTTTCCTTGATATCCCCCACGGTTCTGCTGACCATAGTTCCCGTTGTATCCTCCGCGGTTTTGGTTTGCGTAGTACGGTGGTCCTCGATTGCCCCCGTTTCCATTGTTAAAACCACCTTGTGCCCCGCGAGGACAGTCTCTTGCCAGGTGTCGTGGGTTGCCGCATTTGAAGCATCCTCTTGCTGTGGCTGCCTTACAATCCCGGGCGAAGTGTCCCGGCCTTCCGCAGGCCATGCAAGCTGGGATGTTAGAAGGTCCACGTCCCAGGTTTCCTACCCAGTTGCTGGGACGGGGTCGCTTGTCTTGATATGATGGGGGAGGGTTGAAGCGGGGAGGGTCCTTCCTCTTGAGTCCCTGTTTGTTCTGATGTGCTTCCCGAGCAATGGCCACTCTTTCAATGTTAAGGGCCACGTCCAGCATATCTTCATATGACGAGAAGGTCCGTGCAGCCATACGGTCCTGAATATCAAAGCTCAAGCCGCTCTCAAAACGATTCATTTTCAGGGTCTCGTTGGCGACAAAGGCCGGCGCGAAACGAGACAACTCCGCAAACTTGGCGGAGTATTGCAGCACTGTTCCACTTCCTTGTTCCAACTCCAGGAACTCTTTCTCCTTAGCTCTCTGGAGTGCCATGGGATAGAAACGATTCTTCAGCATTTCCTTGAACCGGTTCCAGTTGAACTCTGGTTCGTTTTGTCGTTCCTTCACACTCATCCACCAAATGTCAGCCTCTCCTATTAGGTGGTAGGCTGCAAATCCAACTTTTCGTTCTTCAGGGCAGGGGAGAGCATCGAATTTCTTCTCGATATCCCGTATCCATTCTTCAAACACCTTGGGGTCAGCTACCCCAGAGTAAGCGGGAGGGTTGAGGCATTAAACTCCTTGAATAAGGAGGCTTCATTGTCCTTCCTTGGTTCAACCCGTTGTTCTGACATTCGTTGGAAGTGCTCGGTCTGTCGAGCCATCATCTCCAGCATCATCAGTTGTGCTAGGTCGGGGACTGCAGGTTGGGGGTCCCCTCCTCCGTTGGTGGCGCTAAGCACGGCCTGAGCTGCCCGTGCAGATGTTGTGTCTTGCAGGTTGATGAAACGCTGTCTCAGCTCATCAGGTGTTGGGGTAGGCATGCCAAAAGGCTCGTTGGGTCTAGCGTTGTCTCCTTGAGTCATTCTGAAGCCAAAGCTAAAGGGTTACTCCACGACCTACTCTTATTATCTCAACTACGTTACGAACGCACAAGGGCCTCATTTTCTTAACAATAACACAATTTAATCAAGAGAAAGGGCTAAAAGCACAACAGTGATAGTATAAACATGCTAGTATCTCAGTAAATAATACTTCTAAAAAAAAAAAAACCGCATCAATAATGTCACATCACACAATGTTGACACATAAATAAGCATAGAATTCTTATTATTCCATTCCACTAAAAGATTTCATATATGCAATCCAGTTCACACCCCCCCCCAACAGGGTTTATACGTGGTAAGGAAAACGAATATAATAAACACACCAAAACTGATTTCACCGCATCTACTGGGATCTAGTCCCTCTAACTACTAAGCAACTACCCCCTTATACAATCCTCCGGCACCTAGGGTTACTGCGTGCTGCTTCCGGGTTCCAGCTCGGGTCATCAGACTCATCTCCGGAGTCCTCTTCGGACTCGTCAAAGTCCTCAGATGAGGTCGATTCCTCTCCAAGCTCGGAGCCCACTTCGGGGTTATCCTTAGGCTCAACACCCTCATCGGCCCCCTTCTCCGAGTCGGCCTCGCCCTCCGGGGCGGGGTCCTCTCCATCATGCTCTCTCGGGTCTTCATCCTCCTCAGGATCCTCCTCCAGGTCTGCTGCGATCCCAGGGTCCTCTATAGGGCCATCCTCAATCCCGGGATCCTCTTCAGGATCCTCTTCGGGGTCTACCTCAGCCTCAGGATTCTCTACAGGACCCTCATCGTGATCCACAACAGGCTGGGGGTCCCCCTCTGGATCCTTCTCAAGACCATCCTCACAGCTCGAGTCATCCTCCTCATCACTATCCAGGGTGGGTGGTGGGTACTCCTCATCCCACACTACGTCCATCAAATCAGCCGGAGTCAACATCTCCATCTTGGTCACCAAGAACAGTGCGTCGAACCCCATCGGGACCCTCCCACACCAGCAACACCTCTGATCATGATGCTGGTCGAGGTTAGGACCAGGTTGGACTAACGGTGGCAGTGTCTGAGTAGCTCGATACCGCCATACCGGATCTCCTCTCAAGGCCAATAAGAAGAGGCAACAAAAGGCCTCCTCCATCCCAAACATGTGTCCTCCAAGTCACCATCAGCTTCCTCCTCCACCTCCTAGTGCAATCTAGACATAAAATCTTCCAAAGACTCCCCAGCGTTTCGTATCCAGTACAGGTGAAGGTCCGCTATCCCGAGGTCACGACAATGCCGAAGGTTAGGGTTCATCCTGGCAGCCGAACACACACAAATAAGCAAGCATGCAAAATATTAAGCATAAAGAACACATAAATAACCCATTTGCCATCCTACACTCCACTCTCCGATATTAGCTACTTAAGCCCTAAGCTAGACACTTAGGTGGCTTTAGAAGCTACTAGGTCGCAACCCAGAGCTCTGATACCATTCTGTAACGCCCTGGAAATTCTATTTTAAAAACTATCGGTCAAACCTAACGTTGACCAACGAAAAACAGCGGAAAAGTCAAAGGAAAAACGGGCGTCACTGCCGTACCTCCGGAGAAGTACAAGGCAAGAACAGAGATTAACTAAACAAACCAACTTCGAATTAAACTTAGCAAAAATCCGAGTTCAAGACATAACAGAAACTACTGAAAGATTTCAAGTCTAATCAACACAACTAAACTCTTTATTCAAAACAATAAAATCTAACGAACGTCCTCACTTGCTAGTTCCCATTCCCAGCATAGAACTCTTCACCTGAAAACAAAACATTTAAAAACATGAGGAGGACTCAATAATGTCTACCCCTAACCCTTTAAACCATTTTTAAAAAAATCATTTCAATTCATTTTAGGGGAAGAAGTGAATAAGTCAAACCCTTTCAAAACCAAGTTTCTTTCCCAACCAACCATAACGATCCTGCAAATTTATTAAGCGGGCGGACCTTGCTTATTTGGCCCTCGAAGTCCAATGACTTCGCTATATTCATATCACGATCTCAATCTCAATATCAAACTCAATCAATCACAATCTCAATATACGGATGGCCATCCATTTCACACACGTGCATATAACTAACCCCGGGGAAGTAGCACTTATCAGGCATCCCTGATCTCTTGACAACCCCCCCTCAAGGATACCACATCCTGGTCTTTGGGGGTGTTGCCCGAACCCGCATTTACGTCACGTTTGAATTATTAATCAGGTTTAATATCATACAATTCCAATTCAAACAGTCCAATCCAGTCCAATCCCAAATTTCCAAAACCATTTTCAAATCACATACATAAAGGGCTGTCCACATTTTAATCAACTCAAAAACATAACTTGACATCCAAAACAGACAGTCAATTTTCACCATAAAATCCCTTCGGGATGCAAACCGTAAAATAACTTAAAATCAACAAAACAATTAAAGTGCACCCAGGCGGGATTTAGGACATAGACATTACCTGAAAATTCTTCTCCTTACTTCAGAACACACTTGAGCTCACTAGATCGAACGGTTTAGAACGCGCCTAAAAATAACGAAATTTCTAAAATTAAAACGCGTCGTACGGAGTTAACGAAATCTACTTTCCACCTAGCCCACCCCTAGGAACACTATAAGTTCCCATCATTCATAAATTAACATTTTAAACATAGCTCGCATAACATAAACTATCACACATCACGACACTTCCATATTAAAATAAATACATAATTCACACGCACGGCTACACATTTATTCAAAAAGCAAACTGGACAGAATTCAATACTCAAATAAAACGAACTATAACTTGACTTCCCGACCTCCTATGGTTATGGTTTTGGACTTTCTAGAAACCTCAGGATGTCTATTAAAACTCTTATGTGACCACGAGACCTAAAACACCTCCTAAGGTCCTCAAAAACAGCTAATTACAGAACCTGTCCAGTTCTGACCTAGGTGCGCTATTTGGGTTGTAACTTAGAATATACACCTCAAAATCCCGATCCGCAAAATTCCTATGAAAGCTAACATCCTTAGGTATGTCCAGACCAAAAGGTAGGGCTAAATATTAATTACACAATAAATGGTGACCGATATCGTACGACTCATAAAATCTGTCCAAACTGACTGGGTTTTTACTTCGGGATTTTCTATCCTAGTTATAACCATACTATCCCGGGACTCCAAATTGAGGTTCTAAACAGCCTACTAGGGTCCACTACTTCTTCTTTCACTCCCATAGCATAACTAAAGCCGGCTCACACATATATACTAACATAACTTGCGACGATAACATACTAATTCTCAAACAACACATAAACTTAAAATTTACGCTAATAATCAAAATAAAAGAAACGAAACATGGACCCTTAAATCTTAAAACACATAAGAAACTAGCAAGGTACTAAAACATAAACAATTTAAAACATTTTTATTAAAATAAGGAATTCGATAAACCTCCTTAATAACAACATAACATATGATAACCATTCAAAATAATACGATTACTAATAAAAATCAAAACCTTACTTATCCTAGCGGAACTTAATTTGCAAAAAAAAAAAAAACTAAGAAGGTTTAGGAGACACCCTTTGTAAAAGTATAATTAATACTAATTATAAACTAATATTTTTTTAACTTTGTAAAATAACTTTGTAAATGTATAATATTTTACAATCAAAGCTTTGTAAAATAACTTTGAGAAATACGACCCTAAACATAACTCATTCACAATACACGATATCAATCATATTTCCTACATATGAACAACTAGTAATAAAATTATAATCATAGCATCACGCATAAACAGAAACATGAACACACATAAACTATATTATAAACCACATATAATAACCAAACATTATATATACTAGTTAGGAAAGATACATAATTTAGTTATAGCAATAAGCATCTACGACAACCAGGTATAAACATGAATTTAATTACAAGCATGAGTAATACAATAACATCAGATTATAAGAAAGTAATAGTAATCAAATAATAATAATGACTATAGTAATGAAGAACAGATGAATAAACCTAATTTAGGGTTTAGGGTTGTACGTAATACTGGGCAAGACAGGCGGCAGGCGGCGACGTCGGCGTCGGCGATCGTCGGAATGTCGGAGGCGGTCTTTGGGTGGTCGGCGTCGGGTGTCGGATGCGGCGGTGGTGGTTTTCCGGGTTCGATGCAATGGCGATGTGGGCCGTTATCTCCTCTCGTTTACGGCGACGACGGCGTGCGGTGGCTCGGTGTCGCGACGGTCGTGCGGTGGTCGAGTCGGGCAGCGGTGGGCAGCGGTGGTGGTGGCGCCGCGGTGGAAACCGAGGTGAGAGAATAATGAGGGAGGAGGAGTAGAGAGAGAAAGAATACTTGCGGTGGTTGCAGCGGTGGTCGGGCGGTTGTTTGCGGTTTCCGGCGAGGCGGAGGTGGCGTGATTACAAAGTGTGGTCGGTGGTGAGAGAGAGGAGAGAGGGAGAGGGGGAGGGATTAGGGTTTGTGATTTTCTTTTTTGGCTAATTAAGCATAATTAAAGTAATTAACCACCTAATTTAGTAATTAGTGGCTTGGGAAACAAGGCCCTTACCGGCCACTCACAAGAATTTAGGGAAAAATAAATTAAAATTTTGAAAATAATAATTATACTAATTTTATACTAATAATAGTGATAATAGTAGAAAAATAAACACATAATTAACTAAATAAAAACTAACACATAATCATCAATTATTAACATGTAATTTACCAAAATACCCCTCTTTCCATGCATATCCATGCATGTAGAAAAGACTATACTACCCTTGGTAATCCCACGACGGTCCTACGAGCTCAAGTGTTACCAATTTAAACACAGAAACAACTAACGGACGTAAAATAATACTAACAACGTAACGGTAATTATACTCGGATTTTCCGGGGTTTTACATATATATATATATATATACGTGTATATATATATATATATATATATATATATATATATATTATATATATATATATAATTTATATATATATATATATATATATATATATTTATATATATTATATCCTCAGACATCTAAAGACCAAGAACGGATGAAAAACATTCCTTATGCCTCAACAATAGGATCTATTATGTATGTCATGAGGTGCATTAGGTCAGATGTAGCCTATGTTCTAATGTGTGCAATATGTTTCAATCTAACCCTGTTGAGAAACACTAGACTGTAGTGAAAAACATACTCATGTATATAAACAAAATGAAGGAGTTATCCTTTGTTCATGGAGGTAATGAACAACTAAGAATAAAGTGTTACATTGACGCTAGTTGGGTCATCACAGACAAAGATGATTTCAAGAGTCGGTTTGGATTCATCTTTTGTGATTGGTGGAGCGCTGAATTGGAAAAGTTCCAAAACAAGGCACTGTTGTAGATTCTATAATGGAAGCATATTACATCGTGACATCTGAGGTTAGAAAGGAGGTTGTGTGGATGAAAGCGTTCATCGAGGAGCTTGGGGTTGTGTCGAGTATTACGGAAGGAGTAGACCTCTATTGCGATAATAGTGGTGCCATTGCTCAAGCTAAGGAACCTAGCTAAACATGTATCCCGCATATATAACATAATAAGACAATTTGTCGAGGATGGTGATATAAATGTGTGCATGATTCATATGAATAAGAACGTCGCTGGTCCTCTTACTAAATCCCTATCACATGCAAAGCTTAATGGTCATGCCCAGGCAATAGGCATTAGGCCCGTTAGAGAATATGTGTAATTTACTTCATTCATATGAATGGTTCATGAGTTGTAATATTATTTATTCATCAATAAAATCTCGAGTTCTATTTCAATTGTGGTTTAGAATATGATAAGTACTTAAAATTTTAGCACATCCAAAATGGGAAACTAGATGATGTTCGGTTTATGAAACTCCATTAGGTGATCTAGATGATGCTAGACCTAGTCGATAGTCGATAAAGTTCCTAATGGATCATCATGTTGGGACAATGAAGATTTTACAACTATTAACATGTGGAATGGACTCGATGGTCGAATTTCATGCTCATAGGGATATAGAGATGTCATGGTCAATCACATGGGTTAATGTTAGGCAACATTCACTGAACTGACCTGTAATGGGAGTGCTTTAAGTTGTAGATGCCAAAAGAGCTCCCATAACTCATAGAAAATTTTTTACATCCAGAGTTTGTTTGTTTGTTTGTTTGTTTGTTTGTTTTTACATTTCTTGCATAATTTATTGTTACTTTGAACGCATCAAACACCTCTCATAATAGGGGGTTATACAACCAATGTATGGATTGCTTTAAATTGTGTGGAGATATGTAGTCGAACAATATGACATTATCGTCCCTACACGTGATAGTTGTCTCACTAGCCACTCGATGAGCTTAGTCTGAAAATGCTTGGTCGAGTTTAGATGGATTAATGACAGTCATTTGTTTTCAGAGTCTAACTTGGAGGTCGAGGAACATTCGAGTTACATAAGAATGACATTAGCTTACCATATCCAAATTCGAGATGTCAAGTCACAAGAGAATTATATGAATTGAACATTTGTTGGACAAGTGGGAGAGTGTTGGGAGTGTCATGATAACGTTAAATTTATTTGGAGTAATTAAGCCAATTTAATATAGTAATTATATGTCTTTCCAAAGACTTCTATAATTAGTGATTATATATATTTCATAAAAACTATATTATTTAGTCCTACTAGGTCATATAAATCAGTGAATTGGAGCAATATGTGTATATCACAAAACAATAATATAGTATTATTGTAATGGTAGGATGTAATATGTGGGCAGAAGGAGGTCACGCCCATGACTTAAGGGCTATAAAATTGTTTTAACAGTGGGGAGGTCATGTCTGTGACCTGCCCTGTTTCAAGCGGTGAGTTTAGGGTAGTGGCGGAGCTGGGGGGCATGACACCCCACGCGCCAAAAACCCAATATGTACAAATACGCGTCGAGACTTTCATGATTAATCCAATAGGCACATGGCAAGGGTTGATAAAGTGGGACTAGTCATTGGTCATGCGTTCAAATCCGATGAAACGTTAAACATTTTGATTCATAGTCTTCCCACTTTGGTGTTCATTCATCTAACTTCGTATTTTTTAATTTCTCTTAATTTTTATTTTCTTATTTACTTTGCCCGTTATATCAACTTTTACATTTGTTTGGTCTTTGTTTTATTTTTTGAATTATGTTTAGGTTTGCTTTTTGATTCATCTAACTGCTTATTATTTTATTTATTTTAATTTTTAGTTTGTAATTTACTTTATCCTTTATATCAACTAT
The DNA here is from genome assembly GCA_029582165.1 of Portulaca oleracea. Classification (NCBI taxonomy): domain Eukaryota; kingdom Viridiplantae; phylum Streptophyta; class Magnoliopsida; order Caryophyllales; family Portulacaceae; genus Portulaca; species Portulaca oleracea. Next base: position 24,348,462 of record CM055878.1, read on the forward strand.
TATTCTTATATGGTCTTTATTTAATTTTTTGGATTATGTTTTCCCCTAAATTATAAGTTAATTTTAACAACTATAATATTAAATTTCTTGTATTTAGTCTCTAACGTATATTTTTATTTCTCACTATATACTATATAAAATACCACACTTTATTTAATAAATATTTGCAAAGATATATAGTTTCATAGACTTATATTTTCCTCGTTTTCACCTTCATATTTTATTATGGATTATTAGGTTTCAAAATCCCCAATTTTGAACATTGTTCGTCAGATTATCCCAAACTTCATTTTCTAAATAAATATCCCAAACTTTAGGAGATTGTATTTGTTAGCGGCCCAACACTGAATTAAGATTATTTAAACTCGGGTTTTCCTATAATGCAATGATTGATTTTTGGTTTAGATATTTTTCCATTCTGCTCACCCAAATAAATATGGCTCCATTACAGAAAGACTTGAATTTAATTGATTTTTATTCGGCATTGGGCTACTGACGAATACAATCCCTAAAGTTTGGGATATTTATTTCAAAAGTAAAGTTCGGGATATTTTCATAAATAATTCTCAAAGTTGGGGATTTTAAAACATAATAATCTTTTTATTATTAGCTCTTCCAAAAGACTCTTCTTTTTTGTATGCTAGAATTGGTTTTTTCATATATTCTTTTTGTACTCCTACATATGGGTCACAACAAGAAAATTATGTTTGGGCAACAAATTTAGAGTAATTTGGGCAACAAAAAAATTTATTTATTGCATTAATTTAAAATAGGGAAACCAAATAATTTTGTGGTTAAATTCATTATAAGTGGCAACAAAACACTTTTTTGTTGCAATTGATATAAATTGAGCAACAATATAAAGAAAAATGGTTGCTAAAAGTTACTAAGGCAACAAAAAAGTTTGTTGCTCATCACAACCACCTTCACACCTTGTGCTACCATTTTTACCAATTTATAGCCCCGATTTTGTGCTTCGAAGATAAAACTACCAAATCGTGACAATTTTTTTGTAGTCCCATGTTAAAGGGTAACAAAAATTGGGCTATGGTAACAAATTTTTTTGTTGCTTAAAATAACTTTTCTTGTTGTGAGGGGAAGACAACCTACATCTACAACACCTCAGGCCTCATGTTAACGAGACTATAATGGGGTATGTTGTTATTGTTCTTGTTGTATATTTTATTGTAAGCTCAAAAATTTATTAAAAATTTTTGCTACTGCGTTAAGCCTAAATGAACTATGATAAAAACTTGGTTAAAGCCTCAATACACAAAAAAAAAAATGAATAATTTAGAAATTAAACTTATGATAAAAAAGTTGACAAGAATGTTAATAAATTGCCACCTATAATAAATATTTTCTGGTTTTGCCCTTGTTTGAGGGTTTCTACTTTTCCCCTTTTGTATTGTCTTGAACATTTTTTAAAGAGAGGAAACCTAATAGTGCCCCTAAGCCTTTTGTGATTTTTAGAGGAGGGACATTGAGAAACGCTTTCTTGAGTTCTTCTCCATTAGTCCATTGGTCATTGTTTGTGAAACAAATCAAATACACATACTTTATTGAGATCGGTCTCAATAACCCGATCTAGCAATCACGTTCCAAGAGTAGTTGCGTGGATCTTCTGTAAATGATTTCTGCTTGGAATGTCAAAGTTCAAAATCTACCGCAACCGGAATGCATCAGATATATTTAGAGTCTACAATTTGTGTTTCATGAATGAGAAATTGTATTTAGGCATCGTTCTTTTGTGCGTTGCGTTTGCGTTGCGTTACGTTTAGTTGCGTTGGAAATGGTTAAAAAATGATGATAATTTGCGTTATGTTGCGTTGCATTTGGGTGCGTTAACGCATAAAAGAACGATGCCTTATAATGGTTACGAATTATTCCGCCTTTAACCATCTCTATTTAGCAAAAGATATTCAAAACCCAACATAAGGAAGTTACGAATAAGGAAGGGAAAAAAATATTCATCAACATACTATCCTCTTTTTTCTTTTTTTTTTGATAATTAGACGGCAATGAAGCCATTTTATTCAATCATGGAGAACAATGTCCGGATAATTACCTTACAATAAAATGGGTAAAAATCATAGAGTAATAACCACTACCTCAAAGTATAGGTAGGCTTCCCAAATCACAACCTCAGAGAAAAATTTAATAAACACGTGTCATCCCAAAATACAACCACCTCCCCCACTAAATTCCAAAACAACACATACATTTATTTCTTTCAAGTCTTTGCACCTCTGACATCCTGCTGTAATTTCTATGCCACACCATGATTCCACCTATTCTTTTCCTTGTGGCTCTCCTTGGTCTTACTCCTTGGTTTTGCCTTCTCACACATGCCTCTTCATGCATACAAAAATGAGATTTCTTTCAAGTTGTTAACCAAGAATTCTGCAAAATACACCACACCTCTTCCCAAGCACTTGATCAATTCTTTATTCTGTAGTCATTTGTAGCTCTCTACAGACGGTCTCTTTATGTCAAAAAAACTGATCTCCTTGATAGACATAAAGGGGGTGTTTGGTTACCCAATTTTTTCAAAAATTACTTTGGGGTACCCTAACTTTTGGTAAAATGTTTTTCCGGTACCCCAACTTTTAAAAACTAATTTTGGGGTACCCTAACTTTTAGAATTAGAAATAATTAAGTGAATTTCCGGCCAATGATTTGAATTCACCAGTGAGTTTTAGGCGGGAAATTGATTAAGTGTATTTGTGGACGAAAAAGCCGTTTGTTTTTGTGGACGAAAATGATTTGAATCAATCGGAGTTTCACCAGAAATTTACCTAGTAATTTCTAATCCTAAAAGTAAGGGTACCCCAAAATTAGTTTTGAAAAGTTAGGGTACCAAAAAATTGTTTCTTCAAAACTAGGGTACCTCTAAGTAATTTTTTGTAATTTTTTGGGTAGCTTTTAGCTTTTTGGATAACTTTTAGCTTTTTGACCAAGATTAAAAAGCTACTTGAGGTGTTTGGTAAGTAACTTTTTATATTAGCTTTTTAGACCCAAAAATCTAGTTTTCAAAAAGTTACTTGATGAAGCTTTTTGAGGTAGCTTTTCACAAAAAGCTACTTTACTAAACACTTTTCCTGCAATCAGCTAACCCAAACAGCTAAAATCAAACAATTGTCCAAAAGTTTTTCTATTCTAACAACAATTATACTATCTTCATAGGAGCTTCCTTTTTTTTCCTTCTTATTTTTCTTTGTCGCTCTTTCCGTTCTTATGTCTTCAACCAGGGCATCCGTAGACTATCCAAAAACAAATGAGAACATTTTTTTTTTGGACAGAAAATGACAACAGTTATTCCTGTACTATTCCATAAATGGCTCCACACTCCAAAGTCCAAAGTATCTACCCACGCTTCAACATAAAAATCAAACATCACATCATTTTGATAGTAAATGATATAATTTATCAAATTAATTAATATGTATGTCGGGTCCGGAAGAACTAATAATGTTATGAATTATCATTAACAGTTAAGATAACGATTGGAAATGCTTTAATTTAAACAATAAGATCAAGATATCATCTCTTAAATTAGATGAAATTAATATTACAATAAAATTGAAATATTTAATACAATCTCCATCTTCAAAAGCTTGTCTTGTATTTTATTATGGCCATGTTCTTTAGATTATTAGGTTAGGTTTAATTATACTTTACCTTATTTTGTCGTACCTTATCTTATCATTCAAAAGAATGAGATTATATTTTTAGATAATTTATATTTAAAATTATTTATTGAACTTACAGAATTTATTTAAAAAATAAAAAATAAAAAATATAATATTTACTTACCTCTATTACTTTTCTTACCTAATTTTCTTGTCTTATCTTACATTACTTAATTTAATCCTACATCCTTAAAGAACAAGGCCTATATTAAGTTAAAGTGAGTGTTTGTAGTTTTCAAAGGAAGAGCCAAATTTTTACCATATAAATCAAAATCTAAATAATTTTTTCAATTATTCAAGACATAATGCATGTTAAAATATATTAATATATAACAACCCAAACAACAAAATCAAGCAAGCACCACTCGAAGTTCCTCAAGTGCCCTGACAACGTATAATATGACCAGATCAAGACCAAAATCATGTTGTACTTTCCATGTTGCACTGCTCATCAAGATTTCTCTTACATAAAAGATTTTCTATTTTTAAAAATTTTCAACAAAAAATTCATTGACTTCCTTTCAAGGGCATGAGTTGGGATGAGGAGTGGGCTAGGTCCTCATAGGTCAAGAGTGTCAGTCCTCACAAAATGGAAGTTGCTAAAGGATCATGTTATTAAAGAATCGGATTATTAATAGGCCAGTTCATTGAACAATATGAAAGGATCGATAAATGGGTCGGAGGGTGGCCTATCAACAACTCAAATTAAACAGTTTTTTTTCTATTACTTGTAGTTTAAAATTTACTTAGACATACTATTAATATGCTAAGCTAAACAATATTTAGTATAACTACCTTTTTGGTTCAAAAATACCTCATCTAACTTTAGGGTCAAAACTGATTTCTTATAGATTTATTCTTATTTTTGTTAGAAAGTTTCGACTCAACCTACAATTTTAATGGACCAACTTTGACTAGACCCCAATGTGCATAGCGAATGAGCTGACCTTAACACGACTTGACCGGTTGCCCTCCCCTAGTTAGGAGCAATCATCTTAGAAATGACAATATTAGTTTCTTCATAGTTCAAAAACGAAAAAATAATATAACCAAAGTGGATTAATCAAAAGGAATAAGCAAACTATGTTATTTTAGTTGAGTTCAAGATAGAGAAAAAGAAGATAGCGATTAACAGATGCTTAATTAAAGTGTCATAATAATTGTAAACTTCCGTGAAATTCTTTTATTTATGTTTTTTTTTGTCTCATATACAACTATATTTTTCTTAGGTTAAATCTCAAATTGTTTTCATTCGAAGTGTTGGCAAGGTTTAGTATGTTAAAAATAATGAATAATCTAAAAAAATTTGAAGAGAAGTCCTAGAAAAATTTCTAAGAAAATTTTAGATAATTTGAGAAGATATTATTATGAATTAATGTTCTATATTTTTCCTACCACCACTTTCTTTCTACAACTATAAATATAGGTGGTTGAGTTCTTATATGCATCATCAACAACCAAGAGTTGTAACTCATTCTCTCTCCATCAATAACAGAAGCTTCTCTTTTATACAATCCTTCCTCCCTTTTTACAAAACACTTTTAACTTCAAACACCCAAAAACCTAACAGTGGTATCAGAACCTCTGTAACCCAAGTCCTCCTATTAAACCTACGTCTCCCCAAAATCAATCATTAACCTACAAGCCATATCCCAACTCTCAAATAAACCATCCATCAAATCTAACTCCACAAAAATTAAACATGACCTCCACTCCAACCACAACTTTTAACTATATCCCAAATTTAAGGTCAATCATATTTGATGAAGAGAATTATCAAATGTGGAGTATTCAAATGAAAACCTTTTTTATAGCATAAGGTTTATGGGATGTGGTAAAAAAAGGTTATGATAAACCATCAAAGAAGAAGGAGAGAAGAAAAGAAGAATGATGGAGAAGAAAAGTCAGATGAAGAGGAAAAATCATCATGGGATGAAAGTAAGGAGACACAATATCAAGATAACTACAAGAAGCATATTACGACCCTTTATCATATCTATCAAGCAATCACTCCAACAATCTTCCCTCAGATTATGGCTGCCACAACGGCCAAGGAGGCTTGGACAATATTGAAGGAAGCATACCATGGAACTGACAAGGTAATATGTATTAAACTTTAAACTTTATGGAAAGATTTCGATACCTTATTAATGAAGGAGGATGAAACAATTCAAGTATACTTCGATCGTGTCACTAACATATAAATAAAATTAGAATATATGAAGACATGATCGAAGACAAAAAGGTGATACAAAAGGTGCTAAAGAGACTTCCACCAAAGTTTGATCATACACTACTAAAAACTTGCCATATTGCGACGGAATTTATCAAAGCTGCGACGAAATTTTTGGACGGAGCGACGGACCTTGTGACGGAATTTTTTCCTTCGCATTTGCCTCGTCGCAAGGCCTTTGCGACGGACCTTGCGACGGAATTCAGTTCCGGCGTATTGCCTCACAATAAATTCAAAAACCACAAAATAAAACAAAAAAATATCTTGCGACGGAAAAATTCTGTCGCAACAATTTTTTTTTTTGGCTGCAGTTTTCAGAATGGTTATTGTAGTGCTGTTTTCTCGAGTTTGTTTTACTGCAGTTTATTTTTTAATTATAAAAGTTGTATATATATATAGAGAGAGAGACTCACACACTCACACCATAGATATTAATTGGAATCAATTATATTTAAATAAGTATATAGAAAATACAATTGTGAATCGTTCGTACACTTAGTTTGACTAGACTAAGTAAATTAAAGGAAAAAATACATGCGTAACATTTAATTGAAAAAAACAAACATAAAAATTCAGAAATAAATTTAAATTGAACTACACTTGGATCATGTCTTTCTTCCTTGTCGAGCTCTTGATTAAAGTTTTCCTGATAGACAAGATAGCATGGAGTCTGTTAGCAATCCCCGCAGCATACAACAAGTATCTAAATATGCTGATCTTAAGAAGTGTAGGAGCCAATAATTTGCTGATAGTTGAAACTCTCACATAAGTAGAGAAAAATCATAGGATTTTTACCTGAACAACATCCTCTCCCTTGACAACTCTTCCAAAGACACTGATCTTCTCATTGAGATCTGGAATGGGCGCAGTTGTTATAAAAAGCTCAAATCCCCCATTCTCGTGCTTTGCTTTAGAAGTTCCAAGCATAAATACCTCATGCTTTACACTGCAAGTATTGACAATCTTAGTTACATGGGCATACCACTTGATTACAATGACCATTGAAGAATTTCAATTGCTGAAAAATTCATGAACACCCTCACCCTTTATACTAACTTATGGACATACATTAATTCCTGATACGATGACTAAAAAGATCTACACATGGGTTGTAACTCTCAGACCAAGTAATCTACAACAATTACATGCTAATGACAAAAACATATATGGAAATATCAAGCACCAATGCAATATTTGTTTACTAGCTGCTTCACTGAGTCCACCTGCCTGAACATAGATTGACATAACAGCAGATGTTTGTCACCATGAAATATTCAGTATAATTTATTACATTCTAATGAGTTGCTCCATGCACTATACAGCATCACCTACTAAGTTAAGACAACATCCAATAAAAGCTCAGGCTTTGACATAATATTGTTCAAACCCCAATAGTAAAAGAGTCACACTCTACTTTTGCAATCATAAATCAAGGTTTCCAGCCAGCATCCAATTTTCAGAAGAATCCCTCCAGGATGCAGGCACAATCAGATATCATTTTTAAAAAATGAACTAATCATAAAGAAAACTGCCACAATTTAACTTCACCAAACCCAAATCAAACTGAAATTGTTAGAATTTCAGGCAAGAATAGACTACCAAGCTAATACCTACAAATGATTACTCTCTGCTAGCTTGGGCCGACCGAAATTCAACATTTTCAATCAAAACAGACAATACAAGTAAAATTGAATAAAAGGGATTACGAGCATGGATAAAGTTGTAAACAAGGAAAGTGCAATGGTAATTCAAGTTGTATCCTTCCACCTAGCCATCCATCAATCAGCAATCATGATTTTCAAACCGAAAACCAATCCAGGCGCCGTAAGAACCCAAATTGGATCGAAACATTTCAAATTTTAGCCATAATGAGATGAACAACAAACAAAGAAACAACAGGCATAATCAAATTTGTACCTGTGAGAGAAATGCCGATAGGTTGAAAATGAAGAAGAGACCTATCAAAACAATCAGGCCAAACAAGATGATAGTCGTGGCGCTGATTCGACTCAGCGCCTTCTTCTTTTTGCTCTGCGAAGGGGAATAGCAAGACCCCAATTTTTTGTAAGGAAAATATAAGAGGAATAGCAAGATCCCAACCAAAACCCTTCGTAGCAATGAAAGAGGGAGAGATGTGGATGACCAGTGCGAAGAGCAGCACTGAGGCGAACTTTAGGGAAGAGAGAGGCAACGGAGGGGTTTGCGCATCTCGACCTTCATTGGGTGGTGGTCGAAAGTGCGGTGGTTGCGCTCCGGTGAGCAGGTGGTTTGCGCATCAGCTGTCGATGAATAGAGAGACAATAGAGGGGATTTTCGCGATGGGTGTTGTGTTTTCCGGAAAGAGGATGACGATGTGGGGATGATGGCGAATGGTGGTGGGGAAGCTGTGATGAGCGGCGGTGGTGCCTGGGCTATAACCGGCGACTGGGGTTGAGGCTGGTGGTAGTGGAGCACAAGGGGTAGAGGGTGTGTGAAGTAGGGTTAGGTATAAGGTGAGGGACAAAGGGAAAAGTGAGGGTCCATTGAGTTTCTACCGCAAGTGAGAATATGAGATTGCAAAATTTTTCATTTTTTTAAAAAATGGACCGAGTGACGGACAATTCCGTCGCAAGCTCCGTCGCAAGCTCCGTCGCAAGGTCCATTTTATTCGCCACATCAGCTTAATTTTAATTTGGACCGAGTGACGGACTTTTCCGTCGCAATTTTCGTCACAATATGGCAAGTTTTTAGTAGTGATATAGTGGCTGCAATAGAAGAATCTAAATATCTATCTACGCTTACCCTCATAGAGTTGGCAGGGTCTCTACAATCACATGAGAAGAGAATGCGTAGATTCACAAACCAGCCATTAGAGTAGACATTTCAAGCCAAATTAAAATTCTCCAACCATGAGAATAAAAAGGAAAGTAGCCATGGCCGAAATTTCCAACATAGGAAGACACCATCCAATAACCATGGATGGGGGAGAGGTACTTATAAGAATCAAGGAAGTCATGGAGATAAAAAATCAGGCCCATACTGCAAGATATATAATATGACTAACCATGATACAAAGGAATGTCGTTTCAAATGCAAAAGATGTACATGACACTCACATCATGTACGAGATTGTAGGAACCGACAACGTGATGAGGCCAACTTCATGGAGAAAGGCGACTCAAGTGAAAACGTATTCTACTCCGGCCTGAATGTCACACATGAGGGAAAAGACTCATTGTACGTGGATAATGGTTGTTCCAACCATATGACGGGAACTAGAGATTCCTTCATAGAGCTGAATGAAGACATAAAATCCAATATCACGCTCGGTGATGAGAGAACACACGAGGCAGCTGGAAAAGGAACAATCACAGTAAAAGCAAAAAATGGTTCGACCAAGTATATCCAAGATGTCTTATATGTACCTGGTCTAGCTCAAAATCTCCTAAGTGTGGGTCAGCTCATTCAAAAAGGCTATCAGGTGAACTTTGAAGACAATAGATGCATCATAATTGACAAGAATATGAGCAAGTGATATCATCCATCGTAATGGAGCCCAACAAGATTTTTCCCTTATCAATGCCAATGAATGAGAAGGTTGCCCTTAGCTCTGTCATGGATGCCACAACCTTATGGCATTAGAGGTATGACCATCTAAATCTTGATAGTCTTAAAGCTTTGAAGCGAAGGAATATGGTTATTAGCTTGCCCACAATAGAAGACAATAAGAATATATGTGAGAGCTGCATAATGGGAAAAATGCATAGATTATTATTCACTAAAACCACATGGAGAGCTAAAGCCCCCCTAAAACTGGTTCATGCCGACATTTGGGGTCTAACACGTAACCCTAGTTTGGTTAGCAAAAGATATTTCTTGTTGTTCGTGGATGACTACACTCGCATGATGTGGGTGTACTAACTCAAACAAAAATCTGAAGCTTTCTTATACTTCCAACAATTTAAGGCCTCACAGAAAAGCAAAGTGGGCACAATTTGAAAATGTTGAGAATGGATCATGGGAGAGAATTTCATCAAACTGAGTTTGATGATTTTTGTCGGAAGCATGGAATCAAAAGAGAACTCATAGTAAGACGCACTCCACAAAAATAATGGAGTTGCGGAGAGGAAGAAGAGAAATAATAGTCGAGATGGCCTGCAACATGTTGTAGAATAAAAACGTCCCGAAGAACTTTTGGGCGGAAACAGTAAACAAAACCGTCTATGTTCTCAACCAGTCTCCCATAAAGGCAGTTCCCAATAGAACACCGTACGAAGCGTGGTTCAACAGGAAGCCAAAGGTGGATCATCTCGGGGTATTCGGTTGCATATCATATTCACATATCCCCAAAGAGAATAGTGAAAAGTTGGATGACAAAGGCGAGAAGTTCATCTTGATTGGATATAGTGTAGAGTCGAAGGGATATCGCCTCTATAATCAAGAAACCAAAAAGGTGATTATCTCAAGAGATGTCTGATGTATATTTGATGGCCATATACATCAAGGTCATCAAGGGAGACAACCCATACACACCATAGAAGCCAAATACTCACCTACATGGAAGAAGAGTTCAAGTCTCTTACATATCTCTCTACTAAGGAAGGATTCTACAAGGGTACTCAAGTAATTTGCTCCTTATTTCAAAAACCATAAAGCTATCATGGAAGACACTAGAGTGGATTAATCTACATTCAAAGAGCTTTCCAATGGTTCAAGAATCTTTAGATTTGGCTAAGAAACGAAGGAGTTATCATCATTTGTAATCTAGTTTAGTTCATTTGTTTCTTTATGATGTCATACTAGTTTAGGATGATGTAAGCTAGAATCCCTTGTATCTCTTGATTTGTACACGCCAAGGGGGCTTCCATTTAGTATAAATAGACCCCTTGGGTGCCTTGTAATCTCATTCATTCAATAAATCAAATACAAACACATGGTGTTGTTTTCTCTCTAGCTTTTGCTAGTCTTTCGTTTCTCTTGAGGGATATTCGATTCTATCTTCTTCTTCTAGCTTAGGGTGGCGTCCTAGGTGGTGATAGGAAGAGATTGAAGCATTCTTGAAGGTGGTGTGGCTGTATCCTCCAAGAATCTTCAAGAGCCAAATCTATCATTCAATCATCCAATTCGTTCATTCAAGCATTCATCCATCTTTGATTGATCTTTCAAGCATCAATCAACATTCAATCTATCAAATACCATTCGTCCACTCCATATTCATCTCACAATCGATCAAGGTGTCATCGTTCATCATCATTCATCAATCGTTCATCCATTCAATTCGTCATTCATCCATCATTCATCAAAACTTCAATTGATCTTCAATCTTGGTAAACGAATTCCATCATCTTTTCGTTTATCTACATACCTTTTCATTCCATTTTGGATCCTTAAGAACTTTGAGAAGCAAGATTCCTATCTTGGTTTTTAAAGATCCTTAGCTTTTGTATAATTTGATCATCATTGGTCTCATTATACATCAAAATTGGTATCAGAGCTTAGGAGATTGATTCTCTTAGTTCTTGATCTATCTTTTACCATCTTTTCACCATCTTTCCTTCACAAATTCATCCCATCATCATTCCCATCTCACGTCCACCAAGAACAACAAAAAGAACCCATAGCCCCACAAAGAACCCCAATTCGAACACAAAATCCACCAAAACACAATTCTCTCTCGTCCTTCACCCCAAACCCCAAAACCGTGAGTCTTGCAATCTTTTGTACAAGATTGTTCAAGATGGAAGATTCAAGCACTCTCACACCTACACTACGGAGCCCCAAGAAGATGTTGAAGCATTAAAGAAAAGAATCTCCTATCTCAACGATCAACTAAAGAGATACATGCATCTACAACATAGGGTGAACCGTGGAGATAGTGAGACTAATGAAAGTGATGAATAGGTGCAACAAAGACGTTCCCCAAAGGAGGAGCGATTCGACTTCAAAGTTGAGATCCTGGAGTTTAATGGTAATCTTGATCCCGAGAACTTCTTAGATTGGATGCAAACTATTGAACGTGTTTTTGATCTTAAAGAAGTCCTTGATGAGAAGAAAGTGAAGTATGTGGCTCTTAAGTTGCGAAAACATGTGTCCATATGGTGGGCCAATTTGCAAAAGAAGAGGCAAGCAAAGGGCAAGGACAAGATTAGAACATGGGATAAAATGAAGAAGAAGCTCCAAGAGAAGTTTTTACCACCAAGTTATCTCCAAGATAACTACTACAAGTTACAACGATTGGTTCAAGGGAGCAAAAGTGTGGAGGAGTATACAAAGGAGTTTGAACATCTTCTTTGGCGTTGTGATATCAAAGAGAATGAACCACAAACTTTGGTACGTTATCTTTTTGGTCTTAATGATTGGATTAGATACATTGTTGAGTTGCAACCATACAAAACCTTGGATGAGTTGAGTTCTTTATCCCTTAAAGTTGAAAGGCAAAGGAGAAATAAGAGAAAAGAAGCCTTGAACAAGTACCAAACTCCACAAGAATCATCCCACCCTACATTCCCACACACGCCACAACAAAATTCCACATTCCCTACAAAACCCCCAAACACAAAAACTCCACAAAATCAGCCCCCATCCATCCATAAACCCCACGTCCAATAAACCAAATTCCTAGCATCAAGAAGGTGTTTCGATGCCAAAGGTTGGGACATTATGCTTGGAGTGCCCAAACAAGAGTAGTATCTTTGGTGGAATATCAAAGTGCTTTGTATGTAGAACCGAGTGTCATGAAAATGAGAGTGAAGAGGAAAAAGGAGTTAGCGTGAATGAGGAAGAAAATGTTGAAGAATGTGTAGAGGAGGATGATGGAGAGTTACTTGTAGTAGGAAGGGCCTTAAATGAAGCTCAGTGCCAAATGATCAAGTACAAAGGAGGCTATCTTTCGCTCGTTGTACCATCAAAGGAAAGTATGCTCATTGATCATAGATGGAGGAAGTTGCACCAATGCCGCCTACAACAATGGTCAAGAAATTGCAATTGGAGGATATCCCACATCCCACACCTTATACTATACGATGGCTAAGCCAAGGTCAAGACATTCGTGTGGATCAAAGGGTCTTGGTAAGTCTTTCAATTGGGAAGAAGTTTAGAAAAGGGGTATATGATGATTTCAAGGCTTTTAAGAAGAAATTTGAAATTTTTTGTGAAGAAGGCAAGTAAGAGAGTTGATGCTCAAAGTTTGAGGACAAACTTTTTCAACCGGGGGAGTATGATGTATATTTGATGGCCATATACATCAAGGTCATCAAGGGAAACAACCCATACACACCATAGAAGCCAAATACTCACCTACATGGAAGAAGAGTTCAAGTCTCTTACATATCTCTCTACTAAGGAAGGATTCTACAAGGGTACTCAAGTAATTTGCTCCTTATTTCAAAAACCATAAAGCTATCATGGAAGACGTCCTAGAGTGGATTAATCTACATTCAAAGAGCTTTCCAATGGTTCAAGAATCTTTAGATTTGGCTAAGAAACGAAGGAGTTATCATCATTTGTAATCTAGTTTAGTTCATTTGTTTCTTTATGATGTCATACTAGTTTAGGATGATGTAAGCTAGAATCCCTTGTATCTCTTGATTTGTACACGCCAAGGGGGCTTCCATTTAGTATAAATAGACCCCTTGGGTGCCTTGTAATCTCATTCATTCAATAAATCAAATACAAACACATGGTGTTGTTTTCTCTCTAGCTTTTGCTAGTCTTTCGTTTCTCTTGAGGGATATTCGATTCTATCTTCTTCTTCTAGCTTAGGGTGGCGTCCTAGGTGGTGATAGGAAGAGATTGAAGCATTCTTGAAGGTGGTGTGGCTGTATCCTCCAAGAATCTTCAAGAGCCAAATCTATCATTCAATCATCCAATTCGTTCATTCAAGCATTCATCCATCTTTGATTGATCTTTCAAGCATCAATCAACATTCAATCTATCAAATACCATTCGTCCACTCCATATTCATCTCACAATCGATCAAGGTGTCATCGTTCATCATCATTCATCAATCGTTCATCCATTCAATTCGTCATTCATCCATCATTCATCAAAACTTCAATTGATCTTCAATCTTGGTAAACGAATTCCATCATCTTTTCGTTTATCTACATACCTTTTCATTCCATTTTGGATCCTTAAGAACTTTGAGAAGCAAGATTCCTATCTTGGTTTTTAAAGATCCTTAGCTTTTGTATAATTTGATCATCATTGGTCTCATTATACATCAAAATTGGTATCAGAGCTTAGGAGATTGATTCTCTTAGTTCTTGATCTATCTTTTACCATCTTTTCACCATCTTTCCTTCACAAATTCATCCCATCATCATTCCCATCTCACGTCCACCAAGAACAACAAAAAGAACCCCATAGCCCCACAAAGAACCCCCAATTCGAACACAAAATCCACCAAAACACAATTCTCTCTCGTCCTTCACCCCCCAAACCCCAAAAACCGTGAGTCTTGCAATCTTTTGTACCAAGATTGTTCAAGATGGAAGATTCAAGCACTCTCACACCTACACCTACGGAGCCCCAAGAAGATGTTGAAGCATTAAAGAAAAGAATCTCCTATCTCAACGATCAACTAAAGAGATACATGCATCTACAACATAGGGTGAACCGTGGAGATAGTGAGACTAATGAAAGTGATGAAGAGGTGCCACAAAGACGTTCCCCAAAGGAGGAACGATTCGACTTCAAAGTTGAGATCCTGGAGTTTAATGGTAATCTTGATCCCGAGAACTTCTTAGATTGGATGCAAACTATTGAACGTGTTTTTGATCTTAAAGAAGTCCTTGATGAGAAGAAAGTGAAGTATGTGGCTCTTAAGTTGCGAAAACATGTGTCCATATGGTGGGCCAATTTGCAAAAGAAGAGGCAAGCAAAGGGCAAGGACAAGATTAGAACATGGGATAAAATGAAGAAGAAGCTCCAAGAGAAGTTTTTACCACCAAGTTATCTCCAAGATAACTACTACAAGTTACAACGATTGGTTCAAGGGAGCAAAAGTGTGGAGGAGTATACAAAGGAGTTTGAACATCTTCTTTGGCGTTGTGATATCAAAGAGAATGAACCACAAACTTTGGTACGTTATCTTTTTGGTCTTAATGATTGGATTAGATACATTGTTGAGTTGCAACCATACAAAACCTTGGATGAGTTGAGTTCTTTATCCCTTAAAGTTGAAAGGCAAAGGAGAAATAAGAGAAAAGAAGCCTTGAACAAGTACCAAACTCCACAAGAATCATCCCACCCTACATTCCCACACACGCCACAACAAAATTCCACATTCCCTACAAAACCCCCAAACACAAAAACTCCACAAAATCAGCCCCCATCCATCCATAAACCCCACGTCCAATAAACCAAATTCCTAGCATCAAGAAGGTGTTTTCGATGCCAAAGGTTGGGACATTATGCTTCGGAGTGCCCAAACAAGAGAGTAGTATCTTTGGTGGAATATCAAAGTGCTTTGTATGTAGAACCGGAGTGTCATGAAAATGAGAGTGAAGAGGAAAAAGGAGTTGACGTGAATGAGGAAGAAAATGTTGAAGAATGTGTAGAGGAGCCGGATGATGGAGAGTTACTTGTAGTAGGAAGGGCCTTAAATGAAGCTCAAGTGCCAAATGATCAAGTACAAAGGGAGGCTATCTTTCGCTCTCGTTGTACCATCAAAGGGAAAGTATGCTCATTGATCATAGATGGAGGAAGTTGCACCAATGCCGCTTCTACAACAATGGTCAAGAAATTGCAATTGGAGGATATCCCACATCCCACACCTTATACTATACGATGGCTAAGCCAAGGTCAAGACATTCGTGTGGATCAAAGGGTCTTGGTAAGTCTTTCAATTGGGAAGAAGTTTAGAAAAGGGGTATATGATGATTTCAAGGCTTTTAAGAAGAAATTTGAAATTTTTTGTGAAGAAGGCAAGTAAGAGAGTTGATGCTCAAAGTTTGAGGACAAACTTTTTCAACCGGGGGAGTATGATGTATATTTGATGGCCATATACATCAAGGTCATCAAGGGAAACAACCCATACACACCATAGAAGCCAAATACTCACCTACATGGAAGAAGAGTTCAAGTCTCTTACATATCTCTCTACTAAGGAAGGATTCTACAAGGGTACTCAAGTAATTTGCTCCTTATTTCAAAAACCATAAAGCTATCATGGAAGACGTCCTAGAGTGGATTAATCTACATTCAAAGAGCTTTCCAATGGTTCAAGAATCTTTAGATTTGGCTAAGAAACGAAGGAGTTATCATCATTTGTAATCTAGTTTAGTTCATTTGTTTCTTTATGATGTCATACTAGTTTAGGATGATGTAAGCTAGAATCCCTTGTATCTCTTGATTTGTACACGCCAAGGGGGCTTCCATTTAGTATAAATAGACCCCTTGGGTGCCTTGTAATCTCATTCATTCAATAAATCAAATACAAACACATGGTGTTGTTTTCTCTCTAGCTTTTGCTAGTCTTTCGTTTCTCTTGAGGGATATTCGATTCTATCTTCTTCTTCTAGCTTAGGGTGGCGTCCTAGGTGGTGATAGGAAGAGATTGAAGCATTCTTGAAGGTGGTGTGGCTGTATCCTCCAAGAATCTTCAAGAGCCAAATCTATCATTCAATCATCCAATTCGTTCATTCAAGCATTCATCCATCTTTGATTGATCTTTCAAGCATCAATCAACATTCAATCTATCAAATACCATTCGTCCACTCCATATTCATCTCACAATCGATCAAGGTGTCATCGTTCATCATCATTCATCAATCGTTCATCCATTCAATTCGTCATTCATCCATCATTCATCAAAACTTCAATTGATCTTCAATCTTGGTAAACGAATTCCATCATCTTTTCGTTTATCTACATACCTTTTCATTCCATTTTGGATCCTTAAGAACTTTGAGAAGCAAGATTCCTATCTTGGTTTTTAAAGATCCTTAGCTTTTGTATAATTTGATCATCCTTGGTCTCATTATACATCAATGTCATATTTGATGAAGCATCCAAATGGAGATGGCCGGAAGATACAACCCAAGCGCCACAACATGAAGACATTCAAATTCAAGAAATCAGAGAAGGACGACGCTCTAACAACAGTTCGTCTTCAACTATGTCTCCTCATGAAGGGAGCTCACCACCTCCCCTTGTGGAGTCATGAGATTCTCCACAGCCTACTCGGAGGTCTCGACGAGAAAGACGTCCGTCTGCTTATCTACAAGATTATAAGTGCGACCAAGTAAACACGACATTTTTTGCTAGTGAGCCAACAACATTTCAAGAAGGATCCCAAGATAAAAAATGGATCAAGGCTATGAACAAGGAGATCAAAATGATCGAGAAAAATGATACATGACAACTAGTGAAGAAGCCTCAAGACAAAGATACCATTGGGCTCAAGTGGGTCTACAAGGTCAAATATAATGAGGATGGCTCAATCCATAAGTTCAAAGCACAATTGATTGCCAAATGATACTCTCAGCAATCGGGGATCGACTTCAACGAAACATTTGCTCTAGTAGTTCGCATGGAGACAATAAGAATAGTGCTTGCCATTGTAGCACAACTAAAACTACAAGTATTTCAACTAGATGTCAAGTCCGCATTTCTAAATGGCGAAGTTGAAGAAGAAGTATACATGGAGCAACCCCAAGGGTACATGATTGAAGGAGAAGAAAACAAAGAATATCTGCTAAGAAAAGCACTTTATGGTCTCAAACAAGCACTGCGAGCTTGGAATTTAAAATTGATGGGTATCTCCTTCACAACGGATTTAAAAAGAGTCCAAGCGAGCCATCCCTATACATCAAGACCCAAGGGAAGGATCTTATAATTTTGTGCCTCTATGTTGATGGTCTTATATACACTGGCACAAATCAAGGAATGATCCAAGATTTCAAAAAGGATATGATGGCGAAATTCGAGATGACGAATTTGGGCCTAATGAAGTACTTTCTCGGGATGCAACTGAAGCAAAGCCCAGATGAGATCTTCATCTATCAAGAGAAATATATTGAAGATCTTCTTAAAATGTTCAATATATTGGATTGTAAGCCAATATCAACAGCTATGGCTACAAATGAAAAACTCTCCAAAAATGATGGCAAGGACAAGGTGGATGGATCACTCTACAGAAGTCTGGTTGGTTCATTAATATATCTAACAAACACTCAACCAGACATTGTTCATGCGGTTAGCATCGTCTCCCGGTTCATGAGCGAGCCAAGTAAAACTCACTTCGTAGCAGCTAAAAAAATTTTGAGATGCATCAAAGGAACAAAGAGTTATGGACTTCTATACAAAAAAGAGGAAGACCCCAAACTCAAGGGGTACACAGATAGTGTTGGGCTGGGTGCATTGATGATCGAAAAAGTACAAGTGGATATTTGTTTCAACTCGGTTCCAAGGCTATCTCCTGGACATAAAAGAAGCAGCAAACCATAGCATTGTCAACTGCAGAAGCGGAATACATTTTAGCTACAAGTGCTGCATGTGAGGCAGTATGGCTGAGAAGATTACTAAAGGATCTACAACAAGGCGATAAAGAACCAACACCACTTCTTTGTGACAACATGTCAACGATAACAATGACGAAGAATCCAGTTTTCCACAGTCGCACAAAGCACATTGAGATTAAACATCACTTTATTCGCGTACTCATGGACAAAGGCGAAATCAAGCTAGAGTTTTGCAAAACGGATGAACAAGCAGACATATTCACAAAAGCACTTCCAAGTGAGAAATTCAGTTACTTTTGAGAGCAGATCGGAGTTCGAGATTTTTCTAGATTAAGGGGGAGTGTTAAAAATAATGAATAATCTAGAAAAATCTTAAAGACAAGTCCTAGAAAAATGTCCAAGAAAATTCTAGATAATTTTAGAAGATATTATTGTAAATTAATGTTCTAGATTTTTTCTACCACCATTTTCTTTCTACAACTATAAATATAAGTGGTGAGGTTCTCATATGCATAATCAACAACCAAGAGTTGTAACCATTCTCCCTCCATCAAAAGCTTCTCCTTTATATATACAATCCTTCCTCCATTTCTACAAAATACTTTTACCTTCAAACACCCAAAAACCTAACAGTAATGATCGAAATGATGTTTAGAGGGAAGAATATTGGATGTTCAAAATATGAGGGCAGTACGAGTAATGATTTCCCAGCTTGAAGTAGCATATGACATTTACCATCAATACAATGGTAGTTGAATCAAACCTCTCAGGTTAGTTTCAAGGAAGTTTTGATCCAACTTATAAAATTAATTCATAAGGTAAGTTAAAGTAAATTTAGTTTTGGATAAATTTTGATAATTTTGGGTAGACTTGAATAAATTTAGGGAATATATAATAAATTAAGAGAATTATAAATTTGGGTATGCTTGGGGAAGTATGGTGAAATTTGGGTAGATTTGGGTAACCAATATTTACCTATACATTACTCATGAGATTTATCGGCTCTTAAATAGCAGTGCCAAAATTTGGTACCCAACCAAAAATACATCCCTTCCCGTAAAAAGAAAAAAAAAATCTACAAAAATGGGATCTTTTCTCTCAAAGATTTGTTCATCCCTGTTTCCTTTCAACATTCAGGGTATAGTGAAAAATAATAAGTGTCCTTTCATCAGGAAAACACCAGTTGTAGATAATTCTAACCCCTCACAAAACCTTTTCCACAAACTGAACCAACTATTATGGGTTTGATTGAAGGACTCAAGAAAATGGAACTCTTCACAAATTGTAGCTACTATCACCCGACATATGGGGATAAATGGCAAATTGTTGGTGAAACTTGTATACCTCGAAAAAATCCTCATTAAAGAAATTGTTTTCGTTGTATTACTTCGAATTGGGAATCAAATGAGGTTGCTCAACAGTATGCTTGGACTGGGGTTATGGGAGGGGAGGAGAGGGGATAGGAGGGAAAGGACATTAAATAACCTCGTCTACCCTTGCTTAGAAAAATAAACAAGAGAGGAGAGAAGGGGAGCCATTTACCTCCATTCCCATCCATTAACCCCCTTTTTATTAACCTCCAATATAAGGGTTAACGGAGGGGAAGGAAACTCATTATGCATTATAAAAAAAGAAAATAATTTTATTAATATAATAACTACCTTATTTTTCTCCGCTCCCCCCTCTTCAAATCCAAACACAATAACTAATCCTTCTTATCCCTCACTTCTCTCCACTTATAATTCAAACAAGATAAAAATAGGTTCTCTCCTTTCCCTCTTTTCTTCCCCTCTAATACCCTCCCCCCCCCCTCTAATAACCAAACATACTGTAAAACTTAATCAAAATCCAATTAATGATCAAAAAGAATTTGGACAAATTTAAAAATTATTTGTCTCAAATTATAAACAGAAACTAATACTTAATTACAAAATTAGAATTTATAAGATTATCAACAAAATTAAGCCTAACTATTGAACCAACCACTGGACTAGATAACCAACTGGCCGATTAGTATATCCTGTCAACGGCCCAGGAAAGGTGGTCGATTATGTAATTTTTCGGTTAGACAACCAGACATATCCCACTATCTGAATTTTAAGTTTCGTTATACTTTTGTAAATTTTAATTTTAAGAAATTAATTACGAATTTCCAGAAAATTACTCGAGACAGAAGAAGAGGAAGAAAGAACCATCAATTAATTTTAAAGATAAATTAACAAAATAAAAAAAAAACTCTGGCCAACGAATCAGAAAATGAATTCGGGGGTAAGGTTACAAATTAGAAATTAAATAACTTCTAATTTGTCTATGCATAAGACGGTGTCTACTAAAATAAGGTTTATTTAGAGAAGAGTAGAATGAGAATAATTTAAATATTTCATCAATTTAACTATTACACTTGCAAAATAAATAAAAAGATAAGAATAGAAAAATTACACAAATTTTACAAATAGAAACATAAAGTTAAGGGCTACATGATGAATATAATAATAAGAATGCAAAATAATAAAAGCAACATTAAATCTAACCTCAAATTAGAAAATATGCAATTAGCAAACAAGAGAAAAGGATGGAGAAGATCAAAAGAATTCCACAATGTCAGTTTCCTGAGAATTCTGGGGTCCCCCTAATATGATGGGCGAAGATTTGTATTTATAGATGTTAGGAAAAAGTAAGTGCAAGGTTACAGCGGAAGCGAATTAAATGAGATGATGGAAATTACAACAAAATTCAGGAACGAAAAATAAGCGATAAAACGAACACTAGGTATACGTGGAAAACTAAAGAACTCGGAGGAAAACTCACGGACGACGACAACCAAACAAATAATCCACTATGAGAAGGAAGGAGTACAAATCGATCACTATCACAGGGTGTGATATGATCAACAAAAGAGGAGATTACAGAAAAAATCTCTCTTTCTCAAGTCACAATCTCTCAAGAACACTGGGAAAATATTGGTGAAACAAACTATCGCTCAATATTTTCTCCCTCTTTGACTCTCTGTCACTTGATGTCGCTGTAAAACAAAGTGGAGAAAACTGAACCTATTTATAGGGTGACTAGGTAATAAATAAAGTCAAATTAAAACTCAAATAACAACACGTAGTATCTGACTTGAACAAGGAATTAGAATTAAATTAAAATTGTATCCCACGCCGATTCTACTCAGGTTCTGGACCCCACCGAGGATCCAATGGGCCACAAAACCCAACAAACTCCATCTTGGACCATGATCCGAGTCATCAGTCCAGATAAACACCTTGATTGTTGCCTTCAACACGCCCCTCCGTAGGTCTCTCACTGGCTCAACTCATCAAGGTTTGAAACTGCCGCTACAGTTCCTGTCACCGTAGACCCCTGTAGGGTGTATAGGTTGCCCTTCCTAATTCCCTTCATCAGAACCATGGAACCCCTACACACTTTTAGGACACCATCTTCTCCTTTGTACCTGCAACCGTTAGCCTCAATACCCAAAGAAATCAAATTGTGGGTTATGTTCAGAATATGACGAACCTCTTTCAGGGTTCTAACAATGTCATCATGGTTCCTTATCCAAATGCTACCCATGGTCACAACGCCAGTGTTAACACTCTCATAGGACTCGAAGCAATCCTTATGAGGACACATATGGTAGGTGCACCAAGTATCGAAAACCTACTCATCTCTAGCTATCCTACTCGATGTGGTAGCCAAAGCATCATCCGTAACTACAAACCCATCCCCATCTGAATCAGACTCAACACAGTTTGCGGTACCAATTTTGGTGCGGTTATCCTTACTACCCTGCTTCTGGTCCTTCTGCTTTGTCCAACAGTCACTATCTATATGACCCTTCTTACTGCTTGTACACCCATTTTGCAGTAAGACCTTTTCGCCCTTTAGGCAACTCATACAGCTCCCATGTATGAATCTTTTGCAGACTCTCAGCGCATATGCGATCATAGATGTGGCTTCTTCAGTATACCGTGCTGGTCTATTGATCTCCCTCATGGGATGATCTCTTTCCATGCTCGGTTCTTCCTTCTCTTAAGGAACATCAGTCTCGATCTCAGGCTCGATTACCTGAGCTGTTTAGAAGCATCATCAGCAACTTGCTCTTGATTACAGGTTCTAGTAGCTCCACCTTGAACCTCAACCTACTTCACCTCGAACTCAGACTGTCCTAGATCTCTTTCTGTAGCTTTTTTTGATGTCTTCATTGTGCATCGTTTCATCAGTCTTTGAGTCAGGATACTCAATCACATCCCATAACCCTTGCTGAATCAGGACCGCCTTCATCTGCAGTCTCAACATAGTCAAACTCCTTGTTCCATCGAATTTTGGAATCTCGCTCTTCATGATTGAAGTCATCTTCACCTTTCTTTGATACCACTTGTTAGGAAAAAGTAAGTGCAAGGTTACAGCAGAAGCAAAATAAATGAGATGACGGAAATTACGACAAAATTCAGGAATGAAAAATAAGCGATAAAACGAACACTAGGTATATGTGGGAAACCGAAGAACTCGGAAGGAAACCCACAGATGGCGGCAACCAGAAAATAATCCACTATGAGAAAGGAGGAGTACAACTCGATCACTATCACAGGGTGTGATGCAATAAATAAAAGAGGAGGTTACAAAAAAAAATCTCTCTCACTCTCAACTCACAATCTCTTAGGATACATTGAGAAAATATTGGTGAAACAAACTCTCTCTCAATATTTTCTCCCTCTCTAACTCTTTGTCTCTTGATATCGTTGTAAAATAAAGTGGAGAAAACTAAACCATATTTATAGGGCGGCTAGGAGAATAAATAGAGTCCGATTAAAACTCAAATAACAACAAGCAGTATCTGACTTGAACAGCGAATTAGAATTAGATTAAAATTGTGTACTGCGGTTTGTGGACCTCGGTATTGTCGTTCTCTCTCAGGGAGCTGGCGGCCTTGGTTAAAGAATCTAAGTCAACGGTCGGGATGAGATTGCCAAGGTAAGGATATCGGTTTGAAGGAATCACAACGCAAGAAATAAAGCTAAGGTCGGTCAAGGAATGAAAAATGGGCTTCGGAGGTTTTCGGGATGCAAACGGGGATGAGGAAATGGGTTTTGCAACAAGAGAGTAACGAGAAGGGGAAATCAAATGGTAACTCCGTTAGAAAATACCCACCGGGCTTCCTCTTTCAAGGATAGTCCGGATTAACTTCCCCAAAATCCATCGACAGACCCGGGGGAAGTTCAAGGAACGAAATTTCCTAGTTAGTTTCTATTCGCTTTCGCGAAGTAGAATACTAACTATCCTAATTCCTACCTTCCAATAAGCGTTGGATGTATTCGGGATGCTTTCGCACCCAAATACATCCCACTTGAGGGAAGGATAGGATTAGGAAGTTGATTTCTCAACTAATTACTCACTAAAATTGCTAACCCAAACCTAATCACCCATTCACACCCTTAATTATCCCCTAACCCATACGGTTTCTAGCCACTAATCATAACACTAACTATGCTAACAACATCCAATCCAACCCTAAACATGATTTCTAACATCAAACAACCATTAACAAGCAAGAACAATGAAATAGCAAGCAAAGCAATTTAGAACAAGCAAAGTAATTAGCAAGGTAATTAATAAAAGGGTTAAGGGAAGAGAATACTTATCAAAATGCTGTAGATGAACAAAGGAAAGGAATAAAAAGATGATCCAACAATCTTTCAATTGTTTGGATACCCAAATCTTCAATAATAAACACAAATCTCCAAAACCCTAGATTAATCTCTCACTAATCTCCCTCTAAAACCCTTAATTACAAGCTGAAAATAATGTCTAAGTCTAACCCTAGATAGATCCCAAGAAATCGTTCACAAGGGATATATATACAAGTGAAAATCATTGGCCAAAACGCAGCACTTCAAGCCGAAAACACGCGCAGGACATAGGGAGACCGTGGTCACGGTCTAGGAGACCGTGGCCACGGTCATGTTCATCGGCGAAAAGGTCTGGCGATTTCGAGCTTCGAGAGACCGTGGGTACGGTCTGGGAGACCGTGGGCACGGTCTCACTCGGGATCAGGAGGTCGTGGGCGCGATCCATACGGTAGCGGGCGCTACCTTCCTCAGATGACAATCCCTGCTGACTTTGAGCATAGGTAGCGGGTGCTACCTCTCTGATGGCGGGCGCTACCCCCTATGGTAGCGGGTGCTACGCTCAGGGTGGCGGGGGCTACCCTACTCTTTTCGTCCCTTTGTTTCTTCCTTCTTTCCAAAGCATGTAACGCTCGATCCGAGGGTCGTAGCATGTGTTACTTCACTAATTGGCACCAAAGGTTGGGAGTGTGGTCCCGGGTCGACTTCGCCTCGGTTTCCGGTTCGGCTCGGCTCGAGAAATCACCAAAAATGCTATAAAAAGGCCCGTTTTGCTATGTTTTCGGCCAAAGCTCCAAAATCTACAAAAATAACCAAAACGCATTAAAAACTTATGAAATTAAACCACGAAACAAGTTAAAGCCTAAGGATTTAGGCGGTATTTAGACACTGAATTGGGTCTAAACACCCCCCCACAATTAAACTTTTGCTCGTCCCGAGCAAAACAAAACAAGACAAATAAGAAAACTAAACACCAACTCCTCTGTCGTGGGAGGAAACGAGTGCATTTAGCGTATGCACCAAGCCCTTTGAACCCCTCGGCAGCCCGGGTGGACGAGATGGACTCGTGAGGGTTTGTAGCGGCTATACCCACAAAAGCCAAAGAAAAAGGAGAGAGGGAAAGTAAAAACAAAACCGAAGAAAAACAAAGGAAAAGAAAAACAACAGCTTCGCTTCAAAAGATCTCGAAATATAAATCAGGAAAACGTTATTAAACCTCCAAAAGGAACCGTTATGAGCGTCTTACAAACATCTATCCTAAGCAAAAGTCAATCTTTGAGATTTTCGATTTCCTACATCTAGTGTCAAGCAAAACCCCATGTGCGTAAGTGCTAGTGGGTTCCAACCGAATCCAAAAGACTCCAATGACTCATGCCTGAGCTCTAAAACAACGAAACGAACAAGGAACGAGTTGCCCTTCCTCGCATTTGGTCGCCCTTGGCTTGGTGAGGGCCGTAGGTGATGCAAGGAGAGGCCCTACACTTTATTAACGCTTAAACTTTTCTTTTCGGGTTGGGTAATCCCAACAAAATTGCTTTTTCTTTTTCTCTTTTTTTTTCTTTTTCTTTTTATAGGTCGGTATTAGCCTTACTTTCGGGAATTGGACGGCCCAAATATGGGGTTTACCCTCCCAACACAGTCTTTTCCATACACACCTCCACCGAGAATTCAATATGGGAGGAGCTTAAGGGGTAATAGCACCGCAGCTATCTGAGAGCAGTGTTGGTTGGCTAAGTGTATTGTGGTTGATGTCATTCAGCGACACGCTCCACTTAATCTGGTTATTGTAGCTTTTCTTTCATTTTCTTTCTTTTTGACTTTGCAAATGCTAAAAAGGGAAACAAAACAAGCTCGGACACAAACCCCTAGAATCTCCCGACTTCAACCAGAACGTGAAAGGAATCAGGGGTTTCGCTTGACACTCAATGAAGGACATCTAAAGAGATAAGTCATGACTCGTACCCGAGACAGGGTCGAAAACGCTCAGACCGGTTTCTTTTAAAGAAGTTTAAGAAAGACTTCTCAATTTCGACAACAAGATCCAAGAAATAAAGCAAAAACAAAGCGAAAACAAAACTGAAAGAAAAACTTTTAAGGTTTTTCACTCCCTTTTTCCTCCTTTTTCACACGAAAAATTTTCAAATTTTAAGCAAAAACTAAGAAAACAAAGATCAGAACTACTAGGTGATCTACCCTTGAAACAGAATATATCCCCCCCACACTTAAAACGCCACAATGTCTTCATTGTGGGAAGGTGTCACAAGAAAAGGGTAGAGGGCCTACAAAGACAAACAACCAAAATAACTAGCAAGCAAATGGTGGCGACCCGAGCCCACATGGCTCCAACAACAATATAATCCCAACACAAACACTCAAAGGGGCTCGCCACCCAAAAGAAAAATCAAGCATGCAACACGGATCAATATATACACATTCAAAGAGTGCGGAAAGAGGTTACCTCGGGGTCTTCAAATAAATAGCGAACCAATCCGCGATCCAAGAAAACATCACACTCGGGTTAGGAATAAACAAGAAAAACATAATAAGTGTGAGTGTTTGCATGCATAAAGAAAAAAAAGAACAAAAACAAAAACAAGACACTAGCTAAAGAACAAAGGAGAAGACAAATTATTCACAATATTTACATTGACACTAGCTAGCCTCAACCCCGAATCTCACTAGTTTGAGGCGGGAATTGAGGGTGAATCAACTCTCATAACCGGCCTAACCAATGATGAAGCAATGAGAACAAAACAACTCAAACCATAGGGGCAACGAACTCAACAAAACCAACTAACCGACACACCTCCCAACTTTTCCATAAAGCACCCCCCACACTTATCTAACACTAACAGTGTAAATAAAATCAATGAAGAGAGTAAAGTGGGAGTGGGGGCACTTACAAATTATTGCTCGGATCCTCCCGGGGGAGGATATGGATGGATAATATGGAAAGTAGGTGGGGTAGTGCTGGTTTATGTACTCTGGTGGTGCCGGGGGATGGTTTGCAATGGAGTAGTGATAATACCCCCAGTCACGCCAATACTGGTTTTGTTGTTGAGAGTACTCCTCGTGCCTTTGAAGATGTGCATGCATATTGTTGAGCGTAGACTGCTGGGCATGTAGCAACTCTTGTTGGGACTCTAGCAGATTATGTTGACCTTGGAGTAGCGTTCGTTATTCTCGAATGTCAACCCTCATTTGATCAAATTGAGAGTTGAGATGCTCAAGCAAAGCGTCCCATGGATGATTTCTACTTCCACTAGCTTCGCCATGGCTGGGATCCTCCTCTTCTTCTTCCTCATTTACTTCTTCTTCTTCTTCTTCATTGTCCTCCTCTTCACCACTAGACACATCTGGACCACCCACCTTGCGATCACTAGGAACCTGACCACAAGACCAGTTGCGTTCCTTAGTGATATCCAACGATTGTTCAGCATAGTCTGGATCCAAGAGAATCTCTGTTTTGTTGTCATGCCCATGGCAATAGATCGTGGCAGTTGGGTGATTGGCGAGGATATTCATTTTCTGTAACCAGACCTTGTCGATAGGATCCGGATGATAGCGTGGAGTCCACTTCTTCAAATATTTCCCAAAACCCTCTTGAACTAGGAAGTGGCAGATGATGTGCCCCATCCCAATAGTAGTAGGTCGGGGTTCCATGCTAATCTCCCGAAGGCAATGTAGAATGCAAGATCCGGTGTTTACCTTTTTACCCCTCACTGCATTGTAGATCACAAAGAGATCATCCTTCCAAACCTTGGGGCGTCCATCATCTCTCCCAAACACTGAACTAGTCACGATTCTATGGAAGATTCGAACAACTAGGTTGCAAAAACCACGCCCCTTAGAGTTGCGGGGGCAATGATAGCGTGGTTGTCCATTTCTCGTGCCATGATCCATCCTCCTCCAACAGGTCAAGTCCTTCATTGCCTGCTGCTCATCAAAATTCGCACATCGCTCATAAAAATCTCCCATCCTCGGGCAACCCCAACTTTCGGCAAAAACGCTTCAAGGTGCACTTCTTATCTTTGTTGGCGACCCGGTATTCAAAATGCGCATCTCTCTTGCCATCATCGTAAATCTTCAAAGAGCTTAAAAACTCGAGGATGGGCTGGTCCACAATCGATTCATCGATCATGATGAATACCTCCCAACCAAGAACACGAATGAGATAATCGAAGCTTGGCTTGCAATGGATGGCTTCGATCGTTGCCGCATCATAAATATCCGGTGCACATATTTTCCGTGCTTGGAGCGCTTCGTACCGTTGTCTATGCTCTTCATCTCGAAAAGTCACATCCGCATCAGGTTCACACCGAATTAGTGTGGCTGGTTGCGCTTTGTAACGGTCCTTTGCAAAATAGGATGGTTCTGGTTGCGATGAAGAAGCTTCCTCGACTCGTGAACGCTTGCTCCTTCCACTCATGATGAGCTAAAAGCAAGACGTGGCAAGAACCTTGCAAATATAGTGCCTATACTTCCAAGGTAAACAAAAAACAATCGACACAAGTAACAAACTCGTGAGTTTGAAAATATTATGGACAAGTTACACAAGGGATTACCTCAGATCGGAGCACTTTGAACTTGTATTCACCAAGGAGAAACGATTCTTGCTTGACAAAAAGAGCAATACACACAACACACAAATAGAATGCAAGAATAGCACAGAGACAACTTACTAACTCAGCTCACAAAGCAAGTGTGTGTGAAAATCGACAGTCTTTTAGTGCAACTAGCATACTTG
Organism: Portulaca oleracea; assembly: GCA_029582165.1. NCBI lineage: Eukaryota > Viridiplantae > Streptophyta > Magnoliopsida > Caryophyllales > Portulacaceae > Portulaca > Portulaca oleracea. The sequence goes on from CM055878.1 coordinate 24,377,204, forward strand.
TGCTTTGACAAATGAATTTCGACAGTTAATTACACTAACCACTAGTGAATTAACACAGCATGTACAAAACGAATTCCCAAAACAACACACTAATATCATTCACTGTGTAGGTGTGTGCAAAAATCGACAAGAACTCTTAATGTAGCAAGTGTATGTGTGCTTTGACAGGTGAAATGCAACAACCAAACACTCAAACACTAAAACAAGGTCACAGAGTCGGACTCAGTGCATAGCAGGGCAAATTCATGTGTAAAAATTGACAAAATCAATTTCTAACTCAACAAGGATGACAAACGAACCAAATGTAAGAGAAAGAGGAAAGGATTTTGCTCAATTGACACAAGAAATACCTCCTTTAACTATGAAGAACAGATGCTTGACCAATGTCGCACGGGAAGGGCAGATCTGGGCATAAATTCGAACCCTAGCAGCAGAAATTTGCAGCAGAGGAGAAGAAATTAGGTCATGGGTTCGAAAATGAGGAGAAATGTGGGAGGAATTTGAGAGTTGAGTGGGATTGAAGAGTGTGAGTGAGAGTTTTTCGTAGGTTTAGGGCTTGAAGAGAGAAAGGGGGTCGAGTGAATGAGAAAAGAAATGAGGGAAGTGAGAAGAGTCGGGATTTTAGGGCCGTAATTATTTATTGTGATGCAGTCGTGGCGCGGCCGTTATGTCATGGCGCGACATTCTGAGTCTTTGGCGATCTTTGGCGTGTTGCTCGCGGGCGTTGGGAAACGGTCGCGGACAGTATTACGTCGCGGGCGCGACAGGTACTATAACGGGCGCGACATCCTGGGCGTGCGTCGCAGCTGCGGTCTTCCTTCACCGTAGCTGCGGTGAGCGTCTGCTATGCTGCTGCTGCTTCGGCTGTTGCACGCGTAGCGGGTGCTACCTCTTGGGTAGCGCCTGCTACCTGTTCTGGGCATTCATACAACATCAAAATTATTCTAACTCCTAAAAACTTCTCCCTTCTACACTCAATTTTTCTACTCTTCCCCACATTCAATCCAAAATTTCCTAACTCTCAAACTCTCTCAACATCATATTCTTTTTTTTTCAAAAACCAAAATCACTCACACTACTTCCTCACTCCAAACTTCAATTTTCTTATTTTTCAACTCCAATTTTTCTATTGTTCACATCTTTTTTCCTCTTTTTTTTTCAAACTTTTTCTTTTGAACTTAAAACTAATACCTCAAATTACAAAGAAAGAAATAAAGAAAAATTAAAAAGACAAGAAAAATAGAAAAACCTAAAGAAGACTAAACGGAAAAATTAAAGAGAAGAAAAAAGAATAAAATTAGAAAAATTGCAAAAAACTAAAAAGAATGAGAAAAGAACTTCGAAAATTATGGGGTGCCTCCCATAGAGCGCTAGTTTTAGGTCCCTAGCTCGACCTAAATACCCGTTTTATCCTAGAGAGACGTGGTGCACATGAGAGGTACATATTCAACTTCTTCCACCATGATCGCTTCTTCTTCCTTCCTTTCCAACTCCTACCATCTTTGGACAACCTCAAGTCAAATCGTCCTTCCGGTCGTTTGGTTAACCATGAGCGGGGAGGAGGTGATGATGTCTTCGATTTCTTCCAATGTCGCTTCCTCCTCATTTTCCAACACCTCCGCAAATAGAACAAGGGTCTCCTCCGGTGGTTTGATTTGGTGATGGGGATGAAGAAGTAACTCAGGTTCTTCTTCAAGTGGTTCTCCAAGTTTCAGACACATGGAAACAATCTTCTCAATCTCTATGTCCTCAATATAAACTTCATCTAATGAGATCTCCCTCCTTAATGGAACAATCTTGAGAGAATCATCACGAGATGTATTCAATAACCTCGGATTCGGGACATGAGGTCTTGGAATGATCGCTTTCATTCCCATTGTCGGGTTCCACTTCAAGAATATAAACTTCCTCTTTATGCTCATGAACAACTGTGGTTATTGAATTGACTTCAACACAAAGTGGCATGAGAGAAGGTTTCTCAATCGGAACGTCATGCCTTAGATCTATATGCTCTACATCCTTCAAGTGTTGTATTAACCATTCAGGGAGTGGAATTTGCATTTGGTGGGAGTCAAATCGCTCTTTGGAGTATTCACGGATATTTCCTCTCAAAATATCTTCTCTTGGTTGTTCTTCCTTCTTTTCCTCATCCAACACCCTCTCTTCTTCAACCATAACGACTCCCTCTTCAACATTCGTCTCCACCTCATCCTCTACTTTTTCCTCCAAAACACTGTTCTCTACCCAAGAAAACTCATCAACCTCTTTCCCACTCCCTAGATCGACAAAATTTACTTGTACCATTGGAGTCGGTGAAGGTTGAGTGGCTTGAGAAATTTGGGGTGGTACAATGTCCTGTTGAGTTGAATGGGAGGATTCTTCTTGGACAAATGAGTGGTGGTCATAAGGTTGAGAAATGGGGTTGAATGAAGGATTGATGAAGGTGGTATAGTCATAAGCATGCTCTCTAAAAGAATGGGAGAAAAGTGGGTTGAAATATGATGGATAGATAGCGTTCACACGCTCTACTTGATTAAACTCCCCACATTGATGCTCGGGATGTGGACCCAAACACAACTTACGAGTATGCATATTAGGAATAGAAGTAGATGTAAGGGTTTGCACACCTTGGGCCACTCTCTAATGCTTAGAGGACTCCTCATTTTCCTTCTCTTTTTGCAATTCGTAAACTGAAGCCAAAAGGAGTGTAATAATAGGATCATGCTCTAAAGATAAATCTCCTCTACTAGATTTGCAACCTCCAAAATCAGGAGCATATTGAACGAGCTCATGAAGGAATTCGTCGGCCTCCTCCGCAGTTTTCTTCAAAAACATCCCTCCGGATGCAATATTGATCGATTCTTTGAGAGAATCAAAGAGTCCACAATAAAAGTGCTGAAGTAGCATCCAGTTGGGTAGGTTGTGGTGCGGGCACTGACGTTGGAGACTTTTGAATCTTCCCCATGCTTCAAAAAGAGTCTCTCTGGGTTCTTGCTTGAAGCTCATAATAACTTGCCGGAGTTTACATGTTTTATCAGCCGGGAAGAATCTTTGAAGAAAATCTCTCTTGAGAGCCTCCCATGAAGAATAAAATCCAGGTGGGCATATATCAAGCCACATCTCAGCTTTCCCTTTCAAAGTTAGAGGAAAGAACTTCAACTTTAGATACTCCGAAGATATCCCAGGTATATGCATGAAACTAATGCGCTTCTCGAATCTCTTCATGTGAGCAATAGGACTCTCGGAAATATCTCCATGAAACGGGTTACTTTCAAAAGCTTCAAGAAGACACGGCTTGAACTCAAATACCGCGTCGGGTGGTAATGGTGGTAAGATGATCGGGTTGCCTCCCGTACCCGAAGATGGAACGGCATATGATAGAAGAGTACGGGGTGAATCAGCTTGGACTTCACCCATTGGACTTAAAACCTCCTACGATGCTCGGTAGAACATTAGGGCGAACCTACATGAACCAACAAGAACCAATAGAAGCATCAAATTCGTCGGGATTAGCACAAACTAATTTCTAGCGTGAAAGCAATCTCAAATAACCAAAAACCAAGAAACTAAACTAGGGGCGCTGGCTCCCCGGCAACGGCGCCATTTTGTGTACAGCGGTTTGTGGACCTCGGTATTGTCGTTCTCTCTCAGGGAGCTGGCGGCCTTGGTTAAAGAATCTAAGTCAATGGTCGGGATGAGATTGCCAAGGTAAGGATATCGGTTTGAAGGGATCACAACGCAAGAAACAAAGCTAAGGTCGGTCAAGGTATGGAAAATGGGCTTCGGAGGTTTTCGGGATGCAAAAAGGGATGAGGAAATGGGTTTTGCAACAAGAGAGTAACGAGAAGGGGAAATCAAATGGTAACTCCGTTTGAAAATACCCACCGGGCTTCCTCTTTCAAGGATAGTCCGGATTAACTTCCCCAAAATCCATCGACAGACCCGGGGGAAGTTCAAGGAACGGAATTTCCTAGTTAGTTTCTATTCGCTTTCGCGAACTAGAATACTAACTATCCTAATTCCTACCTTCCAATAAGCGTTGGATGTATTCGGGATGCTTTCGCACCCAAATACATCCCACTTGAGGGAAGGATAGGATTAGGAAGTTGATTTCTCAACTAATTACTCACTAAAATTGCTAACCCAAACCTAATCACCCATTCACACCCTTAATTACCCCCTAACCCATAGGGTTTCTAGCCACTAATCATAACACTAACTATGCTAACAACATCCAATCCAACCCTAAACATGATTTCTAACATCAAACAACCATTAACAAGCAAGAACAATGAAATAGCAAGCAAAGCAATTAAGAACAAGCAAAGTAATTAGCAAGGTAATAAATAAAAGAGTTAAGGGAAGAGAATACTTATCAAAATGCTGTAGATGAACAAAGGAAAGCAATAAAAAGATGATACAACAATCTTTCAATTGTTTGGATACCCAAATCTTCAATAATAAACACAAATCTCCAAAACCCTAGATTAATCTCTCACTAATCTCCCTCTAAAACCCTTAATTACAAGCTGAAAATAATGTCCAAGTCTAACCCTAGATAGATCCCAAGAAATCGTTCACAAGGGATATATATAGAAGTGAAAATCATTGGCCAAAACACAGCACTTCAAGCCGAAAACACGCGCAGGACATAAGGAGACCGTGGCCACGGTCATGTTCTGTCCAGTGAAAAAGGTCGGGCGATTTCGAGCTTTGAGAGACCGTGGAGTGCGATGCGGGAGACCGTGGCACGGTCTCACTCGGGATCGAGGAGTCGCGGGCGCGACCATCTGATGCGGTGGCGCTACCTTCCTCAGATGACAATCCCTGCTGACTTTGAGCACAGGTAGCGGGTGCTACCTCTCTGATGGCGGGCGCTACCCCCTATGGTAGCGGGTGTTACGCTCAGGGTGGCGGGGGCTACCCTACTCTTTTCGTCCCTTTGTTTCTTCCTTCTTTCCGAAGCATGTAACGCTCGATCCGAGGGTCGTAGCATGTGTTACTTCACTAATTTGCACCAAAGGTTGGGAGTGTGGTCCCGGGTCGACTCCGCCTCGGTTTCCGGTCCGGCTCGGCTCGGGAAATCACCAAAAATGCTATAAAAAGGCCCGTTTTGCTACGTTTTCGGCCAAAGCTCTAAAATCTACAAAAATAACCAAAACGCATTAAAAACTTATGAAATTAAACCACGAAACGAATTAAAGCCTAAGGATTTAGGCGGTATTTAGACACAGAATTGGGTCTAAACAAATTGTATCCTATGCCAACTCTTCTCAGGTTCTGGACCCCACCGAGGATCCAATGGGCCATAAAACCCAACAATAGATGAATATGGAGCGAAGAAAAAGAAAGATATAAAATATTTGGAGAATATTGGGAGATATTATTTGGTGGAAAAGTTTGAAGAAAATAATAATAGTTCCGGATCTAGATTATTGTGATCAAGTTTAAGGAGATATAAATATTATTATTTGAATCCTGGCGAAGTCCCGAAGCAGCTGGTTAGAGGCCCAGAACACTATGCAGACTACTTATCATAAAACAACCATATATTTGTCATCCGTACTTCGATTGATCTGATTCAAAAGCCATTATAAAGCTTACAGAGTCTACTTTAAGCCTGCTAAAGGGCTAAGATAAATCAGGTTTGTGGAGAAAATGGTGTTTGAAAGAGTGACCCTTTGTATGTAGGAAGGTTGGAAAATGGACCTATTTGAGGTGAAAATGATAGGAAATGGGAGGCCTTTTGTGAGAGGCTTGGAAATGGATGAGAATGAGATATTTTTTGAGGATTGGAGTATGTGTGCTATCAGATAATTAGCTGGTTCAATTTCTAATCTAATCTAGAAAACAAAATAAAAATGCAACAATAATTATTCAAAATCGGGACGAAATCTGTTGTCTACAAATATCCCCCACTTTGATCAAGTTTTGAACAAAACGACAATTAAAGTAGTCTTGATGATCTTCTGGTGATATGACTCTCGAACACATTCTCGAGCCTGGGTGACGCTTGGAAGCGGTATCCTGAGCCTAACTGTAATTTCTGGAGGTTTGCACATCGTATTCACCCGTTAGCGGTAGATAATCAAAGCTTGTTATTCGAGTCTGACAATGTATGACATCCATGTCTGGATGATGACAATGAGTTACTATTTTTTGTGTCTAACAGTAAGCTACCATTTGTGTCTAGTAGTGGCTATTCGTGATTAGCTGATGAATTTGAATCTTTGCCATTCGTGTGATGGAGATCAGCCCTCACAACCTCATTTGGTGTCAGCATGCTTTGAGGCCATCCATGGATCCCAGAAGGTCCTTGACTATATCAAAGGTCATCCACCTGATGTGAGGCCATCTTTACTGTCTCAATACTTCAGAATTGAGGCCTCACTCACATTTGGTCCCTTGGAGGTCGTTCATAATGTCCAAGCTTACATGGTCCGAATGATATTTGGGTTCCACAGAACTATTTCAACCTGGGCATGCATTGAGGACGTTTATTTGGACATTGAGGAGGTTTATCTGGAGCTGATTGTTCTTTTCAACTTGGTTTGTGGTTCTCTTCTCTTTGGATGTCAAGGAAGTGTATTATTGAGCTTTCCTAAATGCCAAAGGTTGATCCATTTGGAGGTCGTTTGCATTCTGCACAACTATTGCAAACTGGGAACGTGCATGAGGACCTCATTCAGGATCAGCTTCTCTTTTGGTGTTTCAGCAAGGTCCTTTTGGTCTTTTCACTTGGGTTGCGTCATTTTCTACTTATTGGAGGTCATTAATCTTCAATGCAATCTGAATATACGTATGAGGACCTCCATATTGAGTCTGCTGAGAATTTGGACGTCCAAGGACGTTCCTTACTGGAGGAAGACTATTTGCACCTTGTTGACTTCACTTCCTGAGTTGTTGAGGTCTTTCCAATTCAGTGAGGTGTTTGTCATTGAGGCCCTCTATGAAGACGTCACTTTCGAGCTGTTGAGGTCCTTCCAGCTCGTGAGGTGATTATCCCGCCTTGCCCACGTGAGAAATGCTGCTCCAACAAGAAAGCGCCATGTGTGATGTTTCTAGAGCCTTCCAATTGTTCTAGAAGCTTCATGAAGATGCCATGTGTGACGCTTTTATTAGCCCTCATTGCTATTGTTCTAGAAGCTTCATAAGTTGGTTACATTTTGTCTTATTCTGATGTAATTAGCTAATTAAGTAAGATTAGGACGTTTTCTTTTTACTCAAGAAACTCCTAATTAGATATTTCAGTTGGGCTATATATACCCACTGTGAGGTCATTGTAAAAACAACTTGATATATGAAATATGAGATTTGAGTGCCTTATTGAGCCTCTTGTTTGTGAGTGACGTTAAACTCTCAAATTTGGTTAATTCTACTATAGTATCAAGGATTTGGCAATCCTTGTGATGGGTGTAGAGCTTGGTGACTTCAATGGTGGTGTGCTTGTATCCATTGAGGTAATCGAGTCCATTGCCCTTGTGTTCTAGCTGTGGTGTGCCTGTATTAGCTTGATCTCAAGTTTATCTTTCCTTTTCTGTTTTTCCCATCCCTCATTATCCATTTCAATCCATTTGATGTCATTTGGTGCGTGGTGAATCGGGTTCTATCTTGGAGGAGGTTATTCGTGTTGTTTTTGCTTATCCATTCATATTTCACACCTCACCCATTTCATCCATTTGATCCTTGTTGATTATCCCCTGTTTTGGAGCTGATTACATCTGATTTTCTGTTGTGAGGTCCAGATTTCCAGTATTGTGTACCCGTTTGGTGTCTGTGAGGTCATCACTCTGATCCTAGCGACCTTGCATAATCAACTTGGTATCAAAGCTGAGTTTCATCTTGGGGGGAGTATATTGGTGTTGTTTGTGATGTTGGGCAGTAGCAGAACACCTCAAGAGGTTGTAGAGCTTGCTACCATCTTGGTGAGTGAGTTTTGATTCCCTTGAGCCTAAACACATCCCAAATCAGCCCAAACACATAGCCAATAAAAAAAAAACCACCAGCCATGACCTTCAACAAATCTTCATCTCGAAAGAGTGAGCAAATTTTGAAGGAGGAAAGGAGATTAAGGAGATTGGGGCGTGGGATCAATATGTTACAAGTGGAGATGGATTTATTTTGGTATGAATATATCTATAATCCCAGGAAGTCATGTGAACCACCTTTGACTCAAGAAGAAGAACATCAAATTCGAGAGGAACCAGAAATTCATGATGCGGCAGAACTTGTTGAGGCCCTTTTTTCTTTTGAGGTGCAGTCTCACGAGGATGAACACGAGGTTGATTTTAATCACCTCCTACTTTTGATGTGTATGAAGATGAAGAAGATTATAAGGGGTTAGAGGAGGAAGATGAGGAGAAAGAAGAAGAGGAAAATCCCTTTAGTGGATCCGGGAGAGGAGGTAGAGATCCTAGATATGATGAGGAAGTAGAGGATCTTGATGAAGAAGAGTGTGTAAACGAATTTTTGGAGGATCCTGTCTATGATGAGCAGGTTGAGGACTATCTGTCCTTGACACAGCCAACGACCTTAGGGTTCTGTCAGCCAGTGACATTGGTAGAATCTGAACCCCAACTCGTGAATTTGAACATCATGTCATCTTTAGGTGCTACAAGGATGAGAATGGAGGATGAAGCTTCCAGTGGCTTCAATGTTGAGTTGGTTTATTTCCAACCAAGGTCACTTCTATGGGTGAACTTGGAGGTGACAAGAAGACCAAAGAGGAAGAGGTGGAAGCGAAGGAGATCAAAGTATGATGAATGGAGTATCAAGCCCCAAACAAACTCAGTGGAGGAGCTCATTGTTTTTACTGGTGATGTTGATTTTCCGGCCTTGATTCTTTTCAAGTTGACTGGAGTTCAATATTTTGGTCAAGGTATGGGATCTCAAGAATTTCCTTACTACATTATTTTGATGGGCATGAATGAAGCATACTTGAGAATATTTTGGAGTTTCATGAATGCTTGTTTTGTGAAATTTCATGTGCTTTGGTGTTGTGTTGAGAAGGTTATCGTGATTATACAACTTTGGTTGAGTCAAGATAGTGGAATAGCAGTGAAGTCATATTATCTTGATTTTGTGAGCCTTGATGATGCTTGTTGTGGATTAGTGTGGAATGTTGTTAAGGCCTTGATCATATGTTCTATATTGGGAGTATGCCTTGGATGTTTACTGTGGAAGTTGTGCTAGGAAGCACATTATCGTGTCATACCTTCACCATATTTAGCAAGAGAAGCACCTATGTCGCATATTCTTTTGCTCAAATTGTCAGATGTTCTGTCTTGAGGCCCTCCAAACAGTCAACCACTGATTTGCACATTCCTTACCAACCTTGGTTCATCATTAATCCTACTATCACCCCTCCACTCAAGCCACCACTGTCTTTAGCCCACAAAACAGCCCCAAAAGCCCCACAAAAATCCCTCATACCAAATAATTTCCTATTCAACAAAGGGAGTCCCGAAACCTACTTTCTATGTTCCTTTACTTTCACATTACTACCCTCCACAAAAGAGCCAACCCTCAGAACCCACGAACCTAGGTTTCCATCCTTGAACCTATGGTTTCTGAAGATCCTTAACCAAGTTGAAGTCCTTGTTCTGATCAGTGATTCATTGGTCCTCACAAGGACAGATAAACCTTTTCATGATCTACCCTCAAGCCTTACCTTACAAAGGATGTTACAAAAGCCTTTTGACCCTGGTATCATTTTTCCCATGCAACCCAGCCACTCAATAAACCCCAATGAGGCCTTCAAGATTCTAAGGTTGATATTTGTGTTTCATGTTGAATGGATGGACAACACATCAATACAATGTCTGGAACATCTTGCTAGTACCATGGTTGGAGATGACGCAAAGGCATATGGGAGAAGGAGTGATTCTACCAAGTTGTTGCTAAGGTTAGAGGACTCATTTGAGGTCCTTGAAGTGATCAAGATTGAAGTTGACCATTTTGAAGACGGTTCAATGTCCTTGAGGCCATACTATTCTTGGTGTATATCTTTGAGGCCATATTATTCTGTGGCAGAGGACTTTCCAAGTTTGAGGACAAACTTTTCTCAACTTGGGGGGAATGATGGAGATCAGCCCTCACAACCTCATTTGGTGTCAGCATGCTTTGAGGCCATCCATGGATCCCAGAAGGTCCTTGACTATATCAAAGGTCATCCACCTGATGTGAGGCCATCTTTACTGTCTCAATACTTCAGAATTGAGGCCTCACTCACATTTGGTCCCTTGGAGGTCGTTCATAATGTCCAAGCTTACATGGTCCGAATGATATTTGGGTTCCACAGAACTATTTCAACCTGGGCATGCATTGAGGACGTTTATTTGGACATTGAGGACGTTTATCTGGAGTTGATTGTTCTTTTCAACTTGGTTTGTGGTTCTCTTCTCTTTGGATGTCAAGGAAGTGTATTATTGAGCTTTCCTAAATGCCAAAGGTTGATCCATTTGGAGGTCGTTTGCATTCTGCACAACTATTGCAAGCCCAGGAGCGTGCATGAGGACCTCATTCAGGATCAGCTTCTCTTTTGGTGTTTCAGCAAGGTCCTTTTGGTCTTTTCACTTGGGTTGCGTCATTTTCTACTTATTGGAGGTCATTAATCTTCAATGCAATCTGAATATACGTATGAGGACCTCCATATTGAGTCTGCTGAGAATTTGGACGTCCAAGGACGTTCCTTACTGGAGGAAGACTATTTGCACCTTGTTGACTTCACTTCCTGAGTTGTTGAGGTCTTTCCAATTCAGTGAGGTGTTTGTCATTCAGGCCCTCTATGAAGATGTCACTTTCGAGCTGTTGAGGTCCTTCCAGCTCGTGAGGTGATTATCCCGCCTTGACCACGTGAGGATTGCTGCTCCAACAAGAAAGCGCCATGTGTGATGTTTCTAGAGCCTTCCAATTGTTCTAGAAGCTTCATGAAGATGCCATGTGTGACGCTTTTATTAGCCCTCATTGCTATTGTTCTAGAAGCTTCATAAGTTAGTTACATTTTGTCTTATTCTGATGTAATTAGCTAATTAAGTAAGATTAGGACGTTTTCTTTTTGCTCAAGAAACTCCTAATTAGATATTTCAGTTGGGTTATATATACCCACTGTGAGGTCATTGTAAAAACAACTTGATATATAAAATATGAGATTTGAGTGCCTTATTGAGCCTCTTGTTTGTGAGTGACGTTAAACTCTCAAATTTGGTTAATTCTACTACAGTATCAAGGATTTGGCAATCCTTGTGGTGGGTGTAGAGCTTGGTGACTTCAATGGTGTTGTGCCTGTATCCATTGAGGTAATCAAGTCCATTGCCCTTGTGTTCTAGCTGTGGTGTGCCTGTATCAGCTTGAGCTCAAGTTTATCTTTCCTTTTCTGTTTTTCCCATCCCTCATTATCCATTTCAATCCATTTGATGTCATTTGGTGCGTGGTGAATCGGGTTCTATCTTGGAGGAGGTTATTCGTGTTGTTTTTTCTTATCCATTCATATTTCACACCTCACCCATTTCATCCATTTGATCTTTGTTGATTACCCCCTGTTTTGGAGCTGATTACATCTGATTTTCTGTTGTGAGGTCCAGATTTCCAGTGTTGTGTATCCGTTTGGTGTCTGTGAGGTCATCACTCTGATCCTAGCGACCTTGCATACATCATCGTGTATGCCTTTGATGATTCTGTCATTCTTGTTTGGCTATCACCATTCGTGTTTGGCTTTGATGATTCTGTTGTTTGTTTTTGACAGTTGTTATTCATGTCTAGTAGTTGCCATTTGTGCCTAGCTGGATAAGTATGAATCGCTATCATTCGTGTTTGACTTTGATAAGTATGAATCTTTATCATTCGTGTCTAATAGTTTCCATTCGTGTTTAGCTTTGATGATTCTGTCAATTGTTTTTGACAGTAAGCTACCATTCATGTCTGGCTCTGATGATTTTGCCATTTATGTCTGACAGTAAGCTACCATTCATCTCTGGTAGTTTCCATTTATGTCTAGATGGATGAGTATGAATCTTTTTCATTCGTGTCTGGCTTTGATGAGTATGAATCATTGTCATTCGCGTTTGATAGCTGTCATTAGTGTCTGGCTTTGATGAGTATGAATCTTTGCCATTTGTCTCTCACTAATGAGTTTGTCATTCGTGTTTGGATGTTGTCGTTCGTGTCTGGCTTTAAATATGTTGTTGTGTGCCATTTGTGGCTGGCTATTGAATCTGCCATTTGTGGCTGGCTATTGAATCTGCCATTCAGTTTTGGTTGATGAAGTATTGCTTGATCGATATTCATAAATCTGATAGGTCTGTAATGATCATCAATTGATGTGCGGTTCTGCTTTTGGATTATGTGATGGCCCATTGGATGTTGACTTGACTTACAAGAGTTTTATTAGAGATTACTCTTAATCTTGCTCTTATTGGTTGAAAATCATGCTAGACATCTTGCGCTTAATTATTAGCCCCCATTGTTGAGTTCTTGGAATGATGATGTGGTAATTCTTTATTCTTCCCCTGTTATGTGGGCATGCATACAATTGATCTACTAAGCCCTAGACTTTTACACTCGAATGATGTATTTATTTATGTACCTATGCACGACTATTGACTCCATGCAAGATAACTAACTTCGTATGACATTGACATGATTTATAAATACAATGCAACCTAAATATGCTTAAACGGACACACACGTGATGTTTTATGCATGTGACTCTATATGCAGACAGATAGCCCCCAACTCCCATACTAGGTCAATTATTTTCCAAGATAATGTTTTCCTAAGACAATGATTTCTAAGTGTCGAGGCGATATATAGGGAATTTTAGGACACGATAGGATGAGTATCATTTCTGATGGTGGGACCTAAAGTGATGGTGGATGTGATCGGCTCCAAAGATTTTCTTTTATCCGTGCTTTCTTAGATGGTCATTGAAATAACCCTAGAGGGGGGTGAATGGGGTTATTGAATTTTTCTTGTCAATGTTCTGCTAATGTGATAAAGATGCATTAGTGTAGTAACAAATCAACAAGATTAATTAAGCAAAAATCAATTATATCAACTTTTATTCTATGATAATAGTAAGTGTAACAAGTGGAATTGGTAGGAACTCAATTAGGCAGATTAGCCACGATGTACAACACGTCGGGATATTCACTAATCTCTTTGACTCGAATGAAGCTCTTACACCAAGGTCAGAATACATCGGATTCTTGTCCAAGGCTACTATATCACTCCCTGGAGGTTTCCTGTCCAAGTACCCTTACCAAACTCACCAAGCTCTCCTACTTGGCTACTCACTCACCAACTCCCTGATTTTGACACAATTCATCTTCCGGTCGTCATTAAAAGAGCATCGACAACATCCACCTTTCGGTCGCCGATAAAAGAGCACCAACATCATTCACCTTCCATCCTCCATTAAATGAGGGCTAACACCTATCTTTCGGTCGTCGATAAAAGAGCACCGACATCATTCATCCTTCCAGCTGCCTTTAAAAGAGCATTGACTCTCGCATAATCAACATTGAAAAAAGGGAATCAACATATCAGGCTATTTTGACCTTCGTCCTATTCGAACTCGATCAAAGTGGGGGCTCTCTGTAGACTCCGGGTTTTGAACCGGGAAAAGTGAACAAAAACAAACCTGGAGCAATAAGAAAAGATGTTATAATGAAAGCAAACCCATTGAGCCTTCCGCAATCCAAAGCCACTAGGCTTTCCTCCGACTTTACAAGACGAGCCCAAGTGCAACAAAAAGCCCAAAGAAGCCCTCAAAAACCGTCTGTCCTTGCTCACTTTCTAGTCACCTCACCAACCCACCACAAAAACCATCATATTCTCACCCTTTTGAATCTCATTTTTTCCACCAATCTCATTGGCCTTATTTCTTTTTATAAGGGTAAAGTACACATCATAAGCTTTCTAATGCGTTTTGAATCGCCTCAATAAGAGTTTGAATGGAAGAGTTATAGTTGTTTGAATTTGAACTAACCTCAGACCAAGGCCAAACGGCCATGCCCAGTTCCAGGCAAGGCTAGACGGCCTACGATCCCTGCCACAAGGCCCAAAAGTCGTCTGGTCTTGCTCCAATTCTACAAATCAAGCACAGTACGCTACAGAAGCCCGAAAGAGCTCTCAAAAGCCGTCTATCCTTCGCTGGCACATAGATGGCCCATGCGCTTGCCACGCCAGCGATCCGTGTGACGGACCTTCAAAAGTCATATGGCCTTCGCTGCTGCCACGTCATCACTCCGCGCCAACTGCTGGTCAAGGATCCCGTGATGTACGCTTTCGTGCCTTTAATTCATGGAAAGTCAAAAGCCAGACAACTTTTGAAGGGGGATTGTGGCAAAAATGGTGGATCATGCTCCCTCCTTCCATCTTCATCCATCCTTCACCTCATCTATAAATACCCCCTTATCTCATCATTCAAACCAAGCAAAATCCACCCAAGAATCATCCAAGAGTTCCCCTATCATCTCTCACCATTATGTTCGGTTGTGGTATTTGGGGTTTCAGTAGGGTTGTCGTATCCGCAGAGATGGTGTGTTAAGTAACAGGAAATTGGTTTGGTTGAGTTTTTCGAAGTCCAAAACAATAATGTGAACTAAAGTAATAAACTAACCTAAGCATAAATTGGAAACAACAATTATTATAGAAATTACTAATATTAAATTCTATCTAAACAACAATCAATCGCAATGGATAATTTGAACTAAAACACGAATTGAGTACTAAAATTAAGGAAAGAAAACATGAACTTGAAATTCTTCGCTTCGCTTCTTAAACTCGAATCCCGATTTCTCCCGAACAAACAAGAAAAAGCGTGATTTGGATTACTAAGACTGCTCGAATCCTCACTTGAAAGGAGAATTCGGGGCACCTTAATCTTCCTCTTCACTAAAAATTGGGGTTGGGTTAAAGCTAATAAAGACTAATGATTTGCACAAAATAAAACTCTATTTCCATTAATTTCCTCAATCAAGAATTACAAGGAAAAAATAGGAAAGAACACTAAATAATTCTAGATTCAAATCTTGAAAGAACTAGTGAAGAAAACCTAAGAAAACCAAGATTAAAACTAAGAAGGGAGAAAGAAAACTAAAAACTCAAGAAAGAAACTAAAACTAGAGCCAATAACGAATTATATAAAAACTAACACTCATCCTAAAATATATTAAGACTTAAGAACGAAAACTAAAAAAAAAACTAATATAAAACCCTAATTCCCCCGCGTCCATTTTTTAATGCTCACGTCAGCTAGGGCGCCATGGGCGCTACCTGCTAAGCGCATTACACCCGTGACGAGGCGATTTCCCTTCACCATTTGCAGTTCTTCGCTGGGGTTGCGGATGCTATCAAGGGACATCACGTCTGCTACCTTTCTGGGCGGGAAATGCGCTAATTCTTCAACATTGGTCACAGGCGCTACCCTCAGGGGTAACGACCGTGACCTCTCTCGGCAAAACTTTTATCCTTCTTCTGATTCCTTGGTCACGGGTGCTACCCTCAGGGGTAACGACTGTGACCTCTTTCGGTAAAAATTTCTTCCTTGGTTCTTCCTTGGTCACGGGCGCTACCCTTGAAGGTAACGACCGCGACCTCTTTCGTCAAAAATTGCTTCCTCGGTGCTTCCTTAGTCACGGGCGCTACCCTCTGGGGTAGCGACCGTGACCTTTCTGGGGACTTGGATTTTTGAGCCTTTTGGTTCCTTTTTTCCGCTATTCTTCGATCAACCTACAAAAACACAAAAATCATCACAACTAACTGATAGTTAAGAGGATAAGACAAGCAAAATACTTTATTAAAGGTATCAATTTGGCTCGAAATGAGACCAAACACATTCTCTCACAAAAAGCTTCGTTATTATCATCGCATCGATATCGAAAGAATTTCGATGCATTGACTTTGATTTTCTCCCGTCCCACCTAAATTGCTTGCATGCTTTATTTTGTAATCCCTTTTGTAAATATTTTGCATTGACTTCGATTATTCACACAATGTTAGATTGTTCATTTGTCATCATTTAATCTGGTAATCCCTTTTGTGTTTTCTCTTGTACATTATTTTGTAAATAATTTTAATCCTCGCATGACATGAATATAACATCTCCCCGCTCTTTTCATTTCAATATCGATTTTAGTAGAGTCAGCTTTCAAAACAGGCGAGTCCGAGAGTTCATTAACTCTTGGACTCGTAGCCTTACCCCCGGACTCAGACTTTAGGTTTGTAGGCCGTAGTTGTTGTCATTCTTTCTTTGGTTCATTGATTTCCTTAAACTGGCGACTCCTTTCTATCCTAAGTTGCAAAACTCATTTCGTGACTTTCTCTTCTGACAGGCTAAGTCGATATCTTTTCCGAGACCAACACCTAATTAAGAGCAAACCGAGGAGAAAATGGGGAAGAAATTAGGCAAGACCAGACTACCTTGCCTTCTCTATGGCCCATTTCCCTAGGCAGTGGGCCAAGTGGGCCACTGGCCTGACCCAAGCTAGGTCATCTGGCCTACTGGGTCAGTCTAGTGGCCTCGATTCTCCTTTTTGGCCATGGTGGGGGTGTAAGATAGGTATGATTTAACATTCATAAACCGAAATGATTGTCCTTAAGTGAATTCACAAATTTAGGATACTTAAAGAATTGAAAAATTTAATTTCAAACAAAAGCATCCTTATTTGAGGGTTAAGCAACCTTAGTTGGCTCCCAATCACATCCAAGTAGCGCAACGGGGAAAGTTTCGTCACTACTATAGTAATGTTTATTACCCACCAGTCTTTCCAACCAATTTAAAATGGTTGGAAAAAACCAACCGTTTTAAATCATTTCATATTTATTTAATGTTTCAACTACTTTTTACTTTTAAGTGGGAAAAATGGTCGAAAATTCCAACCACTCTTGCTAAAACAGTGCGAAATTTATCCTACCAATCATTTTCCTACTGTTCGAAAATGGTTGGGAAAACGGTTGGTAATCTGACCGTTTTTCCAACCATTTTCAAACAGTAGGAAAAACGATGGTAGGAAAAATTTCTAACCATTTTTACAAAAGTGGTTAGAATTTCCAACCCTTTTTCCCACATAAAATTTGAAAAATAGTTTGAAAATTTAAAAAAATATGAAATGGTTAGTAAAATTGTTGATTTTTCCAACCATTTTAAGTTGATTGAAAAAAATGGTAGGTAACATAGATATTTTAGTAATGTGCTTTTTCTGGGGTTCTACTTCTACTGGTACCCATAATTAAATAAGTTTTGAAAACTTAGGTATCAAATAAAAGTTTTCTCATGATGTAAAGTATCTCCAAGTAATTATTTTTGATAGTTAATTACAGCCTAAATCATTAGCCTTTGTTTAATTTTAAAAGTAAACTGTGTTGATAAAAAAATAAAAAAGTAAACTGTGGGTGTAGGATAAGATTATTCTTGTTTATGGAGTACTCCAGGGGGAAAGAAGAAGTTGGTTGGCATAATCCAAATTCTATGTCAAATCGAAGGAGATTTATTTGTACGTCTGTATCCGATTAGACTTCGGTTGATCAATGAACTTGCATGTTCATTGCCTTAAAATTTCTTAGTTGATTTACATCATCATAATTGCAGATACATTACGTAGTTCAAGTTATTTGGTTGCTTAACTTTTTGCTTTAGATATTTTCAGATTTTATATACAGAATTGAATTTTAATTAATAATCGGAACTTTAAAAATTTAAAAGTAAATAAATCGAATTCAAATTCTTACCAATGAGTTCACCATTAATCCTTGTAATTGTCAATTATAATCGAAATCGGACTTCAATGTTCGAATTTCAGTTTCAGCCCTGTTTTTTTTATGCAGTTGGTAAAATGAGAAATGGTATAGTGTGGTCAAAATTGTGAAAAATGTGGTCGAAATTGTGAAAAGTGCAGTGATGTGTGGAATGATATGGTGACATTTGTGAAAAGTGTGATTGATGTGGTAGGTCAGGAGAAAGAATGTAAAAAGTTAAGAAAAAAAAGTGTCGTGAGAGAAAAGTAAGGAGATATATTGGTAATGATTGTGGTAAAATGTGATTAAATGTAGAGGAATATTGAGTGGTATGATGAGTTATAATAGCGCAGCGCAGCGCACAAAAGAACAGGGCCTTATTATAGCACGGTTTTATAATTTGAAACTAATGCATGAGTTATAGCCTGTAATAATTCAAAATAGAATCTAAAAACGATAATCTTTTGAGTTGCCATTGTTATCTCTGAAAATTATTGTATACTCCCGCGGGAGTATACATCCTCCCCCAACTCCCGCTATACGTCATCTGGACGTTACCATTGTTTTTTTATTTTTTTTATTCGAGGGACGGAGGAGGCTAGGTTAGCCGAAAGATGGTAAACGCTTTGCAATATATAATGTTTCGTCTGTTTCTCATCAATTGGGTGTGGACTGGTTCAGTGGACTGCTTGTTTAGTGTTTTAAGTGAGGTCCTGGGTTCACGGTTTGTCGCTAGCAAAAGGTCCTAGTTTATTTATTTTTGTATTTTGCTTCATTTATTTAGTAATTATCCGATTAATATCATCTTTCCTTAATTTTTTCCATTTTGCTTTATTTATTATTTTATTCTGTCATTTTTCCCTTTAATATCCTCTAAATCTATTTTATTTTTTCCCCTTTTTTGTTTCATGTTTTCCCATATTTGTCTCCACATTTTGCATTTCCTTTTCTAATTGTTTTAAGTTTTTTGTCCTAGTTTTGTTTTTTTTTGGGTGTGGTATCATTTTAGTTTATTGCACACCAAGTGAATTGTACATATAGTGTACATAGATATTATAATCGATGCACAACAATATAACTCTTGGTGTTAAATATATATATTATTACATGCTAAATATAATACTTATACATATTAATTAATTATTATTATTACACACTAATTATTTATGCACACTAATTAATATACTATTGCACGTTAAGTACAATATTTATGTAAATTAATTAATATGTAAATTATTATACACTGATAAGTATGCAAGTTTAGTGTGCAAATGAGTTTGTGTTAGTGTGCAAAAGAGTACATCCTACAAAAACTTACTATGCAATGGAGTATGT
Organism: Portulaca oleracea; assembly: GCA_029582165.1. Classification (NCBI taxonomy): domain Eukaryota; kingdom Viridiplantae; phylum Streptophyta; class Magnoliopsida; order Caryophyllales; family Portulacaceae; genus Portulaca; species Portulaca oleracea. The sequence continues at coordinate 24,396,275 of CM055878.1, forward strand.
GTTACAGTGCAAAGGAGTTTATGTTAGTCTGCAAATGAGTTTATCCTACCAAAAAAAAAAAAAAAATTGTGTGCAAATAAGCATGCATCAAGGTGTGTAAAAGATTATGTGCTAGTGTGTAAAAGAGTCTATCCTACAAAAAAAAAAAATTAGTGTGCAAATGAGTTTTGCACACTAACATACACCACAAATGCACCTTTGCACACTAACACGCACTAACACATAAACTTTTGCATACCAACACATACACATTTGCACACCAACACATAAACTTTTGAACACCACCACATAAATATTTGCACACTAACATAAACTCATTGCACACCACAACAAATTCCTTTGCACACTAATAGCACAGACTTCTTTGCACGTTAGCGCTGACTCATTTGTGCCCCAACATAAATTTCATTTATTAACACTAACATACTCCTTTGCATACCAACATACTTCTTTGCACACTAACACAAATTCATTTACACACTAGCATGGACTCCTTTGCACACTAGCACCGACTCCTTTACATACTATATCATTATCTTTTTCACACACTATTAGTGTGTAAAGGAGTTTGTTCAAGTATGCATAAGAGTTTGTTCTAGCGTGCATAAGAGTCTTTATTAGGGTGCAAATGAATCTATGTCAGTGTACCAATAAATATTTTAGTATTTTACAAATATATTTATATGGGTTGTAACAAAAAATAAATTAATTTAATTAAGTATCGGCTAATATTGCATTTTTATAAAAAGTGAAGAGACAAATATTGGGTGAAAAGGGGAGGGGAAAAAATTAAATGAGTGAAAATTGTAAATATATTTATATGGGTTGTAACAAAAAAATAAATAAATTTAATTAAGTATCAGCTAATATTGCATTTTTATAAAATGTGAAGAGAAACAAATATTGGGTGAAAAGGGGAGGGGAAAAAAATTAAACAAGTGAAAATTGCTAGCAAGAGAAAAAGACAAGGGATCAAACCCATGTCCTCCAGCACACTATGAATTGCACACTACAACTGAGCTACAGACATGCTTTACTTTTGCAAGTTGTTACATTTAACTAAACCAAAGCGAGGGAGTAATTAGGAGATCCATACTCCCGCGGGAGTATGGTCTAAAGACCCTGTTATCTCTTATAGCCCCTAATTTTATGATTATTAGATTTTAAATGTTTCATCAAATTAAATGTGCCAACTGCTAGATTTTTTTTTAATGATTTGAAAGAACCCTATATGGGAGCGGTGAATAAGGTTATTGAAATTCTACACATTTAAATGAGGACATTTACTACTAAAAATATGTGTATTACTGGTCACTTTTTCCAACCAATTTAAAATGGTTGGGAAAAAATCAACCGTTTTAGCAACCATTTCATATTTTTCTAATTTTCCAACTATGTTTCTACTTTTATGTTGGAAAAATGATTGGAAATTCGATCCAACTACTTTTGCTAAACTAGTGAGAAATTTTTCCTACCAATCATTTTCTGACTGTTTGAAAATGGTTTGAAATCTGACCATTTTTCCAACCATTTTCAAATAATAGGAAAAAAAATGGTAGGAAAAATTTTAACCATTTTAGCAAAAGTGATTGGAATTTCCAACTATTTTTCCCACATAAAATTTGAAAAGTATCATTTCCTTCTTTGTTGGGCTGGAATATTAAAAAATATGACCAACTATTTCAAATTGGTTGGAAAAAAGTGGTTCGTAATATAGATATTTTTAATAGTGGTTAGTGACAAACCTTAACTTACCGTTAATGCTTTAAACATGGTGTAATAAAAATACTTTTAATTTTGAATGCAAACAAATTAAACGTTACACTGAGATAGTTACAAACAGTCATACTGTCCTAGAGCTGATGTCCTCAGAACAGTTACAGAGGAGCTAGTGTCTCAACTAAATTGTCCTAGCAACGATTTTAAAGGAAAGTTTCAACCAACCACGTTGGTGATTATCACTTATAGAAATTACAACACTTAGTGCATGTTTGGCCTAATTTTTTAAAAACAGTTTTTGTTTCTTTCAAATAGTTTTTATAAAACCTATTTTTGGAGAAGTATTGAAGTGTTTGGCATAGCTTATGGTATAAATGATTTTACTAAATTAAAGTGTTCGCCCTAACTTATGACATAGTGCTTTTACTAAGTTTAATTGTTTAGCTTAACTTTTAAAAATTATCATATGATTATTTACATTTTTTTTTCTCTTTTTATTAATTTCAAAACAGATTATCAAAGTTTAATTTTAACTATAATCATAATCGTATAGTTATAGTTATAGTTATAATAATAATTATTATAATAATAATTATTATAACTGTACATGGTCTTATTTAACTATACAATTCTTTCAATTAAATATTTATACATCAAAAATTTACTAAATACCACATTTGTAATGGAATTAGATAATAAAAATATCAAACATAATATTAAAGGTTCTACCATAATATTAAAATATTTAAATGCTAGCTTTATAAGAATCAGAATATTTATTTGAAATTATGGAAACTAATCACTATTAGATTGAGTAGTGATTAGGTTGTAGGAAGCAGAAACAACAATTTATTACTTCTATTTTTGGAGCTGTTTTTGGCTAAAACTATTTTTGGAAAACAATTATTAACTTCTAAAAAAACACTGTTTAGCCTAGTTTAACTCAAAAAACACTCCCAAAAGCTAGGCCAAACAAGCATTTAGTTTCTGTTACACTTACACTTCACTCGCCGAGGCCCTCGTCTACAATCTATTAGAGGTCCTTTAGTAGCTACACACTCACCAATATCAATTGATTACACACTAAGAAATCACTCACTAATTTCCTACAACCTTTCTCTCGATTTCTTTACTTGGAATCGAATAATCTGCTAGCTTAAAGCCACGAGTTGATTTATAGCCTCTTTGCTGATTTCCTTCCTTGTTGGCAGTTAACGGCTATATGGCTTGATTTTCTATCCTCCCTTGCTTGATTGAAATCATCCGGATTCTTTCCTTCTTTGATGCTTTGATTGGTTTCGGATCTGTGAGGTTTCCAAATTTTTTCTTGATTTTTCGATCCTCCATTGCTTGATTGAAATCATTCGGATTCTTTCCTTCTTTGATGCTTTGATTACTTTTGAATTTGTGAGGTTTCCAGATTTCTTCTTACGGAATGTCGTGGAAACATATTCTAGTCCATAATTATTAAATTTAATCATATATTCAGAATTTTGGATAGTATAAGGCTTGAGATACTTCCCTTTCTTACTTTCGTAATTTCGTCTTTCATATCAAAACTTTGTCTGAGCTCTTTGTCAAAACTCCGTCCGAGGTCCTTGATAAATGCAAAGATAATGTTTTTACTCCTTAACCCTATTCCCTAACATGATTAATGATAGATATTTATATTAAAGTAACAGACTATTTAAACACCATTATCTTAGTAACTGTGAAATTGACTGAACCGACTGATGACAATCATTTCAATAAAGTATGGATTCAGATTGAGCGATAAAGACTGTTACTATAGTTTAACTTTATTAATTTGGTGAGTCATGTAACCTACTATCTCTAAGAATAAGGGCAAAAAAAAATCACATGCGCATGTCCCCATCCACCATATCACAATAAGTATTTAATAAAAGTTTCCTTCCATGATCACAAAACATGAACATCCCTAAGATATCCTTGTGTGCGGCCCACGCATAAATATTATGCATAATAATAATGGAGAGGAACCCTAAATGATTTTCATGTTGGACGTACTATTTCCTATTTTAAAAGAAAATAAATAATAAATAAAATAGTTGGGGGACCCACTTTTGCCTCTCAGGTGACCGACCATATTCGTACGTATTCCTTGATATATTCATTCTTCCCTACTATAAAACCCTGTCACTTGCCATATTTTTTTTGTTAACCCAATTGAATTTCATTCATCTCAAACTAAACACAGCAACAAGTGTAGAGGGAAAAGGGGAAATTAATGGGAAGAATGGGGGGAAATGAACTGGAGATTACAGAGTTAAGGCTAGGGCTCCCAGGAGGTATGAGTAGAGAGAGTGAAGGGGAGAGATCAGATGGGAAGAATGGGAAGAAGAGGGTGTTTCCGGAGACGGGTGGTGGCAGCAACAAGAGCATGGCAGTGGGGTGGCCCCCGGTATGCTCGTACCGGAAAAGGAGCATTGGAAGTGAGAAGGAGTGCATGGTGGTGGATGATCATTCTCACCAAGCTGCTGCTTCCTCCAACAGGTTTGTCAAGATAAGCAAGGATGGGGTGCCTTTCCTAAGGAAAATTCATGTTGCTGACTTCAAGGATTACTCTCATCTTTGTCATGCTATTGACAACCTCTTCGCTTCCTCTGTCCTTGGTATGTAAATATCTCTCTCTCTCTCTCTCTCTCTCACATTATTAGTGTGGAACTATCTTATCCAAAAGTTTAAGCTGATGGTGGTAACCCCAAGAATGGTTTTATACTCTAACAATTGAACTACCTTTAATGCCTAGCTTGGATTATTGACCACCTGTTTGCATTGTAGCAAAAACAACTACCACCACCATCACAATTCATAAAACATCTCACATGTTAGTGTACACAATTCTAGGCTGGGGTCTTACTACAAGTTATCGTATATAATATGTTTTAAAAGTTGAGATGGAGGTAATATGCATGCGCAAAATGATCTTACAATAACTGAACATAAGAAAATTCTTGCCCGTAATACTTAATATTCACAAATCAATAATTCTAGTATAAGATCGTCGTAAGATATATTTATTATAAATTATCTTAATGTTTACTAACAAATATATATATTTTTAAAACATTACACTGGTAGTTGTGTAAATTTACTAATATATGTATATAGCGTGTAAACTTTCTTTAATATTATCATCACCCAATTCTTAAATTTGTATTAACTAGACTCAATTTCATTATATTATTTTTTATTTATGAGAGTTGAAGCAATTTTCTCTAAACGGGATAAATATTAACTTTGATGTTTATTTCTAGGTTATCATAACTTTCTTATCTATACTTTACATAATTTAAAGGATTTATATTTTTCTTTTCCAGGTTATGACATAGATTAACTTTGATGTGCACTTCTTTTAGTTGGGGTTTCAAAAAATGTATTGGTATACTTAGCTTCACTCTCATCAAAAGTGGTGGATAAGTTATTTTATATTTAAAAAATTAATAACATACAAGAAAATCAAATCTACTTGGCATAAGTACGTGTTAACACACTTTTTTTTTCTTTGAAAAATTAATATGTTTAACAGGAGAGAATACGAAAGACGAAGAAAAAGTTGAGTATGTTCCAATATACGAAGACAAGGATGGTGATTGGCTTCTTATTGGCGACGTTCCATGGAAGTAAGTTTTAATTTTTATTTCTTTTGCTTACATTATTATGCTGCAATTGCTATTTGCTTAGGTAGTTTATGTTCTCGTATGGGAATTAGGACATAAGAGAAAAGAATTGGTAAAAGAAATAATAAACCATCGAACGTTTGCGAATACAGAGAGGATTAGATATATATAACAACAGTTTGAAGGTGATATAATGCACGGTTCTAAAAATTAAATATTGCGAATATTTTCTTGGTATCATACTAAATAATTGTGACTATTCTTTCAAACAAACAGAGGAAAATAAAAATCATAGTGACTAAATTAAAATACTTCCCAATTAATGTATTGTCCACTATTTGAAGAATAATTAATGTCTTTTCCAATACTTCATCCCTTTTGATTTGTTACTTTAAAAAAAAAAAAAAGTGGAGAAACCAATAAAACAAAGAATTTTAGATAAAAAAGAAGTAGAGAAACCAATACTCTCTCCATCCCGACCCTTTTATTTGACTCTTTTAGTAGATTCACACATTTCATCTCATTTAATGAGTAAAACTCAAGGTCACGGTTGTAGGTATTCTTATTGAACATCAAATCAACCACTTTGACGATATCAGCTAGACAAAACACTTATGCTAGGGTTTAACATTTTATTTTATCTACAAGAAAAGTTTGTATTCAATAATTCAAGAAATCAAATCAAATTAATATTTAAAACATCAAAATCCAAATGAATGAACAAAACATTATGAAGATTTGTTTTTTAAATCCAAAGTCCAAACCATAATTTACTTATTTATTCGTCTTCCACCATAATTAAATTTATTGTGTGACCTTTTCTCTTTCTTTCCCTTTTTCCTTTTTTGATTTTGCCCTCATATGATATCGATCGCATGGCTAAGCGCCAAAAAGTCATTTAAACATAAGAAAAAACAATTAAAGCAAAGCAAAGATATCTGGACCACAGTTTGCCAACAAAGTTGGACTCTCACCTAATTATACTATCAAATTTATACGTAATTCAATAATTTATTCATTTAAAAATAGTAGTGAATTGTACATAATAATGGTAATAGTGAAAAAAAGTAATAATTATTGCAGCTAGGCATGTATTTCTTGTTGCAATTGCGCGCAAGATCGTCCAGAAGCCAAAATAATTGAGCTTACAGCATGATCATTTTGTCTCACTATCACTATACTACTTGTAAGCACTAGAGTAGTCCACTAAATTTATATATCATAATAATTTCTATGTAATTATGGGATTGATGGATCTAACAAGTGTTTGTAACTTGAATTTGAAACAGGATGTTTGTGGAGTCATGTAGAAGGCTAAGAATCATGAAAAAGTCAGATGCCAAGGGCTTAGTGCAGGCGGAGAAGCTCTGATCTCATCTATAAGCTATTGCTAGTTTGATGCAGGCATTAAGAAACTAGCAAACTTCCTGCCAAGATATGATAGATGCTCGGTCGTTTCTCTATGGATATGGCAAAGTACAAATCTATTGATCTGATAAGACAAGATTAGAGACACATAAATAGGAGCATAATCTGAAGCATATAGAGAGACGACAAGTCATACTAAAAGAAAAAAAAAAAAGAAAAAAAGGTGTCTCCACCATAAATAGAAGCCTTATCCTGATTATATAGTTTTGTTCGATCTTTAATTAATTACCTTGAAATCTATGTTTTTACAGGACCATAATCAAGCAAAGCCACAAATGTAAATGCTTTGAGGTTGGTCTTGTTGTGTGTCAAAGGACCTACGTAAAACTAGCTAGCTAGTAAGTATCTAGCTAGCTACTTATCTTAATAAGAAAGGCACTCATGTCAAATTGTCAATAGACTCAATACATCTAGTACAAGTAAATGCCTTATATGTATTATTTTGTTGTTTATTCAATTAATGCTTCATTTAAATATCAGACCTCTTTTTTTTTTTTACATATTTATCATTATAATTAACTTAAAACATCCTTTGTGTGAGTTATATTATATATTCTTATTTATATTTGATTCATTGATGGTTAACATTTTAGAAATCGGATTATTGTCCAATGTATTTTAGGTCATGAGATTGGGGTAAACTAAACATTAAAATTGTATTATAATGAATCAAATTGTGATATTATTGGATTACAGTGTACCATCACCGAGTTGGGTTAAACCAACTTACTGGAATGTCATAATTTCACTTTATCAGATTTAGGCTCTCGCAACATTTAGGTTGTGTTCTTTTCTGCGGTTGGCAAAGTGCGGTGCCACAGCCTACCGCAATTTGCCACAACCCACCGCATTTTATCGCAAATCATTACTTTTCTCTCTCCTCATCTTTCTCTCTCCTCACTTTTCTCCTCTACTTTTTACATTCTCTCTCCTCACCTACCCCACATACTAATAACCCACCACAATTCCACCACACCACACCCCACCACACCATTCCACAAAATACCGCATAAAAGAACACGACCTTAATTCCCCAAATTTAACGCGAATGTTCCCGAATGTTATGATGTATTATTAGTTATATCAAATGTTTTCACGATGTGTACACCAAATGCCACCATACCTTTTTTTTTTCCTTACACAATTAGACGTGTAGCCTACTTTTTCCAATGCATGCTTAATTGAAAGGTGAAACGCTTAATTGAAAAACAAAACTCTAAACTCTCTCCCCTCTATCTTTAACTCCTTCAGCATCTCTAAAGCTTATCTTACTCTATATATGCCACTGCCATCATGGATAAACTGATTTCGGTTCTAGTTTCATTCTTTATCTTCGCTCCGATCTTCCAATTCTCATCTCTGCATCTCATTTCATTACATTTGTTAATAAATTCATCTCTGCCCAAGCTCTCGATGTTGATTCAACTAGAAGTACTAATAGAATAGAATTCTAGTTTTGAAAAGTTCTTTATTTATTTAGATTTCTGTTGTGTTAAATATAGAATAATCAGTATTCTAGTAGGGTTGAAAGACAGAGTTAGTATCCTAATCCTGATTGATTTTGAAGTCAGAGTTTTAGTTTGAGAAAAAAGGGTGGCTAGCACCCTCAATCTTGTAACATACATACATACATACATACATACATACATTTTTTTTTTTTTGGAAAATTGGTAAGACTTTCCATTAACAAAACCAATTTACAAGTATACTCTAGGCATACCTAGAGGGGCAAAACATAACTCTGCCCAAGGGAAAAAACAAAGCATCTAAAGAACCCAAATAAATCAAAACAACTAAGCCAACTGAATTTTTAGATCATTTACAATAAACCCAACTATACTATCAAAACTTCTCTCCCGATTCTGAAAAATGCTCAAATTCCTCTCAAAGCAAATATGATATATCAAAGCAGTAATCCCCAAACCCACTTTCTCTCTCTTCTTCTTCGGCAAAAGCAAGCAAGTTTCCAACCAAGTATCCCAATTCAAATCCATAGAAAAGAAAGAAGACATACATACATACGTACGTGTGTGTGTGTGTGTGTGTATATATATATATATATATATATATATATATATATATATACTAGTCGGGTCAACGTGTGCTTTGCACGCGTTGGCCCGACAATTATAAATATAGAATTTAAAAGATTAATATCAAATTGATATGTTTTACATAAACTCAAATTTTAATTTAATTTTAATTTGATTCTATTAGTCAATTGTTAATTTGCTTAAATAAAATGTATAATGGATATGTAAACGAAAATGAAATTATTATGATAACTAATACAAAATAAATATTTTATTTCGACTTTTCCTAACATAGTGTTTCATCTAAACACAAGTTTTAAAATGGACTAAAACATAATTATTAATTTTAGATATTTATGAAGCATTTATATGAGAATAAGAAATTTTGCCACCAGCCTATAATACAATAGTATTAACAATTAGTATATAATGAGCTTATTGCCACCCGCCTATAATACAATAGTATTAACAATTAGTATATATGAGCTTAGAAAACTATGGATTGTCATTACACGTTTATAGTGTCTATATATAGACATAGGTACTGCTAAAGAGCAAATGTAATCAAACTAAATCACAAACACAAGTAGTCACTTGCGAATAGACAAACAATATCTACATATAAGTCTTGTATATAATTTACCTTGACTATCCACATTGCCTAACATATAATAAATATGCTCATATTGGCAATTTCAAATATATTAGCAGCTAAAGATTGTGAAATTTATCATCATATATTATATCTTCATCACAAAAAATTTATTATGCAATACAGTCATGAAAAAGTTAGTCAATACGTTATTTTCAATTAAATCGTGTTTAGATTATACTTGAATTCCTATCTCCTTCGCCGGACCTCAAAGCTCTATGTTAAACCACAATTACATAACTAATTTCGATAAAGTTTTAATTATTCACATAAACTATCTATAATATTACTTAATACGTTAATAGGTAGTTGAGAATGAAAAACATTAGTACAATATAATTAGGACTACTAAAATTTAAGTAAAATTTGATTAAACAATAAGAAATTAATACCTACTTGTCTAAAAATATAATTAAGTTTACTATAAACAAACATGACTCATTAAATGTAACAAACGTACTTACAATTTATGAGGCAGTAAACTTACTCAACGATAATGAATATAAAGAATACATAAAAGACACTTGAAATAAAATAAACATATATGGGCTAAGAGAATATATTCAAGTTAGGCTTATAAACATGGTTTGATAATAATAATAATAATAATAATAATAATAATAATAATAATAAGATCACTAAAACATGATATCACAAGGGTACGAAAAAAATTGATAGCAGAATAGGCAAATTAACTTTAAAAAAGGCAAGGTTTGATTTATTAAAAGAGATTAGTATATAGTTGCATCATAAGAGAATATAAAAGGAAATCAATATTCGTGACATAATTAGAGTTAGTTTCTTTTGATAGGATGGCAGACAGACCTGCCAATTCGGACGGGTGGGTTAAATAAGGGTTATGTGTATTTCGGGTTAAAATAAATAAGAGTGATTTATTCCGGTTTTGTGTCAACGCAATGGATTATGGCCGGTGCATGCAAGGAAATTATTTAGTCTAGCATTTGTGTGACATTGAAGCTATGTTGTAAAGGGTTTAACTAAATAATAATAATAATGATGATGATGATGATGATGATGATGATGATGATGATGATGATGATGATAAAAAACATAATAATAGTAATAGTAATAATAGTAGTAATAATAACAATAATAAATAGAATAGTAATTATAGTAATAATTATAATAATAATTTATAAGCTATTTAGAAGCACACAAAGGTTAAACTTTATAGTAAAAATGATGATAATAATAATAATAATAATAATAATAATAATAATAATAATAATAATAATGATAATAATAATAATAATAATAATAATAATAATAATATCAATAAGGCTCCGTTCTTTTATATGGTGCGGTGCAGTGTGATAATGGTGCGACACAGTGGAATTTGAAAAAGTGTGGTGAAGTGTGGTGGATTGTGGTGGATTGTGGTAGAAATTGTGGTAGGTGGGGTAGATGAGGAGAGAGGATGTAAAACGTAGAGGAGAGAAATGAGGAGAGATAAAACTAAGAATATATTTTCTAATGATTGTGTTAAAGTGTGGTGGAGTGTGGTGAAGTGTGGTAGAATATTGAGTAGTGCAGTGTGGTGCGTTACCGCACCGCAACTTACCGTATAAAAGAACGGGACCTAATAATATGTAAGGATTTTTGTCATTATTCAAAGTTTGACAACAACATATAAACAATGAATAAGAAAAAAAAAGATTAATGGCATCATAAGAGAAAGTTTGATACTATATATAAGTCACATTGGATTCTGATAACCTATCCAATCTTCATGTCTATATTCACAGTTTCAAAATTCAAAAAATATTATGTACCAACAAATTAAGCGTATTGTCATATTTATCATCATATATTATAATTTTAGTCACAAATTATTGATACACAATAAAATCATGATCCACATTCTAATAATATTTAACTCATCACCAAGCTCCACGTTAAACCACAATCGCATAGGGAATAACATTAAGTTTTCAAACAATTCACATAAATATATATACAACTACTTGATAATAATAATAATAATAATAATAATAATAATAATAATAATAATAATAATAATAATAGCAATAACGATAACAATATTATCAATTAAATAATAATAATAATGATAGTAATAATAATGATAATAATAATAACAATAATTTTTAGAGCTTATGGTCATTACATAAAAGTTGACAAAAATATATTAAACAATAAAAAAGGAATAATAATACTAGTTATAATAATAATAATAATAATAATTATTATTATTATTATTATTATTATTATTATTATTAAAGTTTATAGTCATTATATATATAAGGTTGAACAAAAATAGATAAATAATGAAAAAGAAAATGAAAACAATAATAACATCATAAGAGCTATTTAAGTAAATAGTTGACATAATGGAGGATATATTGGTAAATCAATTTTGGGACATATGAATCCTACAACCCTTTACTGTTGTGTGGGAAGAAGATAAGAAATTTGCATGGCAGATTGATGTAGAGTGGAGGGCTGAGAAGAAGAAGATATGAAATAGCTGAGAGAAAGAGAGTGGAAGAGAGTAGATGGCTGCATAGAAGGCAAATGAACAGAATGAAGAAAGTGAAAGTGGGTCAGACATGAGAGAGAATGCAAGAGAGGGAAGCTGTAAAATGGAGGGCACTGAAGTAAATAAAATACATAAAGGAGGGTATTCTAGTAAATCAAAATTGGGACAGGTTACCTTCTTATTCTCTTTATCTATATATATATATATATATATACACACACATACATTCATGTGTGTGTGTTGTGTGTGCACGTGTGAGACGTAATGGGGCAACGGAGGAAGGAAAGAAGACAATTGACAATTAAATCACATCTCTTCACAAACTATATCTCTTTGTTTTGAGTTTTTCATGGTACGAGAGTTAGATTCTTTTATTTTAAGTTAAACACAATGAGTGGTGAGGAGACTGATGAGAAGCCACCAATTGAATCCTTCGTTGTCACTCCTGACTCACCCTACTACATACACCCATATGAAAGCTCTAGTGCGCTTATTACTAGCCAACAATTTAATGGAACTAATTTTGAATTATGGAGAAGATATGCGGTTACTGCCCTCAGGAAGAATAGGATCAAACGTATAGATGGTCGTTTAAAGAAACCTACTAATGAAGGAGATGAGTTTGATGTGTGGGAACGACCAAACTGTTTTCCGCTCTCAACTTCTTAGCTCTATAGAACCTAAACTACACTAAGCCTTACCTTATATCGATGTAGCAAAAGGAGTTGTGGGATGACCTAGTAAAAAGTTATTTCACCATACCCCTAGTATACCAAAACTATATCAATTAAACTATATCAATTTATAAATTCTATGCTAAGTTGCGTAACATGTGGAATGAACTAGCAAATTATGATGACTTGCCTAAGTGTAGTTGTGGTAACTGTAAGTGTGATATCTGTGGCCAAGGTGCTAAACTTATGGAGAAGAAAAGAACCCTTCAGTTCCTAATGGTTTTAAGTGACCAAGAATATTCGAATTTAAGGGGCCAAATTCTTGTCATGGATCCATTACCCTCTCTAAAAAAAAATATTTAATATCGTGGAACTGGAAGAATGCCATAAACATCTCATGCTTGGACGTGAAGAAAACAGAAGTGTCGTGGCCATGGCGGTAAGCTCAAAACAAAACAAAGTCGAGAAATCAACTTGTACTGATTGCAAAAAATATGGTCATGAACAAAGTGGATGTTTTAAGCTCATCGGATACCCACAAGGTTGGGATAATCGTGGCAGAGGACGCGAAGGATGAGGATTTCACGAAGGTCGTGGTGGATGAGGAGACAACACACGTAGTAGTAGAGGCAACACACCTACCGCAATAGCCATCCGTGACAATTATCAGAATGACGCTAGGCAGTTTCAGCGGCCATACAACTTCTACGATGGGCCAAGTTAGCGCAAAAATGAATCAAGCAGTGGAGACTAATCATAATGCTATGGCGGCAACTTCGATTATTATTCTAGGGCTTACATCTGACTAAACTCGACGACTCTTAGGCTTCATTGAGGTCCCAAAAAGTTAAGAAAACTTGTCAGGTAACCCAAAGCCCCATTGGTTAATTGATAGCGGTGCTTTGACTCACATGATTCGAGAAGAAAAATTGTTAGATGATCTTTTAAGAATATTCCACCTATCATCGTCAACTTATCGAATGGGACTAGTACAATTGCAAACAAACAAGGAATGGTGCAACTGAGCAAGGATGTTAAATTACCCCAAACACTCTTTGTGCCATCCTTGAGCTATAACTTGATGTCGGTCTTCCATGTATGCAAGGATTTGAATTGTACAATCAAGTTTGATGAAAACTCTTGTGTTTCGCAACACCACACTATGAGGACTTCGATTGGATTGGGTGAGTAAAGAGATGGGGTTTATTACTACAAGGGGGCACAAGAAGCAGTTCAAGTTAACGCAGTCAACTTTGGCATCTTAGAATGGGACATCCCTCTAGAGAAGTTGCAGATTTTCTCTTGAACTCCTTGAATAATTACAGTTTGGGTAACAGTGATTCTTGTGAGCTAGGTGTGTTTTCGTGCAAGTAATCTATTTGAACATTTGCGTCTTAGAATGGGACATCCCTCCAGAGAAGTCCTTTTTTATTAAGTGAAAATAAAGCAAGTAATCTGTTTGAAATGATTCATTGTGATACATGGGGGGCTTACAAGGTTCGTTCTTTCTCTAGGGCATATTATTTTGTTAACATTGTTGATGACTTTAGTAGAAGTGTTTGGGTGTATCTTATGAAGGAGAAAAGTGAAACTGAATTTTTCTTGAAGAAGTCCATTCCCTGATAAAGACCCAGTTTAATAAAAGAATTCAAATCAAGCTCTATGAGAGAATTTTATGCCCAACTCGGAATTATTCATCAAATAAGTTGTGTAGACACCCCTCAACAAAATAGACGGTTTGAAAGAAAACAAAGGCACCTTCTTAATGTTGCTTGTGCTTTACGATTTTAAGCTAACTTGCCTTTGGATTTTTGGGGTGAATGTATTCAAATTGTCGCTTATTTGATAAATCGAACCCCTACCAAATTGTTGCAAAATAAAATTACCCATGAGTTATTATTTGGTAAGAAGCTGAACTACAGAGAAATTAAGGTTTTTGGGTGTTTCTGTTATGCACAAAACAGAAGTAGATGGGGAGACAAGTTTACATCTAGAAGTAAAAAATGTGTCTTTATTGGCTATTCCTTTGGAAAAAAGGGTTGGAAATTGTATGATTTGGACATTCAAGAAATTCTTGAAAGTAGGAATGTAAAATTTTCGGAGCAAATTTTTCCATACCAAGAAAAATTGGTACAAAATCACGAAGGAAAAGAAAAGGAAAAGTGGGTTGACAAGAATGAAGAAGGCAGCTTGAGTGGATTAAAACAAACGGACAGTAAAACAAGACCTAGTCTAATGCTTGACTCATGTGTAGAGGTGTCGAGTTCAACACAAAAGGCTATGGAAGACAACCCGCGTCCAACAACACTGAGTTGGAGAAAAGAGGGAGAACTGGAGACATTGAAAGAGTTGACACAGATCACTTGGAAGATCTTGGAACCATACCAGCTGAGGAAGAAAAAGGTCCAACAAACGTGATTACCCAGGCACAGACCCGACCTCAGCAAGCTCGTAAAGCTCCAACCTGTCTCTATGACTATGTTTGTTACATTGCTCAAGTTAAAATCTCGTCTCTTTTGTAAATCCATGTCAAAAAGGAGTCCTCAGGTACCCGTTATACGTTGCAAAATTATGTGACTTGTACTAAGTTTCTTCCTCAAATCAGAGATTTTTGGATGTTGTTTTGAAGGTAACATGAAGCGTCCCAAGTTCTTTTTTCTGCCCTTGTGGCCTGGGTTAAGAGGGTTAGGGTCGCTTCCCAACCCCCTTTGGAGATACAATTTCTTGGTCAACCCGGGCTCGAGGTGAATGATTACAGCCATCCAATAGATGGGCCAGGATAACCACTAGCAAGGTGCTTTTTTCCTATTAGCACGAACAACAAAGACTAGGACTGAAGAGGAGGTACTAGGATGAAGGAAGACCTTGGTTAGAAGTGCAGCAGGGTTGTCATGGCTATGACGTTCATTGTCACGACTGTGACATATAGGCTGGGACGCCTTGGCTGAAGGTTAGGGGCATCACGGCGCGACTATCCTCGTCATGACCGCGACTATCTTCGTCGTGACCGCAACCCCTTTCCTCCCCATACCATGCCTTAGCCGATTTTTGGATGGGTTTGTGTCCCGAAGGGTGTTACGCTTGCGACGCCCAGGTCGCGACTGCGATGATATGGAAATCCTTGGATGTCACGACCGTGACACTTTTCCCCACGTTTTGCCATCAGGCCCACGACAATATGGGTTGTAGCAGTGACACGACGAAGCTAATTGATAAGTCGTTTTTATATAGAGTTTTTAGGGCTCAAAACATGTCAGTTTCATGCTTTTTATATCCGAAATCCCGTATTTTTTGTCAATTTTTGTGATTTATACACTTGTTCGCGAGTTTGGTGTGTTTTGCAGGAATCAAAGGATTTATATCAAAAAGCATGAAAAATTGGAGGAAAAATACCAAAAATCAAAGAAAATAGAAAAGGAAGCTGAAGAAGAAGAAAGGAAAGAAGAAAGAATGGCCCAAATAACACGGCCCAAGCCCATTCGCGGAAGATTCTCACTTTTTGGACAAAACGCAGCCAGCGTTTCCAAAACGCAGCCAGCGTTTCCAAAACGCAGCCTGCGCCTCATCCAGAAACATCAAAAAGCGAGCAGAACCAAAACGCAGGCTGCATTTTTCAGACGCAGCCAGCGCCCTCTCACGGACGCTTCACTTCTTGGGCAAAACGCAACCAGTGTTTTTAAAATGCAAGCTGCGTTTTGTGCCCTAATCGCGCGTTATAAAAGGACTTCTACGGCCGTTCAATTAAAAAAAATCATTAACTATTCAGAGTTTTATTTCCGCCGTTTTGTATAGGTTTTCTCTGTAATTCCTCCCTTCGGGGAGCCGTTCTAGTAGATTAGGAACGAAAGAGGGGGAGAAGGAGATCGAATCGAGTGACACATAGAGATCGAATTCGACGACTCGAACGTTCGATTTAATTTCTATTTACTTTATGTTTCGTTATTCAGATTTTATTATTGTTTTCCTTGTTTTATTATTATGAGTGCTTAGATTCCTTGTTTAAGGGATAAACTCGATGTTCTTCAATTAATTTATAGTGTGTAATTTCAATTAATTCCTTGTTTAAGGGATAAACTCGATTTTATTATTGTCGTTAAATCTGCGTGTATTGTATATCATGGTAATTTGGTAACAGAACGACAGTTTGAGCCTGTACTTCGTTTTAGATTCTTGACAACAGAACGATAGTTTGAGTCTTGAATTGGATTGCGTAGATTGAATAGGTTTAGAAAATAGTTAGACATAATGATTCTTGCCTAGGGTTGTGTTATAATCATTTCTTTATCTTTGATTAGATTAAATAGTTAGAAATAATGATAGTTTAATCACTGTAACTCACCTAGGATCGAAAGATCGAAGTGATAAGGCTTAGAAAGATTATAGACCCCGACACTACAAAAATTACCTAGAACTAGAATCACCGCTTAATTGATTAAGTTACTAGAGTGGACTCCCCTGAACACCTTTAATCACTTGGTTAAATCTTTTAATTTCCTGTTTCCTTAGTTAATTATCTGAACCGTTACCACAACCTTTTCATCGACCTTAGCATCCTTTGTAGTGAACTCATTTAGTGCGTAGTTGAACATGAGTCCCTGAGAGAGAACGATATTTTTATTACACAGACCCGTACACTTGCGGTACACAGACACCTATTAGTTTTAGGTCTGTCAAGTTTTTGGCGTCGTTGCCGGGGATTTGTTTGCCCCAACCGCCATTGGACAAACATGCTCTGGGTGACTAGGTTATTTAATTTCTGTTATTTTTCTTTGTTACGCTTGGTGTTCTTGTTTTTGTCTTTTTCAGGTTTATGCAAAAGGATTTCTCTTTCGAGTACGATCCCGAGATCGAACGCACACTTCGAGAGAGAAGGAAAAGAGCAAGACTGGAGAAAGAATTTCAAGAAAACCAAGAAACGGACGAAGAATAGCAAAAATCGGAATCGGAAAAGGAAGAAGAGATGGGAGAAAAGCGACGAATGACATTGGGGCAATATCTAACTCCCAATGTCACCAATCCGCAGTCAGCAATCAACGTTCCGTCCATCCAAGCGAACGACTTCGAATTACGTCAATCCTTGATCAACTTAGTGTCCAAATCACCATTCCATGGATTGGCAAACAAAGACCCGAACCGACATCTTCGACTTTTTCGTCAAGCTTGTGACACTTACAAGGCCAACAACGTGTCGGAAGACGCCATCAAACTGCGTCTCTTTCCGTTTTCGTTGGAAGACAAGGCGTGGGAATGGCTCGATTCACTTCCACCAAATTCTATCACGACGTTCGATGAACTCGCCATCACCTTTTTGGCGAAATATTTTCCTCCAAGCAAGCTCACCAGCTTAAGGAATCAGATTTCAACATTCACGCAAGAGCCGGATGAGTCACTGTACGATGCTTGGGAGAGGTTTAAGGACATTCTTCGATAATGTCCTCAGCATGGATTCGAACCTTGGGTTCCTGTCCAATCCTTCTTCAATGGAGCGAATGAGTCAACGAGAGGAAGCATCCTCTCTGCAGCAGTAGGCGATCTCATGGACAAGACTGTGCCTCAAATCATGAGTCTGATCGAGCATCTAGCAAACGACTCATATCAATGGTCTAAACCTGCCAAAAGGCGGGAGGTAGGTTTAATGTGATGCAATTTCTTTATCATCATCTAAACTTGATTCTTTAACGCAAAAAATGGACCGATTGAGTTTGCCACCAAACCCTCCGACCTGCAATGTCTGTCAGTCGACCGAACACGAAACTTTTACTTGCCCTACAAGTGGAGTTAGTAATGAACAAGTCCAACAGGCAACCTATGTTGGCAACCAAAGACATAATTATGATATGAATTCCAATACTTACCATCCTGGACTTAGAAACCACCCGAATTTTTCCTATAGGAATGACAATCCTACTGGTCCTCTTCAAGGACAAGGACAAGGACAACAAAAGTATGTTCCCCCACCTCAAAGACCACCTCAACAAGGCCCTCCTCGAAAATCTAACTTAGAAACCTTGATGGAAAGCCTTTTCGCCGGACAACAGAAACAGGAAAATGTCATAAAAGACTTAATGCAAAAGGTGGAGGCTTTAGCGACCCATAATAAGATTTTAGAAAATCAGATCGCAAATTCAGCTACTCCCTCTACTAGTTTACCATCTCAACCTGTTCCTAATCTGAATGCTCAATGTAACGCTATAACTTGTGAGGAAGTGAACCTTGAGCGTGAACCTTTAGGAGAACATATTTTTCATGATATAGTCGAGACCAACCCTAAACCAGAACTGTTAGAGGGAATTAAAACTCCCTCAACTATGCATAATAAGGAAGACCTAAGCGACTTTAGGATACCTTTTCAGTTGGATGACAGACCCATTAAGTATGCATTGTGTGACACAGGATCCGAGGTGAATGTTTTGCCTAAGTCTTACTTAAGGAAATATGAACATAGGGAATTAAGGGTGACTGATAAGATTCTTCGTCTAACAATTAGGACCCTTAGGAAACCTCTAAGAATCTTATATGACACTCCCCTCCAAATAGGGGAGCATGTTTTTCCTGTTGATTTCTTGATTTTAGATACAGGAGAAGACCTAGAACCAAAGATTATTCTAAGGAAGTCTTTCCTTTCAAATGTCAATTGTAAGATGGATATGAGAAAAGGAACGATGATCATCGAGCTAGGAAAGTCAATGACGAAGTATGAAGTACGAAGAGGCAAGTTAATTCAGAAGAAAGTTTCAAAGATAATTCACGATGATGGTGATCCCGTTCCAAAACGGATCAAGGACCCCGATGAGTATGGTCCGTAACGTCGAGCTAACGACGTTAAACAAAGCAACTCCGGGGAGGTACACTACTATCTGATATTTATTCCTCCCCACATTTTTATTTATTCAGCAAATTAATTTTCTTTAAAATTTTTACTTTTTAGCGTAATTTTTAATTATGAAGTTTACTAATGTTTTTCTTTTAGTGTGTAGAAAAAAAAATGAAAAGAAGAAGCTTAAAGGAATTTATGGCTTTTATTAAAATTTTTATTTCTAACCTAATGAATTTTATGTTGGTGGATGTTTGTAGAGATTTTTGGTATGTCAAATTGTAGGAAAATAAGGAGCAAACAAAGAAAAAAAAAGAGAAAACAAGTCAAAAGTTGCAAAAATTGGAAACTGTAGCGTCAGGTAGGGAAACGCAACCAGCGTTTTCTAGGCGCTGGCTGCGTCCCAAACAGAAAGTCAGGCAGTTTAGTTTTTACAAAACGCAGGCCGCGTTTTTCTATTTTTCCAGAAAATTTTGCCCGCTTCTTCAATTACTCGGCTTTCCCCCTTTTTCTTTCAAACACATTACTCCCAGCTATTGCCCTAACACCCGACGACCCCTCTCCTCCAAACGCCACCCGCGCCACCCACAACCACCATTCTCGCCGCCCTTCTCGCCGGCGCCGACCACCACAAACACCACCATGCTCTTTTCTCTCTTACTTCCTCTCACTTGCACTTTCAAACTTTGAATTTTCAATTTCCATCCCTCTTCCCTCTTCAACTTAAGGTATGGAATTTTCAACTCTTTCTCTTGATTCTTTGATTATATACTTCATTCTTGGTATGAATTTGGTTGAATGCTTAAGTTTATTGAGTAATTTGTTCAAATTATATCATGCCCTTGATTAGGATTTCTTGATTTAGGTTTGATTTTTGGATGAACTCTTAATTATGGCTTGGTAGAGTTGATTGATCTTTGATCTTTTTGTTCCAAAATTGAGAGGATTGTGTTGTTAGCTGCATTAAGGGAGCAATGTGATGTTGAAATTGAGAAATTTAGGTCTAGGTTTTGGTTGTGATTAAGTTGTGGTGTTAAGCTCTGTTTTTTTTATGAGATTTTAGGTTAAATTTATCTTGATTTCAATCCCTAGTATGAAATAAGCATGGGGGATTGATAGTACTAAATTTTGCATTATGATCATGTTTATTTGATACATAGGATTTATCTTGGTGATTTACTGATTTGTGAGTATTTTAGATGGTTAGAACTAAGAATCCTAGCTTCTCCGGATCACCGGGTGACAACAATGAAACCGGAGGCAGCCGGAAGCGCAAAGCTATGGCAGCGGAGAAAGGAAAGCAAAAGGCCGCACCCTCAAAGGACTCTGATAACCCAAACCCCTTCAACTTTGAAGGGGAGTCTAAGAAAAGGTATGAATCCCTCTCCCGAAGAGCCATCGTCCCTACTAAATACATGCATGAACCTTTCCTGCATAGTTGTGGTATGCTGGATGATGTTGATTGGATGATAGGTCGTTGTCACATGACCAACATAGCTAGGTTAGGTGAGCCGACCTATAGGGGGGATCACCCTTGAGTTTCTATCGACCCTAGTTGTGAACCTCCAGGGGAGGGATGGTCATTCGTTTCCGACTTTTGGGGGTAGAGAGGACCATGACCGTGTCCGGGTTTGCCTGTGCCTTTGGCCTTCCCGAGCGAACATGCAGGAGTTCATTCGTTATACCCGTAGATTGGGATGGCAAGGCTTTCTTTTTCAGAATCTCAAGTTTTGATGATTGGGACCCTAGCAACACCCTAGCGACTGCGATTAGAAACCCCGTGATGAGGTATGTCCACCGCATACTTTCATGCGGCATTTTCGGGAGACCCAGTAGCTCAAACAAAGCTACCCGGGCTGACTGTTATATGTTGTATTCCATGTTGGATGCAGACGCTCATGCCGACCCTGCAGCTATGTTAGCTCACCATCTTTCTAGTGTCGCCACCTCAACCAACAAGGGCATTGCCATAGGGGGCTACATTACTCATCTTGTACGCCAGTTCGGCTTTAGGCCACCTATGAACCCCATTGACCTAGTCCCTGGTAGTTTATTCTTGGATGGGGACCAGTGTAATTACTTTGGCTTGTGTAAGTTTGATAAGGACTCGCGTTGCCTTCGGGTCTATCCCAATAATGCTAGGTTCCCTGTGTCTAACCCCCACACCTCACCCCAAGTCGCTGAGAATATGATGTGGATGCCTCCCTTCCTCGAGTTTGATCCCGAGCTTGAGCCTGAAATTCACCCTGACCCTCAACCCGAACAACCCCAATTAGACTATGAGGCGCGCTTTCACGGCCTCCAAACTTCCATTGCTCGGACTGAGCACCGTGTCGAGGGAGAGTGTTGTTGAGTATAGAGGACAGGCCGAGCTTCGTTTCGATCGCCTTGACGAGTCCATAGCTCACCTTGCCTACCTCATTCAGGCCATGTTCGATCGACCCTCTCCACCACCAGGACCGAGCCATACTAACCCTCCCCCACCGACTGAGGATCCTTGATCCTTTACTTGACCTTACCCTTCGTCGTTGTCTTCTACATTGAGGACAATGCAACGTTTAAGCAGGGGGGTTGAATATTCTATGAATATTTTTCTTATTTCTCTGTTTTTCGTTTATTTTTCTTTTATTTTCTTCTCTTTTTTTTGTTTCATTCTTATTTTCAGTTTTTAGTGTGATTTTTCTTGTTTTTGTGTGTTTCTTTTATTTTCTTATTCATAGTTTAGCATTTCTTTTTAGTTTTTAGCTTGTTTGTATTCTTTTATTTGAGTTTCTAGTGTGTTTTCTTTTGTTTTCTAATTTTCTTAAACTTTTCTTTCTAAATTTTTCTTTCAAATTGCATCCACCTAGATTGCATTAGTTAGAGCATGTAGATTTTTTCTTTATTTCCTCGCTTCGTGTCTTCAAAATTCCCCACTTCAACACGGTCTGTGTTTACCCACCACGGTCTGTGGTGCTTGCCACGGATCGCCCGTGGTTGCTGCTATTTTCCGTTCTTTTTCTTGAGTTTCAGATATCCAACACGGTCCGTGTTAGGCAGACACGGTTCGTGCTGGTCCTGTTTCTGCTGCGGATGATGGATTTTTCAGCATTTTTGGTTCCCTTTTTCCGCTTTCCCTTAATTAACCTACAAAACACAAAATCATCATAACTTATTCATAAATAGGGGATTGAAACAAGCAAAAGCCCTTTATTAATGGTATTAATTTGGCTCGAAATGAGACCGAACACATGAAATTCTTATTCTCCCATAACGATACGCTCAATTTGATATCATAACATCCTGGTTATTTTCTTACTTGAACTTGTTGTTCTTGGTTGACTTTTTTGTTATTGGTTATTGTATGATCATATTGGTTGTTGGGAATGTTCCGACAATATTCCGTAAATTAATTTGTATCTATTTAGGAAATAGATCACTAAAACCTAACAGTGGTATCAGAGCCACCAATTGCATGCTAATGTTTTATGCCTTAATTCATATATAATTTTATCAATCATTGAATTATATTATTAATTTATTAGATTAGATATTATGCCTAAATTTTGAAACTTTATGAAAGTTTTAGTCTTTATTATTCATGATAGTAGATCAGGAATTTGATTGTGAAGTTTCATGCTTTATTATTATTTATTTCCTTATTGCCTTCAACTAATCAGTTTATGCTCGTTTGATCGTTAAAATTAGCACGAACTTGATATATTTTAGATCGTCTTAGAAACGATCATGTTTAATGTTTTAAACAGTAAGCAATGCCCTGAATAATTTTAATTCATAAAATATAGTTTTGTAGAATTATTTTCTGATTTAGACTATTTACTGTAAATATAATGAAAATTTGAAATAAAATATCAAATGAATTCGAAAATTTTCAAGAAAATTACTGCAGCTGTCTGGAAATGTTCTGGATTTGCCCTAGTTTTTGTAGAATTTTCCCAATTAGTATAGACTTTTTAATTGAGTTTTTCAGATCTGAATAGAAATAAAATCGTTTATTCCTCTGATTTTTATAAATTTACAAAAATTTGTAAAACTTCTGAAAATTTACACTAGGTCACTGGGTCACCATACTTTTAGGGGAAATTTTTTCGTGAATTTTTGAAATCATTAAATTATTTTTCTTTGAATTTTTAGATTTGCAGCGGAATATAATTGTTTATTGCTCTGAATTTTTTCTAAATTTTCAAAATTTGATAAACTTCTGAAAAATTCACAGTAACTCATTAGATGACTCTACTATATGGAAAAATTGTAAAATTTAATTTTTGAAATTTATCAGATTGTTCTCCTTTTATTTTCCAATAAAACGGCGAATTAAATTAGTTTAATTCCCTAAATTTTACAAGTTTGTGTATATTTATAATATTCTGGAAAATTTCATAGTAGGTTATTAAATAACTCTATGATATGAGAAATTTTATGTTGGTAAGTTTTGGAGTCGGTTGATGTTTTATTTACGTTTTCATGCACAAAATATCCGACACTGGGAAGCAACACGGACTGTGTTGAGTCAACAAGGACTGTGTTGCCAGCAATGTCGGTAAATTCGTGCTTTTAGGGTTTTGGAATTAGTTTTTAGAAATTAATTACCAAATCCTATTATTACTAAATTAGATATTAGGCGTAAAATCTTATAAAATTTGTAAAGTTTAGGAAACTTACAATTTTAAAAGATATATTATCTTTTGGAACTCTTAATTTTAGGAAAATTGAGTGTCTTGTATGTAAAGATATTCCTAAAGCCTAAATCTGTTTGTGTAATTAAGATAAAAATTTGGAATTTGGTTATTTTGTCAATCATGCAAATTGTTTAGGAAACTTTATTTAATATTTGTTTCCTTGTGTGTGCTATATTGCAATTAAATATGTCTTCATAATTTGTTATTTAAGCATGTGTTATATTTGATATAATTATTGCAATATTGCTTGTTTGCATGTGCTTTTATTATGGCCATTCTCGGTGTGATTATTTTTATTGGATTGAACTTGCTTTGATCAAGTGTGGATTGGGTTGTGATCATATTGTGGTGATCGGGTTTTGGTGATCGGATGTGATTGGTATTGGTGTGGTTTTTGCTCCTTCAACATCATAGTATTACCTATTGTATCTCTTGTGCAAAAGTTATAAAAAAAAAAAACCTTAAACCAAATACAAAACCACTACAAAAGAACCTAGCTCCACAAAATCTTCCTAAACACAATTTGTCCCTCGCCCATTCTTCTTGGTATGAAACACCCCATTGATCCTAACCGAGAGGAATCTAACCGGCATCAAAGGACACCCATGAGTTTCCCGCTCGAAGAAGCCCCTAACCCGGGCTACGAGAGCCGGTTCTCACGCATTGGAAATATCCTTGATGCTATCACTATGAGACTCGCTCAAATCGATGCACACTTCCAGGTTTGACCTCAACCTACGAGAAGAGAGAGACATTCCCCTAGTCCTATCTGTCCTCCTCTGAATTTTGAGTCGAATGACGATGATGGAGGCTCCGTGCCTATGTTCAGTAGAAGGGGAAGGGGAAGGGGAAGGGGAAGAGGTGAGCAACCGCCTAGGGATGACCTACAGGACATCAAGGTTGAACTTCCTGAATTCAACGGTTCCCTTGATCCGGAGGAGTATTTGGAGTTGGTTCAGTTGGTTGAGCGCATCTTCGAGGCAAAGGAGTATAGCAATGAGAGGGCTTTTAAATTGGCGAGTTTGAAATTGACAAAGGTGACATCTTATGGTTTGAAAGTGTAAAGGCGCAACGAGCAAGTGATGGTCGAAGAAAAATTGCCTCTTGGGAAAAGCTCAAAAAGCTTATGAACAAATGATTTCTACTGAGTACTTGCAAGCAAGATATTCTTCAAAGGCTCTTCACCCTTAAACAAGGGAAGAGAAGTGTGAACGAATATATTTAGGAGAACAAATTTTGATCAAGAGTGATCTCCTAGAACCGCCTGAACAAACTATGACGTGGTTCTTGAATGGTTTATCTCCCTCAATCACCAAGAAGGTTAAGATGCAACTATATCACTTATTGGATGAATTATGCAAGATTGTTATAAACATTGAAAGGAGGAAGAAGGAGAAGGCTAGTGCTCGGCCTTTCCAACGTCCTTTTGCTCTACCCTCAAGGCCAAGTCCCTTGGTGTCACCTATACCACAAGATACCCCGTGCAGTACTCCACCACCCACGAGGGTTGACAAGGGCAAAGGTGTATCCTATCCTCACTCCACGACTTTACTTAAGAAGATGGAGGGGAAGAAATGTTTCAAATGTTAGGGCTATGGACACTTCTAAGCCGAATGCTCCACGAGGAAAACCATGACCATCCAAGAGGTTCAGGAAATCGAGAACGAGTTGTTGGTTGCACAAGAAGATGAGAGTTTGTAGTAGAGGATGGTAGTAAATCCGAAGATGATGATGTTCGCGAGACCCTAGCTACTGATCGTGCATGGTGAGATGCTTGCATTGCGAAGAGTTCTACATGTGGGTAAGGCACAGGTGGATAAAGCACAATGAGAAATGATATTTGACTCCCGTTATACCGTAAATGGGAGGTTTAAAATTTGGTCCTTGGTGGAGGAAGTTACATGAATGTGGTGTCTACCTATGTTGTTGAGAATTTGGGGTTACCTCTTACATCACATCATCGACCTTATGCTTTGAAGTAGTTGGACGACAAAGCGGAAATCAAAGTGGTGAAGCAAGCATTAGTTGCTCTTTCTATTGGCTCTAAATATCGGGATTCCATCTTGAGTTATGTTGTGCCTATGAATGCTTATCATATTGTTGGGGAGGCCATGAAAATTCGATAGATGTGTCATTCATGATGGTTTTGAGAACACATACACCTTTGCCACAAACAAAAAGAGGGTCAAACTTACACCTTTAGCTCCCTATGAGCTACCTCCATTTAAACCCTGGGTGGGATGTGAGGAGCCTAAACACATGAGTGAAAAACGGGTCGAAAGGGCTCGGAAAGGAAAGGGTGTATATGCCTTGCTCCTCTTTGAGGCCAATAAGAGTGAGAAAGAGAAACCTATATACCCTCTAGTGACCCCACTCATTGATCGGTTTGCCGATGTCTTTCAAGCGGATTTACCACTCGACCTATCGCCCCTTCGAAGGATTGAGCATTGTATTGATCTCATCCTCGAAGCACCTTTTACCGAATCGAGCGACATATCGGTGTAATATGAAGGAGACTCCGGAGTTGCAAAGGCAAGTTGATGAGCTTGTGGAGAGGGGATATGTGCGGGAGAGCATGAGTCAATGTTCAGTACCGACACTCCTTGTGCCGAAGAAGGATGGAACCTACGTGTGTGGACATTCGGGCTATCAACAACATTACGATCAAATATCGGTATTCCATAACGAGGTTGGATGATATGCTAGATGAGTTGCATGTTGCCCGAATTTTCTTGAAAATCAACCTTATGAGCGGTTATCATCAAGTTCGAATGAGGGAAGGTGATGAATAGAAGACCGCCTTCAAAACTAAAGGAGGTTTGTACGAGTGGATGCTTATGTCGTTCGGGTTGTCAAATGCTCCGACTTTCATGAAGCATATGAACAAGGTGTTGAGACCTTGACAGGGCCGCAAGCGCACGGTGTACGGAGTAGCACGTCAAGGTCGATCCCACAGGGACTCAATTAGCAGCACAGAAAACTAATCTCTATCGCGTTTTTGGATTCTGAAAGGTGTCATAACTAAGCAGACTAATAAAGCAGGAAAATTAATCAAGGATTCTAATTAAGGGAGAAAGACTTCTGGGGAAATGCTAACCTAACAATGAGTTCGATTACCAAAACCTAGTCTGCATAATCATACATTCAAGAACGAATCAAGAACGATAACCATAAGAACTCTACTGCTCTTTCGATGTTAATAGAATTAACTCGATTAACCTAAATTACAACTTTCGTATGTTTTTCAAGTTAATCAAAGTTGAATGTCTAAAATATTCTAGTTATCAAAAGGTTCCCTAGTCTGCTGTTCTTTTCTCAAATTTCACAAAATTAGGTAGAAAGGTTGGTAGTTAGATTATCCTAATTCACCTTTCAGTACTTCTCAGGTTAATCTCAAACTCATGAATATTCAAGCGCTCAAAGAACACACATGAAGATGGAAAACACAATCTTCTATTGATTCAAATCAAGAATTCATGCGCAAACTAATAATATTCAATCAAACTACATTGTTTCGGGTTGCAAAACCCTAGAATTCAAAGAAACTACTCACTCATGTTTAAGAAAAACACAACACAAGCTCCAAACATCAAGATTAATTCTCAAAACAAAGAGAGAAATCAAAAAGAGATACAAACTACAAGGACTACGACCGTCGAGTCTTTCGATCCCGGGGCGGAGTCTTCCTCACGAGCGTTGATAATTTCTTCCCGAATCTTGATCTTCGCTTCTCTTCGAATCGATCTTGATCTTGATCTTGGTCTTGATTGAAGATGTGAGGAGTAGAAGGGAGGTTTAGGGCTTTCTTTCTCTCCTTGAAGGCCAAAGAACGAAGGAAAAATGATAGATAATGAATGAATAATGAAAAATCGTCGCTATCTTGCTTTTCTACTCGCGAAAACAACCGACCTACACAGACCGTGGTGATCACGACGGGCTGACCGTGGTGGCCACTAGTCGGCCTGGTCTTGCTCCGTTTCGTCCCAAATTCATGCCACGGTCTATTCTTGACATTTGGAGGCTCGTGGTGTCCTGGAATCTGCCAGAAATGTTCCCAAAGCTAGTGTTTTGTTCCCAAATCTACAAGTTTTCATACAAAACAACAACACCGAGCATAATAGAGAAATAAGGGGTATAAATCAAGGTTCACACACAAAACTATCCCTAATTCACTATCAAAAACCCCCAAAAACATAGTCATGAAAAGCAGTTATCAGACCTTTTAGTGGCAAGTTCATTGTGGTTTATATCGATGACATTTTGGTGTATTCTCGAGATGAAAATGAGCATCTAGTCCACCGTGAGAGGGTATTTGAGGTGTTGAGGAAGCAAAAACTATATGGGAAAATTGAGAAGTGCAACTTTTGTACATCCCAAGTCATCTTCTTAGGGTACATAGTATCGGGGGACGGTCCTTGAGCTTCAAAGTTTGTTCTCGTATAGGCATAATAGATGATCAAAACAAAGCTTGGATTTTGGGACCATCCAAACGTGTAATCTATAACACGAATTATGTCCAAGTACCTGGATGAGATGTTTAGTAAGGTACAAGGTTTAATCACGTATGCGACACTCTAACAAGATAACAAAATCGAAGAGCACGCCATTAGCCAACAACAACTCATCAAACAATAAAACCAGTGAATAGAGCAGCAACAATGCACTCTAAATGGGGTTTTAGAGAAACCCAACACGATTGTAACCAAGTACTTGGATGAGATGTTCAGTAAAGTATAAGGTTAAGTCACGTATGCGACACTCCAACAAGAAATGAAAATTGAGGAGCATCTCTTTGGCCAACGACAACTCATCAAGCAATAAAACTAGCGAATAGAGCAGCAAAAGTGCACTCTAAATGAGGTTTTAGAAGGAAGAAGATTTCCAATGCATCGGCACCCATGTTTATATCCTGAAGGAAGAAGACCCTCCCGAATGTTCACTTTGTCCTTGTCTCTCAGCAGCGGAAAAGATAAGGAGAAAAGTAGGGGAAATCCACAAAGAAGACGATCTTGTGCATGAGCTACCACCTTCAATAGCTACCCTATATCCTCACGTGTCAGCACAAGTAAAAACATGAACCAAGTCTGACCTTCAACTTGATCCCACCATTAAGGGGATCAAGGCTTAACTCGATGACTTTAAGAGCCTGATGAGTAAGGCGCTCATGTTTGCCTATCAGTTCCTCGATTCCGAGCCACTCACCTGAGTTGTCACAAGGTTTAAGAGAAAATAGACATCCTGCTCAAGAAGTTTAGTGTTTAGACCCAATTTTGTGTCTAAATAACGCCTTAATTCTTAGGCTTCTGACTTGTTTCGTGTTTATTTTCATGGCTTTTTAGTATGTTTTTGGGTATTTTGTAGGTTTTGGCATTTTACACAAAAACGAGGTAAAATAGACCATTTTAGAGCATTTTGGTGATTTCCTGAGCCGAGCCGGACCGAGAGCCGAGGCGAAGTTGACCCGGGATCACTTTCCCTTCATTTGGTACTAATTAGTGAGGTAACACCCGCTACAACCCTTGTAGCGGGCGTTACCTGCCTTGGAATGAAGGAACAAAAGGAAGAAAGAGGAGGGTAGCCCCCGCCACCCTGGGCGTGGCACCCGCTACCCCGGGCTACCCAAAGAGGACCGTACCTACGGTCTTACGAAGGAAAAATCGCCCACAGTTTTCGCGCGTGGCACCCGTTACCTTCCCTGGGCAGCAAGAGACTGCACCTGCCGTCTCCTAGACCGCATGTTGTCGTACTTTTGGGAGTACGGTTGTCGTATCCACAGGGAGTTGTGTTACAGGCACTTAAAACTTACTCTACTGTTTCAGGTTAGGTAAATAAACCAGGAATGACGGTGGTGATGATCAAATTACAAACTACAGAAATAATAAAACAATAAAAGAAGTTCAGGCTGCAAAAACGATATTTAACAACTAATAAGCCTAAATAGCCTAATCTACCAATTCTAAACAAGTAATCAAGAGGGGTCGATTGCAAAATATTAAACATCAAAGCCCTCTCTCGGGTCAGAGACTCACCAACGCCCTCTCTCGAGGGTCAGAGGCTGACTTAATCCAGTGACTCGCCAAAGCCCTCTCTCGAGGGTTAGGCTTGCTTAATTATTCTCGTTGTCTATTCTTATAGAGTTAGTCTAATTAAACTATAGGATTAACAACCTAGACCTAGCCAGAATTTAACACTCTCGTGCCAGAACCCCAACCATTTTCTCTACCCACACTAGCAAATTAATCTCACCTCTCAGCATAAATCAATTGCCTAATAAAAACAAATGAGCCTCGAGCATTTCATCGAACATGTGGCAGGCAAAGAGAAAACCTCACATCATAAGCATGAATTTGGTAGATTAAACCTAAACAACTTAAGTCATCGTCAACTACGTCAATCACAACCCAAACAACTCGAAATTAACAACAAATTAACATACTATGTTAATTAAAAGGAACGAAAACAAATAAGAAAGTAAATAAGCATGAATGTAAAGAGCGAGAGAAAGAAAACTTAGTCTTGAAATTAGATGAGAAATCCGAAGTGCAATCCATGAACCAAAGATGAATTAAACCTAAATCTACCCTAAAAGCCTCTAGAGAGGCTTGAGAGAAAACTCCCTCAAAGTCTAGATAAAAGATAGAATGAAAACTAGAGTCAATAGAAACCCTAGAATTATGAATTAATATGATGAAAAACCGAAACTGCCAGCAGCCCACCCTGTGCTGATTTTGGTACAACCTGTGGTAACTTGAAAAATCAGTAGAAATTATTTCCAGGCAACAGCACAGCCTGTGCTGACTTTGCTCAGCCTGTGCCAAACCCTTTTTCTCTCCTTTCTTCAACAAATCTTGTGCTAAGGGTTATGCTAGTTGGCCTTCTCTTTATGTCTTTACTCTTCCACCTTCCATTGCTCCTTGCCCTCTTCCTTAATCATTAGAAAAGTATGTATTCTTCATCATAAAGGGTGATATTATCTAAAAACATAGAAATTTGCACACTTAGTCATTAATGAACAAAGTGAGCATAATTAAATATTAAATCTAGGTAAAAGGGTATTAGAAGGTAAAAATGAGCTAAGTAAAGAAGGCTAAAAACCGTAAAATTATGGTTTATCAACCCCCCCCCCCCCCCAATGCTTACCCCTTGCTTGTCCTCAAGCAAGATCTTCATGAAGTATTAGAGAAATAGGAGAGGAAGAAAACCAATGTCTCCCTCTTCAAGTGAATGGGAGCACTAGATAACAAAAGCAAGTGTATACAAAGGACTCCATAGCAAGGTTGAGAATAAAATTGAGACAAAATTGTATTCAAATCAAAATCACGAAACCTAGTAAGTAATTCAACCAATCTATCCCAACCCAAATGCAATTAAGTTCCATTCAAATGCTTAGCGAACTAGTTGGGATTGATAGGACCTCACTTTAGGGTATGTGAATCACTCCCCTCATGTGTTTGAAAAAGTAATGGTGGTTCACTCAATACTCTCCCAAAACAAGCACACTACCATAAGCTTGCCAAATTTCTCAATTCTTCACCACTAGAGACAAATCATGCAAATTTTCCAATCAAGAGAAATTTGAATGGGTTGTAATGAGGTTCAAGATAAGGGAAAGGAGGGGAAAATAAATTTGGGAATGTGGAGCTTAAAATCCAAAGCTAGGGAGCACAATTATTCCCACCAAACAACAATACACCTCCAAACATATACATAATTCACACCATCACATCAACCTTTCAAGTAACAAAGAAGTTGAGATTATTTCAACAAAACACTATTCTTGCCAAGTAATGAAATTAAATTAAACACTTTATTTCAAAGTAAGCTAATATTTCATTTTTTTTTCTTTTTTTGTTTTCCCTTTTTTTCTCCCTTTTTTTTGAAAACTTTATCTTGCTCTTTGAATTGTTTCCTTTTCTTTCTTTTTTCTTTTTTTTTTCTTTTTACGAGTTACAACCAACCATAGAACTTAGCAAGGCAAGAATAACCATTAACATTAATAACTATCTTCACTCACTCCTTTAGAAAACCAAAGAACCAATCACCATCAACATCATCTTGGCACCCAACAAGTATTCCAATCAAGAAATGTGCTCCACTAAACCAAGGCTTAAGGATAGGGAAGAATGAAAAGGCCTAGGATATAATGAGCAGGGCTAGTAAAGAGGGAATGATTTGAGTAAGGAAGGGAAATATTACGTTTGGGCGGCTATTTCGCTCATGTAGTTTATAGAAATGAATGCCTCTACCATGTTGGTCAACATGCATGTGTCAAGCGTGATTTTGAAGAAAAAGATGGCAAGTTCTAGAGTTGCAAGTATGGGAAAGTAACACACTCAAAAAGAAGGGAGGCTACAAAAATGGTAGTCTTGAAGGCTCAAAAGTCTCACAGGTTACCCTACCACAATCACTGCAACTAGTTCCTTTGATGTACCAAGCATAGGTATTTCACAATCATTCACAAAGATCGTTCAAGACTAGATGAGTCACAAATAAAACAAGCAATTTTAATCAAACCAAAAATCAAGTCTCGTTCATTATCCAAACCAATCTAAAGATTCCTAAATACACACTTGCAGTGGCAATCCAAGTACACACCCATCATATGCGGGGTTTTCACAACTAAAAACAACAGTTTCTGCCTTCTTTTCTCTTTTGTTCTGGGTTTCCTCTTTCTTTATTTTATTTTTTTTCTATTTCCTTTTTTTGTGCCCTTTTTTTTTGAAAAGCAAAGAAAAATAAAGCAACTAACACAAGTAAAAATAAAGAAAGAAGGGAAAGATGGTTACCTCGATTGCTTAGAAGATTACACAACCTCTTTATCTTCCACTTATGTATGCAAATGCATATGCATGTTAGATGCTAGGAATGCTAAAATGACAAACTGGCCTAGGTGGTTACTCCTAAGAGAAACAACGAAAATGAAACCTAGAAAATAGCAAATGAAAGAAAATAAATGCATTTTTATAAGCAAGTGACAATGATGATGTTTATGTACAACCATATACAGTCGATTCACCTCCTTGTGACATAACTTTTCCCTCCAGAAAATAAAGTCACCCCCCATGCTGAGGACTTTCATTGTCCCCAATGAAATGCAAAAAGGAAAAGGAAAGAGGCAAAGGAGGGAGGGGGACACCAGCAAAAACAACCTTAGAATGTCATCGACATACAACAGAGGACCATCTTGTACAATGGAGACCAAAACAACACGATTTAGTATAGGCAAGTGCCTATACAAGCCAGCAGACACTACTTTGAGATCAACAGGACACCCCCTCAAAGGAAACCAAAATGCCACCAACTATTGGAGCAAACACCATTAGAAGCACTTGTACAAATTACTGAAGTTGCCAACGAAATACACCACAACACTACAAATATTGCCAAGAATTGCACACACAATCAAGGTTTTAGTAGCAAGGCAGGACCAAGAACTAAAGTTAAGGTGGCTAAGACAACAGAGTAAGGTAGAACACGCCCGATGGAGAGATAGAATTTGAATGACACTTCAAACACTTCAATTCATTCAAGTAAAAGTTGAGTAGCATCATCACACCAATCTTGAGCAATTATAATCAAGCAACATTCAATCAACAACAAAAACGCACCATACACCCCAATATGTCACTACCATGGTTAGGATACTCTAGTATATCACCCAATTCGACACCAAACTTGAGCAATTTAGATCAATCAACGTCGATTATCACCACAAATACACCATTCATACTCCACTGGATCAACATAAGCGACAGCATTGCACAATGGGGTAATTGAAGTAAAAACGAAACTCACCAAGATGGGGTTTTCATTTCGAATTGAAACTGAGCAGTAGGTTTCGAATCTGGGTGATGAGCAATTAACCGTCGGGTAGAACAATTCGAGCAGGAGTTCTGCCACTGAAAATGCACAAATTGACTATGGAGTTCGCTGTTGGCGTTTCTGGGCAGCGCGCTAAAACAGGTTGCCGAACTGGGTCGGGCTCCAGACGTGCGCTGGTGCGAGCATGGTTATGCGAACATGGCTTGCGAGGAAAATGGAGGCGAATGGTGGTGGTGCTGGTGCGTCGCTGGTGGTTGAATGGAGACGGTTGTGGTGGCGAAGGGGTGTGTGAGAGGGTGGCGGTTGCTGGGCAGTGCGAATGGTGGTGGTGCACTGGCAGGTGAATGACCGTCGGTGAAGGTGGCGCTGGTTTGTCGCCGGCGAGTGGATGCGGGGTGGTTAGGGTTTGAGGGGGATTGAGATTGAATGAGAGGTAGTTTCGGGGGTTTTTTTCTGCGCTGGAAATTGGATTTGTGCACAAGTCGTGCTGAGGGTGTGCTGACACCTGTGCAACCCCACGGCTGTTGCAAAAATAATTGGAAATTTTGAGCACAGATTATGCTGGGGTTGTGCTACAGCCTGTGCAACCCTGCGACTTTTGCACAATAAATTAGGAATTGACGGCACGGGCTGTGCCAAAATGGCACAAGCTGTGCTACAGGTGCTACTGCTTAATTTCCTTTGTTGCAATGTTTTAGGCCTCAAAAACACATAGTTACCTTTAAAACTCAGCAAATTAACATCAAAATAATTTGTATCAACCCCTCAATCATCCTACAAATTCATTTGAATAACATTCAAAACCCGCTCTTTAATCAAACAACTCATTTCACTCAATTTTTTTTCATCATTTTTTTCTTTCATTCCCACCCCTCAACAAGACATACTTCATCTTCACTCTTATTTTTTTTCTTTTTTTCTTGGAAATCAAAACACACAAAACACAAATAAATGAAAGGAAAAACAATAATACATCTTCCCCGGGTCTAGCCAACGCCATAGAAAAATCGATAGAATGATCAAATGAGGTATAACGCACAAATTTTCTAGACATCTTCCCCGGGTGTTGACAATAAGGGTCAAACAAGGGTTTAGGACCTTTATAATCACCTAGAGAACTAAGGCATGCATGCTCTAGGGAGAGGGTGGAATGAAGTGGAGGGAGAAGAGTAGCATGAATGGGAGATAAGGATACATTCTTAGTATAATCAAAACACATGGGAGGATCCTCAAGCACAACCTCCTCAACAGTTTCATCAAACACACATCCCGCTTCACAAACATCATCCGACTCATTACAGTTATCAAAGGTGAATAGGGAGAATGAAGGGTTATAGCACATAACGACACTCTCAATGTTAGATGAAAACGCATTAATACCATCAACAATCTCAGACTCATAAGATGAGGAATCTATACATGAAGGGGACGGGCCTGTTACTGGCAAGACTGCATCATCTAAAACATCGTCAAAAGTGAAAGTGCAACATTCAGAATCATAACCCATAGAAAATGATTCATATTCACACAAAGATGCACCATGAAGAGTACTGTCTATATCATGAGGTGATGACTCGCATGTTAATGGAGAAAAAGAATCATAATCATCATCCTTCGAGTCACACAAAGGACGACTAGGAGTAGAAAACTCAAATGCCTCCAACGAACAATTCTGAAATGAAGAAGGTTCTAGCATATGGTCACTCTCATACAAATCAAGTGTTTCGCTCTTCAATTGATGCACAAGCAAACCCAACTCAAAAACAATCGATTTAAGACCATTTGCTACTCTCGACAAACACTCATCATGATGGTTCACTACATGTTTAATAAGGGTCGGAGAAGCAACATCGGTGCAAGGATTGGTAGCATGAGCAGATAATTCACATGGAGCATAATAAGAAGGGACATGCATTGAGAATTGAGGGGAAGGGGGACACAAAGTCACATATTGTTCCTTATAGAAAGACCTAGCATGAAAAGCACATGGATCCTCAAAAGAAGAACTCATAGAACAACAAGCCACCTCAAACTCACGAGTATCACAAATCAACCATTCAAGCAATTCCCAAGCCTCGCACTCACTTTTAGCATGAAATCCGAAGTAATCCAGAAGAGTACGAGTCTCAAAATTTACACCCTCATCAACAATACACAATACTTCCCACTTTGTAAAAGTAAAGTCACATTAAGCACAATAAGCAAGATAGTCATCTAATCTATTCCAATAAGCACAAAACAATTCTTGCTCATATTGAGGGAAGAGGGGAAGATTCATTTTTTTTTTTAGGATTTTCAAATTTTTTTTTTTTTTGGATTTTTAAAGACCTAACAAGAAATCTCAAGAAAGCTCGAAGCCTAGGAAGCAACGACTCCCCGGCAACGGTGCCAAAATTGTTGTCATACTTTTGGGAGTACGGTAGTCGTATCCACAGGGTGTTGTGTTACAGGCACTCAAAACTAACTCGAGTGTTTCAGGTTAGGTAAATAAACCAGGAATGATGGTGGTGATGATCAAATTACAAACTACGGAAACAATAAAACAATAAAAGAAGTTCAGGCTGCAAAAACGATATTCAACAACTAATAAGTCTAAATAGCCTAATCTACCAATTCTAAACAAGTAATCAAGAGGGGTCGATTGCAAAATATTAAACATCAAAGCCCTGACTCGAGGGTCAGAGGCTGACTTAATCCAGTGACTCGCCAAAGCCCTCTCTCGAGGGTCAGAGGCTTGCTTAACTATTCGAACTGTCTATTCTCATAGAGTTAGTCTAATTAAACTATAGGATTTACAACCTAGACCTAGTCAGAATTTAAGACTCTCGTGCCAGAACCCCAACCATTTTCTCTACCCACACTAGCAAATTGATCTAACCTCTCAGCATAAATCAATTGACTAATCAAAACAAATGAACCTCGAGCATTTCATCGAACATGTGGCGGGCAAAGAGAAAACCTCACATCATAAGCATGAATTTGGTAGATTAAACCTAAACAACTTAAGTCATCGTTAACTACGTCAATCACAACCCAAACAACTCGAAATTTACAACAAATTAACATACTACATCAATTAAAAGGAACGAAAACAAATAAGAAAGTAAATAAGCATGAATGTAAAAAGCGAGAGAAAGAAAACTTAGTCTTGAAATTAGATGCGAAATCCGAAGTGCAATCCATGAACCAAAGATGAATTAAACCTAAATCTACCCTAAAAGCCTCTAGAGAGGCTTGAGAGAAAACTCCCTCAAAGTCTAGATAAAAGATAGAATGAAAACTAGAGTTAATAGAAACCCTAGAATTATGAATTAATATGATGAAAAACCGAAACTGCTGTGCAGCACACCCTGTGCTGATTTTGGCACAGCCTGTGCTAACTTGAAAAATAAGTAGAAATTATTTCCAGGCAACTGCACAGCCTGTGCTAACTTTGCTCAGCCTGTGCCAAACCCTTTTTCTCTCTTTTCTTCAACAAATCTTTTGCTAAGGGTTATGCTAGTTGGCCTTCTCTTTATGTCCTTATTCTTCCACCTTCCATTGCTCCTTGCCCTCTTCCTTAATCATTAGAAAAACATGTATTCTTCATCATAAAGGGTGATATCACCTAAAAACATAGAAATTTGCACACTTAGTCATTAATGAACAAAATGAGCATAATTAAATATTAAATCTAGGTAAAAGGGTCTTAGAAGGTAAAAATGAGCTAAGTAAAGAAGGCTAAAAACCCGTAAAATTATGGTTTATCACTACACCTGCGGTCTCCCCCTTTTCTACGCGATTGTTCGGCTTGAAGTGATGCGTTTTGGCCAACAAATTTCACTTGTATTTATACCCCCTTTTGACGATTACTTGGGGGAGGAGTTCCTAGTTACTTAGACTCTATTTTCAAGCTTTGTATTTGTGAGTTTTAGTGAGAGATTAGCCTTAATTATTCTAGGGTTTTGGTGGATTTTTAGTGTGATTCTAGGATTGAAGATTCAAACAATTGAGAGATTGTTGGATTATCATTCCCTTTGCTTTTCTTTGTTCATCTACAACATTTTGATAAGTATTCTCTTCCCTTAACTCTTTTATTAATTTGCTTTGCTAATTACTTTCTTGCTTGCTTAATTGTTTTGCTTGCTATTTCAATTGTTTTGCTTGTTTATGGTTATTTTATGTTAGAAATCATGCTTAGGGTTGGTTTGGATGTTGTTAGCTTAGATTTTATCAAGATTAGTGGCTAGAACCCTAATGGGTTAGGGGGTAATTAATGGTGTGAATGGGTAATTAGGTATGGGTTAGCAATATTAGTGAGTAATTAGTTGGGAAATCACTTTTCTCACTCCATTCCTTCCCTTAAGTGGGATGTATTTGGGTTCGAAAGCTCCCGAACGCATCCAACACTTGTGTTGGAAGGTTGGAATTGGGATAGTTAACACTTTACTCATGAGAGTGA
The DNA here is from genome assembly GCA_029582165.1 of Portulaca oleracea. Taxonomy (NCBI): domain Eukaryota; kingdom Viridiplantae; phylum Streptophyta; class Magnoliopsida; order Caryophyllales; family Portulacaceae; genus Portulaca; species Portulaca oleracea. The sequence continues at coordinate 24,434,696 of CM055878.1, forward strand.
GTAGAGACTAACTAGGGAATTCCGTTTCATTAACCCTCCGGGTCCGTGGTGGACTTTGGGGAAGTTAATCCGGACTATCCTTGAAAGAGGAAGCTCGGTGGGTATTTTCTAACGGAATTGCCACTTGATTTTCTTCCTTCTTGCTCTCTTGTTGCAAAACCTATCCCCTTGTTCCCGTTTGCATCCCGAAAAGCCCCCGAAACCCATTGTTTCACCTTGACTGACTTTAGTTTGGTTTCTTGCGTTGTGACCCTTTCAAACCGAATTGCCTTACCTAGCTATCTTAACCCGACCTTAGACCGAGTTTCTTAGCCAAGGCCCCTAGCTCCTCGAGAAAAGTGATATAAAAACTGGGGTACAAAAACCACGTTACACAAAATGGTGCCGTTGCCGGGGAGCAAGCGCCCCTAGCTTAGTTTCTTGGTCTTGAGTTGAGGAGGCTCGTCTTAGAGACCTTGAAACCCAAATGACCTAATTTGCTCAACAAATATACCTTTCTCAACCCATTCAATCTCAACCTATCCAAGGGGAACAAGTAGATGCTATCACCCTAAGGAGTGGAAAAATAATTTAAGAAACTATGGTCGTGGGGGAAAATGTGGAAGAGGAGAGGTCTTTGGGAGAGAATGAGGAAGTTGTGGTAGAGAGTACTAAAGAGGAGGACTTAGGAGTTGAGCGAGCCATAGTTAAGGAGAAAGAGGATGATGTTGTAGTTAATGAGGCCGAGGATGAGGAAAAAGAGAAGTTGGAAGAGAGGGTAGAGATTGAGAAAAGATGAGAGAAAGGGAAGGAAGTTTTGAGGGAGGATAATCATGAGAACCCATTGGAGAAACCCACTTCATATAGACCACCAGTACCTTTCCCTGGGAGATTGATTCAACATAAAGATGAGACGAAATTTGTGCGATTTATTGATATGTGGAAGAAGCTCCAGGTCAATATTCCTTATCTAGATGCCATGTCGGAGATCCCTTCTTTCAAGAAACATCTTAATGACCTCTTGACAAACAAAAGGAGAATCAAAGAGTCGTCGACCGTTCATCTCGGTTGCAATGCCATTATGGGAAGCAAGACTCCCGAGAAACTAGCCGATCCCAGTAGTTTCTCTATTCCGTGCTTAATTGGTGATATGAGGATTGATAATGCTGGGGGCAAGTGTGAGTGTCATGCCACACTCAATTTGTAAGAAGTTGAATCTTGATGACTTGACCCTTACAGCTATTAGCTTGCAACTTGCTGATCGGAGTGTTAGGAAGCCCTTAGGAATATTAGAAGACATCCCGGTTCAAGTGGGGAAGTTTCTTTATCCCTTGTGACTTCGTTATTTTGGAGATGGATGAGGATTAGAGAAGCCCTATCATTCTTGATCGACCCTTCTTGGCCAATGCGGTAGCAACTATAGATGTGAAAAGAGGTCGTTTGTCTCTAAATGTGGGAAGAGAATCGAACATATTGATTTTGATCATGATCCTTCAAGGAGGAACCCTCACAAGGAGTCACGCGTCAAGGTCAATGCCGTGGTTGGTATTATGGATGAGCATCAAGAGGAACCGTGCTTACTCATTGTGGAGCTGGATGATTGGGGTGGAGAAAGTCACCCTAAATCTATTCATTTCGAGCTTCATGGAGATGGTTTCACCTTCCATGGCGATTTCCTCAACACCGTGCCTTTGAGGAGGGAGATTGCCTTGGGTGAAACATATATGGAAAATATGAAATTGAGAGAGATGGCTTTTCAAGGCCTGAGACCCGACACATCACCAAATATCAAGCCGGGGTTATCTTCTCTTTCTATCCGGCCTATCAAGTCTTCAAAGAGGTATGCTCTATTCTTGCGCAAAAAGAGGAAGTGATGAAAAAGGAAGAAATTCTGGTGGAGCAAAGCGAAGAGGCCGTCATCTTTGATTCTTTCGGAGTTGACTAGACCACCGGAGGATCATCTTGGATTTTTCATGAGTTATATTAGAGTGCGCGGGAGGAGAAGGAATAAGAGTTTGTGGAAAAAGTTAACCATGCTTCTCTCTTGCACACCACGCCTTTCGAGAATCAAGTAAGTAATTAGGTCAAGCTACAAATGAAAGAGTAAAGCGCATTATCTTCATTCCACTTCCAATTAAATGTGTTACGCACAGTGACCTTTGCCAATCCTGTTCCTGTTAGGAATCAATTTGATAAAAAATATACAGCCACGAGCTCTCTCTCTTTCTTATCCCGTCTCTTAAGGAAAAGCGCCTCGAGGATATCAATCAGAATTCTAATTAATATAGTAGACAAAACCTACTATTAGCCCAGTCTCTTGCTGTTCTTCCATTCCCCCTTCTCCGTGCTCTTTTTTAGTAGTCTTTGTAAATATCCTTTGGGATTTTTACCCGATCTCCACTTTCCTAACCCTCGGAGAATTCTATCCTTAGTCTAATGAAAACACATTAGGAAAATGGTAATTTGTTATCCCTTGTTCCCGGAAACCTATATCCATGACGAAACTTTCCTCTTCCACCGCTTGTCCCTCATCACGCAGGATGAACATCTGAACTTCTCGACCAGGCTCCAACAAACCTTTACCGCGACCATGACGAACACCTGGGGGCAAGAGAACATTCTTAGAATACAGATAGGCAGAAGACATTACGCAAGCGCTTTATGGGAGGCAACCCATACTTTTATTTCCTTCTTTTGAGTTAATTTCTAGTTTTTCTTATTTAGTCTCTTTTTCATGTTTCTAATCTTCCATGCGAATCTTACGAGCTTTGATTGTTTTTACTTGAAAATCCTAACCCTTTGCTTGCCTATCACGGATCGCGGATTGGGTAATCATTTGTTTTGAAGAACTCGAGGTAATATATCTCTACTCTTCTTTTTTTGAATTAATATCCTATGATCCATGCCGCATGCTTGATTTTTCTTTGGGGTGGCGAACCCCTTTGAGTGTGTGTTGGGATTATCTTGCTGTTGGAGTCGTGTGAGCTCGGGTCGCCACCATTTGCTTGCTAGTTGTTTTTTATTATCTGGTTGTTGTAGGTTCTCTACCCTTTTCTTGTGACACCTTCCCACAATAAGGACATTGTGGCGTTTTAAGTGTGGGGGGGAGATATTCTGTTTCAAGGGTAGATCACCTAGCGTTTTGTTTTTGTTTTCTTAGTTTTTGCCTGAAATTTGAAAAAAAAAATTGTGTGAAAAAGGAGAAAAAAAAGGGAGTGAAAGCCTTAAAAGTTTTCTTTCAGTTTTCGTTTTCGCTTTGTTTTGCTTTGTTTCTTGGATCTTGTCGTCGAAATTGAGAAGCCGTTCTTAAACTTCTTTTAAAGAAACCGGTCTGAGCGTTTTTGACCTTGTCTCGGGTACTAGTCATGACTTATCTCTTTAGATTTCCTTCATTGAGTGTCCAGTGAGACCCCCGATTCCTTTCACGTTCTGGTTGAAACCGGGAGGTTCTAGGGGTTTGTGTCTGAGCTTGTTTCTTTTTCCTGTTAAGCACAAGCAAAGCAAAGGCAAAGTCAAAAGCAAAAGGCAAAAAGAAAGAAAAGGAAGCAAAGCTTTAATAACCTGATTAAATGGGGAGAGTCGGCTTTATGACATCGAACCACCATAAAGTTAGTTGACCTACACGGGCCCAGTATTAGCGGTACGGCGCTGATACCCCTTAAGCACCTCCTATATCGAATTTTCGACGGAGGTGTGTATGGAAAAGACTGTGTTGGGAGGGTAGACCCCAAACTTTGGGACGTGCAATTCCCGCAAAGCTAGCCTCGACCTTTAAAAACTTCTTTGGGAAAACCCAACCCCAAAAAGAAAATCTTCCAGTGTTCGTAAAAGCGTGGGGCCTCTCCTTGCATCACCTACGGCCCTCACCTAGCCAAGGGCGACCAAATGTGAGGAAGGGCAACTCTTTTCTTTTCCTTGTCCGTTTCGTTGCTTTTGAGCTCGGGCATGAGTCTTTAGAGTCTTTCGGGATTGGTTAGAACCCACTTGCACATGTACACGTGGGGTTTTGCTTGGCATTAGGTGTAGGACGTTGAAAATCTCAAAGACTGGCTTTTTCTTGGGATAGGTGCTTGTGAGATGCTCATAACGGTTCCTTTTGGAGGTTTAATAACGTTTTCTTAATTGAGATTGCAAGATCCTTTAAAGCGAAGCTTTTGTTTTTCTTTTCCTTTGTTTTCTTCGGTTTTGTTTTCACTTTCCCTCTCTCCTTTTTCTTTGGCTTTTGTGGGTATAACCGCTACAAACCCTCATGAGTCCATCTCATCCACCCGGGCTGCCGGGGGGTTCAAAGGGCTTGGTGCATACGCTAAATGCACTCGTTTCTCTTCCACGACAGAGGAGTTTGTGTTAGTTTAGGTAGTTTTTGCTTTGTTCTGCTCGGGACGAGTAAAAGTTTAAGTGTGGGGGGTGTTTAGACCCAATTTTGTGTCTAAATAACGCCTTAATTCTTAGGCTTTTGACTCGTTTCGTGTTTATTTTCATGGCTTTTTAGTATGTTTTTGGGTATTTCGTAGGTTTTGGCATTTTACACAAAAATGAGGTAAAACATGCCATTTTAGAGCATTTTTGGTGATTTCCCGAGTCGAGCCAGACCGAGAGCCGAGGCGAAGTTGACCCAGGATCACTTTCCCTTCATTTGGTACTAATTAGTGAGGTAACACCCGCTACGACCCTTGTAGCGGGAGTTACATGCCTTGGAATGAAGGAAGGAACAAAAAAAAGAAAAGAGGAGGGTAGCCCCCGCCACCCTGGGCATGGCACCCGCTACCCCTGGCTACCCGAAGAGGACCGTACCTACGGTCCTAGAGACCGCACCTATGGTCTAGATTGCACAGGAAGCTAAGTCCCCGAAGAGGACCGCACCTACGGTCAGTGAGGACCGCACCTATGGTCTTACGAAGGAAAAATCGCCCAACAGTTTTCACGCGTGGCACCCACTACCTTCCCTGGGCAGCAAGAGATCGCACCTACCGTCTCCTAGACCGCACCTGCGGTCTCCCCCTTTTCTGCGTGATTGTTCGGCTTGAAGTGCTGCGTTTTGGCCAACCAATTTCACTTGTATTTATACCCCCTTTTGACGATTACTTGGGGGAGGAGTTCCTAGTTACTTAGACTCTAATTTCAAGCTTTGTATTAGTGAGTTTTAGTGAGAGATTCCCTTTGCTTTTCTTTGTTCAGCTACAACATTTTGATAAGTATTCTCTTCCCTTAACTCTTTTATTAATTGCTTTGCTAATTACTTTCTTGCTTGCTTAATTGCTTTGCTTGCTATTTCAATTGTTTTGCTTGTTTATGGTTGTTTTATGTTAGAAATCTGTTTAGTCCCATTTTAGGGGCTAAATACCACTCGTTTACGCTCAAGTCTATTGTCGTTCCCTAATAAAATGGTTATTTATTACGTGTTTTGTGATTTTTAGGCTTTAAGTTCAGAAAATAATAAAAGGGGGCGAAGTTGCAGAAAAAGGCGATAACTCGGTCATCCCGAGACCTTTGGAGCCGATTTGATGCCGTGGTGAAGACCCGGGAAGCAAGGGAGACCAGCCGTGCGTAAAGGAGAGGGATTTCGGGCCAAAAGGCTAAGTATGGGGGCATCCAGGCTCGTAGCGTTCGCTACGACAGCTGTAGCGATCGCTACGCCCCCATAGATGGATATCACTTGAAGAGCGTAGCGGTCGCTACGCCTATTGTAGCGATCGTTACGAGCCCAGGCAGAAGGTTCTGCCCAAGGCCGTAGCGGTCGCTACCCCATTCATAGCGCCCGCTACGATGAAGCCCTGATTTTCCAAGTTTTCCTGCTGACGGTCGTAGCGTTCGCTACACCCTCCGTAGCGTTCGCTACGGATGATTGACTGGGTCGCGACGCTGGGCATAGCGGACGCCTTGGAGCTGAAATGTTCGCCTGCTTTGGGTCGTAGCGAACGCTACGATGTCCGTAGCGTTCGCGACGTCCTTATTTTCTGCATAATTTTCGGCCAAAACGACTGTGTTTTGGACCTTCTTCCCCTAGGTATTAATGAGGCCGTCTTGTAACTTTGAAAGGACAGTTTTTGAGTTTTTAGTTTTAGTTTTGGGCTAGCTTTATTTTTCTTTCCCTATCTTTCAAGAGTTTTAGGATTAGCTTTTTGGGGATTAACTTCCACTTTGTTGATTAATTACTTTCTTCAATCAAGGCCAATTGCTCTTCATCATTTGGGGTATTATTGCTCTTCATTTATTGTCAATTCATTGTTCATCCATTGAGGTATAATCTCTTTTCTCCTCATTTTAATGTTTCCAAATGCTTTGTTGCTTGTGTTTAGTGTAGTATTATGTTGTTAATCGTTGTGGTTAGTTTTAATATCCATCTTTTGAGTAGAATCATGCTAGAGTTTTATTGGTTGTGTGTTGCTAATTTCTCCACCATGTCTAGAGGCTAATCTTCTCTGAGGTGAGGGGGTGATTAAGGCCTTAATGGGTTTTGGATAAGGTGTTTATTGATAAAAGTGTGTTTTAGTTGGAGGAGTCTATTTTCACTTAGTGTCTTCTCATTGGGGGTGGCGGTTCGAGGTCCGAGAGCTCTTTGAATCGTTATACACTCAATGAGGAGCCTAGAGTGGGATAGTTAGGTCTACGCTTACGAGGGTAAGTGTAGGGTTAACTAGGAATTAACGCAACTCTCAACCCCGATGGTCCATGGTGGACATAGGGTAGTTAATTTGAATCTTCCTCGAGGGAGGAGATTCATCGTGGCCCCTTTCCCGCGTTGTTCCATGGATAAATCCAACTTTATGCGCTTTAGTCATGAAAACTCCTTGATCCGAGATTTTGTTAAGTGCCTAAAACCCCCGAACCTCTCTTTGTCTAATTATCACCTAGTTAATCATCTTTCTAGTTTTAATTTTGTCATAATCAAAGTGATCTTTGCTCCCGACCGTTGACCTAGATTCTTTGACCAAGGCCGCCAGCTCCCTGAGAGAGAACGACAATACCGAGGTCTAACAAACCGCTGTACAAAATCATGCTTAGGGTTGGTTTGGATGTTGTTAGCTTAGATTTTATCATGATTAGTGGCTAGAACCCTAATGGGTTAGGGGGTAATTAATGGTGTGAATGGGTAATTAGATATGGGTTAGCAATATTAGTGAGTAATTAGGTTGGAAATCACTTTTCTCACTCCATTCCTTCCCTCAAGTGGGATGTATTTGGGTTCGAAAGCTCCCGAACGCATCCAACACTTGTATTGGAAGGTTGGAATTGGGATAGTTAGCACTTTACTCATGAGAGTGAGTAGAGACTAACTAGGGAATTCCGTTTCATTAACCCTCCGGGTCCGTGGTGGACTTTGGGGAAGTTAATCCGGACTATCCTTGAAAGAGGAAGCCCAGTGGGTATTTTCTAACGGAATTGCCACTTGATTTTCTTCCTTCTTGCTCTCTTGTTGCAAAACCTATCCCCTTGTTCCGTTTGCATCCCGAAAAGCCCCCGAAACCCATTGTTTTACCTTGACTGACTTTAGTTTGGTTTCTTGCGTTGTGACCATTTCAAACCTAATTGCCTTACCTAGCGATCTTAACCTGACCTTAGACCGAGTTTCTTAGCCAAGGCCTCTAGCTCCTCGAGAAGAACGATATAAAAACCTGGGTACAAAAACCACGTTACATTTAGTCCACTAAAAAACTTGATTCATCATGTGTAGGAGTTCAATAAAGTGATGTCGCTCCGAGGTATCGACATAGAACTTTATGCAGTTTGTCTTGCCTTCGTTGTTGAGTGAAGGAGCCTAGAACTGGCATCGATCACACTCTTCTTTTAGAAACTCGAGGAGATTGGATCTCTCTTCACAAAGCTTTTATTGACCATTACAGCAAAATTCGAAAGGAAAAGGTGACATTGTCTGATGTGATAGAAATTCGCTAGGGAAAAGATAAGCCTGTTTATGGCTACTATGAGAGGTGGCATGCTAAATGCTCCTAAGTCACTAGTATCATCCCCACTGAGGTGCAACTCAACACCTTTGTTTGAGGTCTAAAGCAAAGTCTGATCCAGAAGCTTAATTTTTGTATAAAGGAAAGCTTTTATTATGTTAAGAAGCTTTATCCTAAGCTTGAATCATGGAAGGAAAGGAGTGCCACTTCATAAGGGTGGAAAGGTGCTAGTTTAAATTGAATAACCTCCAGAAATCCTTCGAAGGTTGTAGAAGCCAATGCTATCCAGAATCAAAACTGGGGCCCTATCCAAGGCCACCTACTAAGTGTAAGACGTATACACCTCTGGACATCACTTATTCAGAGGTGTTGGATAGATTGTAGAAAATGAAGAAAATCCAGTTGTTTGTGCCCAGGCCTAAACGAACCCTCAAGGGCCCAAATTAAAATGATGCCATGTATCACAAGTACCACCGGATGAGGGTCCGACACCGAGAGGTGTTGAACACTCAAGAACCTCATTGAAAACATGATCCGCTACAATATACGTCCTTTACCAAAGGCTTCTCAAAAGCCCAACAACAAAAGTAATCTCTCGAACCATCCTATTTTTTCGGAAAGGACACTTTTGACTCGTCAGAGTTTATTTCACACGAGGGAGAACATGTACTCCCGTCTAAGGAGGAAGTGGAAACTTTTATTTTCGATGGCGTTTGGGCATATGATGACGAGGATGTATATTAGCATGCCTCAGATGGTGAATGGACAGCCGAAGTAGAGACACCTCCTAGTATTGCATTTTTAACGAGATTAGGGAGGCAAAATCAGCCTCTAAATGAACCCCTGGTAGATACACCTACATCAAATCTTGTAAGACCAGAAACACGAACTCATCTTGAGGATCGTTTCCTCATTCGAAGAAGACAAATGCGGATGTCTCCACCTGGCAGTTAATCTATGTCTCACAACCACATCATCAACTTTTGATGAATGCTCTCCAAAACTTGATTGTCTCACAACCACTATGCCTGAGGCTTTGGTGTCCCATGTCACCTCTGGTCAAGGTGTCATTACTTCCAGTGATGAGGACTTACCTAAGTCTGAGGCATGTAAGCCAAAACAAGGCATTATACCTAACTACCCTATGTGTTAACAAGGTGATTATGCTTGTCTTAGTGGATAACGGTTTTGCGGTAAATGTTTGTTCGAGGCGAACTGCTACAAAGTGAGGTATACAAAGGGACTAGCTCACTTAGGATGGTGTAGCTCCGAGCTTATGAAAACACTCCTTGTCGGTCTCTCGGGTCGGTCATATTACTAACCACCTTTGATCATGTCGCTAGACATGTGAATTTATTGTGCTTGATATCACGACCGATGTAGATACCAAATTTTGTCCCCGTTTGGGGAGTAGTTTGATACATTTGTACTTTTTATTTTATAGGTCCCTCAAAAGAAGTAAGTGGCCAAATCCGACCTAAAACCAAAACCCATCAATCCATTAAGCCAAAAGAAAAGGAATCGCGCTCGAAAATCAAATCCCTAACCGGCCGATTAAGGATAAATGCTAGCAACCCTAACGGGTTAGTTTCTCCGAATTATCCCGCAACCCTCTGGCAGTAACCGTCGATTAGGAAATTTGCATTTAAGGACCTGGCACCTAACTGCCCAGTTACATATTTTGTACTTTAGTCCCCGGCGCCTAACCGCTCGGTTATCCACTTTTCATTCTAACCCCCGGCGCCTAACCGCCCGATCACCACAATTGCAAAGAAACTCATGTAGCCTAACCGGCTGGTTAGGCTCTGCTTGTTCGACCAGAGCTGTAACCCAGTGGTTATTCGCACTATAAATAGACCCCTAAATCCACATCATCCAACATCTTAGAATTTCCTAGGAGTATTGACATTATATTGAGGAAATTCTTCTAACTTCCCCCCTCCTTTTCTCTTGCCTGCTACTTCCTTTCGAGGTTAGTTCATTTATGCTTTATTCTACTAGCAAATACACGGTCGTTACCCCGAGCAAAAAAATAAATACCCGAGCGTTCATATGTAGATAAGCACGCCTTCAATTAAAAAAATATTGATTCTTTGCTTGGTACGAATATGATGATGCATTAAGATGAATTCAAAAGACTTAACCAGGGAGAAACAATTGTTAGATCAAATAAAATAAAACTACAATAAAAAAACAATTATTAAGATAAAAGGGAATATTATAAATAAGGTCAAATGGGTGGAGAACGATTATATGTGATAAAAAATAGTGGGAAATCATAATAAGATTTATGAACATGCGAAATTAAGTGGATGCCGTCATACAATTTACCTATAACACTAATGGCAATTCTGACACTTCAACATATAACTTGTTCTTCCCAATTAACTGATGTGATTAACTCAATCAAAGGTTATATTGAACGTTAAAATGAGATTTACGGATAAAAACCCATGATTGTTGTAAGTACATATGGCACATAACGTACATAGTGCTTATCAATATGGGATGGAAGGTAGGGATGTTAATTATTTCAAACATAGACATGGTCAATTAAATGGAGGGAAATTATAATATACTTAATTCACCATAGAAGCAGCCTAAATCACTCCGGAAAAAAACGTTATGTATTAGACATATTGTAATTTTAATTTGGGAAACAGTGGCTATGTAAACAAATCGGTGCCGACATTTGTGAAATTTGAGAAAATTTGTATTATTTATATTGGTCGTTGATGGAAATAAATCAAATAATAGGTGCCAAAAATAATGAAACTGGGACTAAAAATTTCTCTGTTCATTTCCAGCCTGCAGTGAATTGGGGCCGGGACTAGGACCAAAAGCTAAATTTTGCTCTCGGTCACAACCGGGACCGGGACCTCCAAAAATTACCGAAATCCTGGTCCCACTAACCCATACCCCACCCCCTGCATCCCATAAATATAATAACCATAAAACTATGGAAAGTCATTTGTTTGAAAAATGATAATGAGACCCTTATAGAAATTCATAGCAGAATACCATTGTCCTCTCTAACTCTCATTAAGGTTCCCCATTACCGAAGTTTTAAAATTTAGACCTATTAATGTGACACTGTAATATTCGATCAAGATATTGTATTAAAAATTACAATGATATTAATTTTATATTGTAACTCATTATAATTTATGAGTAATTTAATGTTCAAAGTTTAGTCAAATTAACACTTGTTTAAAAAAAGAGGTAGTAACTAATTAACATTATTCTACCGAATACAACTAAAACATTATACGGAAAAAACGTTATCCTATGTCATTTCAAGGCCTATGTGCACCATCATAATTCATAATTGTACATGCATTTATCAATTTGTCCGAAAACAAGTATGGTTGTGTATTTGTCAAAAAAATTATGTGCAACAGTTAATTAATAATTACGTGTGAATTAAGGAGACGTGAATAGTATATTTGCATGGTTAATAGTCAACTTTTTTTTATTTTATCATAAATAATTTTTTAAGGCTAAGATTGGTTGGCATATTAGATCTAACGATCACACTATCTTGAACCTCCTAAAATTCCTCCCACCCAAGGCAGCCAACTTGATTATCCAACTATAATAGTAAGATATGAGCTATAATGAATATTAAATATGTAGTAAGAGAAACTCCGTTATTAATCCAAACTTTAGCCTTGGACGGAATTGTTCGGATGAAATTTGTAGAAGATCTGATTAATTTCAATTATTAGTACATTATTCATTGAACAGTGGAACAATGGAGAATGAAGACGCTTCAACAATTTTTGTAGGCAATCTTCCGAAAAGGCTTGACAAATTTGGTCTTCGAGGTATTTTCAGAAAATATGGAGCAATCAAGTCCACCACCATCATCAACAAGAGGAACGCAGACTCGAATTTTGGTTTTGTAGCAGTTTGGAGACACTATGAGGCTTTGAAATGCATACAACATCTCAATGGAACAATGGTCAGAGGTAAGGTAATCAGAGTGGACTGGGCAAAAAGGAAATCCAGAGAGAACAAGGGTAAAATGATGTGGAGGCCAAAATCACTGAGTTACAAGCAGGAAGGGAACAATGAACTCAAAGTCAAAGGAGAGGTTAATGAGGATTTAATAGAATGGCTACCCAGAAGCTTAGTTTGCACTTCAACCGCTCCTAGAGACCTTGATGCTTTGGCTTACTTAATCAAAGACAATTATGGTCCTTTTGAAAAGATCACTGCATTAAGTGGTGTCAAGTACATCCTCACATTTGCTTCGGTACAAGACATGAAGGATGCTCTTGAGAATCCAATGGAATTGAACGATTGGTTCACTGAGATGAAGCCTTGGTCAGTGTATGAGTATGCTGATTCACGCAGAGTTTGGGTGGATATAATCGGAGTTCCTTCCCATGGCTGGGTGTGGGAAAATTTTGAAAGATGCACTAATCCATGGGGTAGGTTATTATCTCTAGCGAGATGTATCTCATCGACCAATCAATTCAAAACCATGAGAGCTCTAATTCTTACGGATGTATTCAGAAGAATTGAGGGTGAATTGTTGTTAGATATTCAGCATTGCTCGTTCAAAATATTTATAAGGGAGGTTAGTTCACATCTCATTCCTCCATCCTCAATTCAAGAGCATGATACTAAAGATGATGGTTTGAATTATTCAAGTGAGGGGGATAGTAGCAAAGAAGATGAAGATGAAGAATATCAAGGTTACAATGTCAATGTCCCAGATTCCTCTCTAAATTCAGCAAGTCCAACTAGGATTCAGGCAAGTAGGGAGATGAATCTGCATCAGTCCAATGGAGATGGTAGTCAGAGAATCGGTTCTGGTGCCTTGGTGGTGCAATCAATGTGCAATGGGGGTTTCGAGGAAGCTAGAAATTTGAATAATCAACCAGATGCTTCGAAAGACGAGTTAGTGATAGTAAATGGTGATCAAGCATGGAATGATGAGGAGGATTTTCTCGAGCAGGAAGTAAATAGGCTTCAATCAGCATTGGGTTCTGATGAGGCCCTCAACATGTCTCTTGAAATCGTGCCAGTTACCAATGATGTGCAGTTAATCAATGCAACAATGGCATTGGGAAGGGAAGCTGCAATGGGTTGGAAAAATCAGTTGAAATTTTGAATGAATCCAACCACCATTTGGAAGTTTAAGCGTCTTCCCATCTGAATCATGATGGTCTTCCCAATAATCAATTTTCGGATGATAATATCTCAATCTCATCTAGCTGTGATACGGTAATGAATGCCAGAATTTTCATAGCTGAGAAAGCTATTGAGTTCGGAAAGGTGAGTGGTTTTATGCGAGCAAAGAAAAACATCAATCCAAAGAAGCATTTTGAAAAGAAGCTCTCTGTAAGAAGGAAAAAGTCCAAAGAAAGTGAAAGAAGGTGAAAAAAAATCACAGTACATGTATCTTCTCATTCTACAGAAAGTGAAGCGTTTTGATAATGAGGATTGGTATGTGAAATGTGAAATGTTAGGGGCTTTGGTGTTAAGGTGATGAAGTATTTCATTATGTCTCTAATGCACTTCTTGTGGAGGATGTGAATGATGCAGTTGCAGCCTGGGATGTGGCTTGTGAAGGTTTGGGCCAGAGGAGTAGAAAAGTATTATTTTTGAATGTGAAAATCTTCAATTGCTTGATGTCATAAGCAGTCTCATTGGGCTGCTTTAGTTGTTGCTTTGTTTTGTTGATGATGTGTTCATACTTCATATTGAATGATGCTTCTTTGGTGGCTACTGGTTTAAGCAGTCTCATTGGGCTACATTAGTTGCTGCTTGTTCTGTTGATGATGTGTTCATATTGAATGATGCTTCTTTGTTGGCTACTGGTTTGAGCTCTATCTTCGATGCTTTGTGCAAATTGAATTGTGTTGAATTGTGCAGCCTTCTTGGGCTGGTGTTGTTGTGGCTGTAGACGACTTCTTTGAGAAATGCAGTTTTGATTTGGTAAATCTGAGATAATAGAATGTTGCAGCTGTGTTCATCTTGAGTGATGCATCTATAACGGATGTTGGTTTAAGCTCTTTCTTCAATGATGGTGTTGCTTGATGTCATGATCTCAACAATGATTTGTGCAAAGACAGATTCTGTGGTTCAATTCAACTCTATATTCAATTGAGGTCAAGTTTTACTTGTGGGTTCTTGTCAGTTGTTTTGGTTCTTTAAGTGAAATGCTAAGTCTTTATGCAACTAGGAATAACAGGATGCAGCATTCTTTGGGTGTGTTTCAGAGTTGGAGGCAGTCTTTCTAATCTGAATTAAGGATGTCTTTATGGTGCAGTTGCTAAGGGTTTGAAATGATATGTTATGTGCGATTTTTAGGAGGTCATTTTGTGTGAAAGTATGCTTTTTATGGACTTCTTAGCTCAGTTGCTTCAATCTCTAAAAGATTGGTTTGATAGTGGGGTGCATGTCAGACTCCTCAACAGACAGTGAACATCAATTCTTTTGGTTAGAATTGGTCAATCTGGGGCCATCAAACTGGTGTGAATTTTGATTTGGTGGAAATTAGTAAGGAGTTGGTGCAGCAAATCAGCAAATGGAGGGTTTGCATTTGGCTCACTGAATGGAAAGATGCTAACAAATACTCAATTGTTTAGCTGGCATTGCACATCAGATTTCAATGATGTTCTATTGTATGCCTTTGCTGTATGATTATTATGTTTGTTGGTGGTGCCATTGCTTTAGTCTATGAGTGTTTTGGCTTTTTTTGTAGGCTGCTGAATTTTGTGTGTTGTTTGCGCATGTATGTGATTTTCGGCTCTTTTGCCGTTATAATAAAAGGGCTTTCATAGCCGCAACTTATCAAAAAAAAAACATTATTCATTGAAAATATATTTCAATTTCAATTAATCCTATATAAATTTACTATAGCATATATACATTCCTTTCCATTTATTTGTCACTTAATAGCCTTCAATACTTTTTTTTTTGTGACAATTTTTTATATTATATTTTATTAAAGAATTATAACATTATATGTTATGATAATATTTATTAAAATGGATTTAATGATAAGACTTTGTATAATAAATTATTGGATATTTTGAAAATTTAATTATCAACCCTCAAAACCCCTATTAATTATCTCATGTACTTGAATTCACAAATCTTATTCCAAATTGAAAATAAACCAAAATAAATTATACATGAAAAAGAATGTTAAACCCCCACCAAATAAAATCATGCAAACCAAATAAGAAATAGACCAATTTGAGAAAGGAAAGGTGCAAATGCCAATTACCCATGTACGTCAAAAAGGGGGGCGGTTATAAGTCAACAACAGTTGTTTAAAAAAATAATTATTTACTTTTTCAATGATAGAGATTAATCTAAACTTAAGATTAATGGTTGTTATTTACCCTCTTCCCTAAAAACACTCCCCTATTAGCCAATTCTTCTTCTATTATAGTAAGATTTAATCATATAGTTATCATATCATCACTATACGTGTATAAGATGTAATCTTTTCACTCATGTTCCTTATTTTATTATGCTTCAACAATTGGCAGCTAAATGTATGTCATGGTTTGCACAAGATCATATATTGGTCTTGAAGTGGGAGAAGTGGCTTGTTTTATGTCAAATCCGGGAAAAGCTCATCGGGATGCAGTACAATGGTTGTTGAGGCATTTGAAAGGTATCTCTCATTGTTGTCTCATGTTTAGGGGAATCGACCTTGATATAAAAGGTCATTTAGATGCTGATTTGAGTGGTGGTTATCATACGAGCAAGATGTTGTTCGCTCTCGAATTGAACATATTAGTTTAATTGTTTCTGTCGCCCCCTTTGTCTATTTATATGTTGTTTGGTCTCGAATTGAGCATATTAGATGCCCTTAGATAGTTAGATTAAGCTTTTTGCTTGTTTTTACCCCTAACTTTTAGTTATTCATTATGGTAATTACATTTACCCTACCTTACATATGTGGTAATAATTTTTGCACACCCGACATTTGAGAAATAATTTTCACCCTACCTGACATTTAGTGAAAGTGATTTTTAGTGTTAGAATCCAGTAACTTGTCATCGGAAATGGAAAAATACAATAATACCCCTATATCACTATGTGAAATTACGATGTTGCCCTTTAATTTGAGAAGGAAAAGACTATGTTGGAGAGTAGAAGACATACATGGTGGTTTGGGAGGGGTTAGGTTTTCATTTTCTGTATGGGAGGGGGGGCTAGGGAGAGGAATTAGGGGAATCGGTGGAGTGATTGAGTTTTAAAATGTCATAACAACTAATACTAAGGGTACAAAAGTCATTTCACATTTAAATGAAAGTCAAAGGAAATAATAACAAGGGTATAAAGGTCACTTCATATTTATTTTTTTACAATTCACCGAAAAAGTCAATAAAAAATCAATTATAACATACCTGAGGGGCTTTAAATTTATGACCACTTAAATGTCAGGTAGGGTGAAAATTATTTTTCAAATGTTGGGTGTGCAAAAATTATTACCACATAAGTCAGGTAGGATAAATGTAATTAACTCGTTATATTTTTGTATGTTCTATTGTTGCAATAAATGAAATGAAGCCAAAAGAACGAGTTTAGGTGCATTTTGGAGCATGTCGGTGTCCCAGGACCCAAGTCGGAACTTCAACAACAATTCTAAGAGAGATTGAAACTAAGGGAGTAAAGACCGGGTCAAAAAGTGAAGGTAAGTAGCAATCACCAACGTGACGAAGAGGGTCACAACCATGAAAATTGAAGCTGGTAAGTAGGATTTAGGTAGAACCTAGTCACAAGCATGAAAAGGCAGGTCATGGTCGTGACCTGGGATTAAGCGCTCGCGACATTATGTTGTTAGGACAGTGACACCCCCTTTTCAACCCGATACTCTTGTAATTTAAGCACTATATTTTGACCTGTCTTCTCCCCCCTATAAATGCTTCCTTGTAACTGAAAATGGGGGGAGTTAGTTCATTTTTTTATGGTTTAGTTCTTCTTTCTTCTTCCCTTTCTTCTCTCTAGTTTGGTTAAGGTTTTGTGCACATTTATTATCAAATTCAATGCAAGTTTAACTTTTCATTTAAAATTCTTTGTCATTTCCATGTTCAATGTTTTGTTTAAACTTTTCTTTTAAATTTTCAAGCATTTTTAGTTAGTGTCCACTTCTCACATTTTCTTGTAATTACATTGGAAAATTAATCATTCAAGTGCATTTGTTGAAGTTGCAAGGGCGAAGTTCATGCCTTGAGGTATAATTTCTCTCTCTACTGAGTGTTTTTAATTCAAATTAACAGTTATTAGTGATAAATTAGGAACTTTTATGTGTAAGAATCGACTTTGGATTTGTTGTTGTTGACTCAGAGCCATGTCAAGCCGATGTGATTCTCATCACTTTTTACTAGAGGTGTCAAACGGGTCAGAACGGGTAGTTTTTGGGTTGGACATTTTGGTCTTTTCGTTGTTTTGGGTCATTTCGAGTTACGGGTCGAAAACGGGTTTGTTACTATTTGCACTTAATTCATTTACTGTTTGCATAGTATTTTTACTGTTTGAATAGTATTTTCTCTGTTTGTATTTAATACTTTAACTATTGATCAATAATTTTTGATATAAACGTTTGCTGGTTATTACGCTGTCGGCAAGCCAATTTTAGGTACGTATTAGTTTTATTAAAATGTTATATTTTTTATTCTTCGTCTGTTAAATATGTTATTTGTGAGTCTCTTAAATTTTTATTTGGTTCAATCCAAATTGAATATTCAAACGTTTTTTCTAATAATCCTATTTGGTCTTTAATTAGATTAAGTGTAGTTCTATGAACACTAGATGGTAAACTTACTAAATATAAATATCTGGATTTCTTTAGATTTAACATATCCATTCTATAGCTTTTGGTTGTTAAATTAAAAAATCTCAAAAATTCCCATGCTTCTTGGATAGTATAAAACTTTAATTCTGGTAAATTAAATGTTTGTCCTGGTATTATATCTCCTTCTTTATTTATATTAGTTGTTGATTGCATATTAATTCTTTGAACAAGATGTATATAATTCAAACAATTTTTCAACTACGAATATGATATTTGTAGAGAAAAATAAACATTGTTGTTTGTTTTGAATTAAATATTTTATTAAACTTATTAATCCTTCTACATCATATATTCCAATTCCAATTTCAATTATAAATTCTTCAAAATTCATATTCAAAGTTCGTTTATAAACATATTTATCATGTTGTTCATTCATTTTATTGCATTTTTATACGTTCTATTGGCTCTGATACCATCAATCTCAAGGGTTTGGCAACTTTTTGTAGAAAAAGGTTTGAAACTATTTTGTAGAGTGCAAATTAGTGTCTTAACAATTTTCACTTTAACGTGATTACGTTCAAGAGTTTATATTGATACTTGCAGAATAAAATAAACTGAATTTATAAATTTTAAAATAAATTTATACCTGTCTTCTTCTGAAATATGGAGAGTCTGGAAATTGTTGAGCCTGCCGCCACGCCTTCTCTTCAGGTCATACTGGTCTTACTTCGGCCTACTAACCTCATAATCTCTCTTTCTCTCAGAATTTGAAAGTTATAAAGATATTGGAAATTTATAAAAACACACTTATTTTATTACTGCTTTGCCAAAAGGGAAGAACTTAGAACATTTTTACAAAGCTTTAAACACGCAAATAGAGAAACACTCAAGCACTCAAACACTCAAAACATACTTTAAATCACGCACTCAAAACCTGTCTCCAACATACTCCTTATGAATCTATTTATAGATGGGAATTCTAAACGTAACTTTTCCTTATTACATCACTGCATGCGTCATTTTGCTTCAAGATATCATCTTATCTTGGTGACTCATCTATAATTGTGTAAATATTGCTGCTAGGTGTGGGTTTCCTGTAGCCTAATTTTGACTCTTCATAGATTTCAAATTATTGAATTTTTGTCTTCTTCATTTGCTAAAATAATCTGCATACTTTCTCTGCACTATGCTGCTGCTCTTGAATTTTTCAGGTGCAAGATTTTTGTAAAAATCAAATATTGCGTCGTCGAAATGATTTGACTTGACTCCTTTTTTGGTGATAATAATCAGATCCTTTTCTTTAGTACAGTAAAGTGTCTTGTATCAATCTCCAAAATATTTGCCGCTAAGATTTCTGACTGCAATAGCTCCGCTGATTCTTCTGTATTGTATTCCTGATAAATTGAACTTGAATGGTTTGTAGGGTCTAGATAATGTTCCTTCAAGCCGGTATCCATATGCTATATTTCCAACTTCAATCATGGATATAATTGGAAAAAGTTCTTTTGTAGTCTCATCTTTTTCCGGTGGGATTACGGAAAATTTTACATAGATATCTCTCATGGTCATTGATCTGAAATCCATTATTTTTTCTATGATAATAGGAGGGAATTTGGAAAGTTGGGTTAAATCTTTGTCTGGATATACAAGATCGAGGTATCCATATTTGTAAAACTGGTATATGAGATCAGGGTCAGCTTTTGTAGTGGTAATTCTAGGAAAATTGGATTCTCCTATGGTGTAAAATAGGTTGGGAAATTCTGAAAGTCTGGTGTAGGCAATTTCATTGATTTTTCTATATTCCACATAAAATGGATCATTAATATCTATTGGGGATATCCTTTGAATAATTCTTTCGCCTGTGATTTGAATAACAGGTCTTTGAGCTAGAGTTCTAACTTGACTTATCAACATCTCTTTCTCTTTTTCAAGAGAGGGGTTTGATGCGTTTCCCTTGATAATATCTCGTTTAATATCATTCTTGGGTTCTGTTTTGGTATTCGGCACTGGTGAAGAAGATGATCCTTCTTCTTTAATCTTTTGAGGTGGAGAAGAGGTTCCTTCTCCTCTGAGTTCTTTAGACACTTTGAATATCTCTACAACAACAGTCCTTACCTGTGCCATATCGAGTTTTATTCCTTGTATTTCGGTTTCTAAACCTTGGATTCTTTCTTCTGCAATCTCGAAATATTCATGGATATCTAATCCGATATCCTCTATATGTTTTGCCAAACGATCTGGATTCATGATCGGAGATTTTCTTCTTCTCTTGTGAGATAATCTGCAATAAAATTTTGATTTCCTAAAACATGCTCATAAACGGCGTTAAATTGAGATAAAAATCTCTGCCATCTATGAAGTTTTCTCATATGAGGGCCATTATCTAAACTTTATTTTACAAAAGTAGTCGCAGCATTATTATCGGTTAAAACCTTAAATAGTTTCACTATTAGAAACAATCTCCATTTTTTCATTCCTCTAATTATTGCTAGTAATTCTTTTTCCATAGTATTATAATTTTCTTCTTGAGGCGAAAATGTGCCGCTATGATATCCACATATAGCATTTAAATCTGTCTTTAAAACAGCTACCCATGTAGTATCTGATGCATCTGTTTGTAAGATAAGATTATCACCTAGTTCTGGTAGTTTTAATGGTTTTAATTCTGAACATTTAGCTTTTATTTTTCTTACTTGTTCTATGTGATAATCTGACCATTGCTTTGTATTATTTTTTCTTAAAAGTTTCTGCAAATCTCTTTTCTCTTCTGCTAATTTTTCAATGTAATCTCTAGCATAATTTAACAGTCCTAAAAATCCTTGGATTTGTTTTTTAGTTCGTAGCTCATCTGGATATTCTAATATTTTTCTAGTAATATGAGGTTGAAGCGAAATTCCATTTTTTCCTAATTTGAATCCTAAAAATTCTATTTCTTCTTTTTATATGATAGCTTTCTTTTCACTAAGGCAAATTCCTTCTTTTATAGCTGTTTCTATAAATGTTTTTAGATGTTCTCTATGTTCTTCTAATGTTGTAGAGTTGATTAATATATCGTCTACATATACTATTAAAAAGGAATTTAAATGTTTGAACGCATTGTCCATTCTTCTTTGAAATATTCTGGTTGCATTTCTTAATCCAAAAGGCATTACTATCCATTCATAGAATCCTTGTGGAGTACTAAAACCTGTACATTTAATGCTATCTTCTTCCATTTTTATTTGCCAAAATCCAGATTTACAGTCAAATTTTGAAAAATAGTTTTTGTTTTTAACTAAATAAATTAGAACTTGTTTATTGGGTAGAAAATAATTATCTGTTTTAGTAAATTGATTTAATTTTTTGTAATTAATAACCATTCTAGCTTTTCCTCTCCTTTTTTCTGCTTCATTCATTACCATAAAGGCAAGAGATGAATAACTACCTTTTGATGGTCTTATTAAACCTTTCTCTAATAATTCTTTGATTTGTACTGAAAATTCCTTAATATGCTCTAGAGTATATAACATTGATTTTTCTTTAATATAAACTTCTTGGGTTAACTCTATTTTGGCTCTAGGATGATTGGGCTTCCAAAATTGTAGTGGATTTTCAGAGTAAATTTGTTTTATTTTGTCCAGTAAATCTTCTTTCCGAATTATATGGACTTTAATTTTGGGTAAAATTGTGATTGAACTTGGGCTGATAATGTTGTTTTTTCATACCCTAGTCCACCACGCTTTGGGCGCATTCTGTATGGGATTTTTAAGGTGGGTATTTTAAGAGTATGGCCACATTTAGTAGTAAAATAGATTGTATATGTTGTTTGGGTAAATTTTGCAAATTGTTTTAGAAAGTCATTTCCTAATAGAATGTCATATCCTGAATTATATTGTAATACTAAAGGGATATTGATTATTTTGTTTCCTATTATTATTGAAACGTTTGTTTGAACATTTTCTATAAATACACTAGCTGAGTGAACTCCTTGAAGTTGTATCCTTTTATTAGATGGTAATTTCTCCCATTTTCGTAAAAGGAAATGTCGAAATACAGTTACTTCTGATCCAATATCTATCAAAGCAGTAGTAGTTATATCTAAATCTTGAACTGTTATTTCTATATATGTGAGAACAGGAAGTTCTAATTGTCTCATAATAACCTTTGGAGAATTATTTTTTGTCCATTGTTATTTAAAATTGCATGATGTGGTGTAATTTCATAGGAAGTATATTGGTCTAAAAAGTTCATTCCTAATAAAATATGATAATATTCATTATTAATTGTATGATCTACATAGCATTCAAATTCTAGATAATGTGAATCGTGAGTTTTCATCATAATTTTAGATTTTTGTTTTAGAGATGTATTTCTTCCGTCATATGTGGAGAATGTGTATTCTTCTGCTGGAATTATAGGTAAAGATAAAATTTTACAATGACTCTGAGATGCTCCAGTATCTATAAGGACTTTATTTTTTATTCAAGATTGACCATTAAAATATTCTAAATTTACTTTATAAGTACTATTATTATTTGGGAAGGTTAATTGTATATTTTTAGGTTCAAATTTAGCTTGTCCTAATAATAATTCTTGAGTCATAGCTGTAGGGTTTGATATTCTAAAACCCCTTTCTGTATATGATAATCTTGGTGGTTGATAACTAGTTGAAGCATCTTCATCTACTAATTGAAAATCTGTTATTGTAGGAATGTTAGGTTCTTGTGCCGATGATCCTATAACAGTACTAATACTTGAAAAGATTGGGTCGATTTTAATTTTGTCTTTTTGATTAGTTTCTTTTATTGGAAAATTAGTGTTTGAAAAGACATATAATCCTCTGTAGTAAAAGGATAATGCATCATTTCCTGGTTTTAGTCCTATATCTTTTAGAAGTTTAAATTGAAGATTTAATGTATCTTGCATATTTTTACTACGTATGGTTATAGAATAATTTGGATAACAATCAAATATTAATTTTGAGTAAATTAGATTTCCTTGTAAAGTTCCTAAATGACTATTTCTAGAATCTTTAAATCTTTGATCATGAAGGGATAATATTATAGGTGAATCAATTCCTTCTTTAAAGCAAGATTTTACTGCAATTTGAATTCCATATAGATGGACATATTTTATTTGATCTCTGTGTTTAGAGGGTATTTCAGATAAGAATTTGTCTACTATTTCTTGATTTAATAGTCTTAATCTAATATTTCCATTAAGATCTTGAACAAACACGGGTTGTTCTGTGGTATATACCTTAAAATATCTTATTAATTTTCTAGTAAAGAAGTCATCTATCTTTCTCATAAAATTTCTAGGATCTTTTAAAGATAAGTCTTTGGTTATAATTTTTTCATAAAGTCGTTGATCAAAAGACATTGTTCCCATATAATTTTCATTATTTTCTTGTTCTTCAGAAATTAAAATCTCTTCGTCTTTAATATTCATTTTCAGATTCTGTATACTCTTCTATTTCAGATTCTATTATTTCTTCTGAGCTTATAGATTCATAACAACTAGAAATTTCATCATATTTTGCAACATCTATGGGGTAAAGTTCATATTCTATTTCTTCAAATTCTTCTGTATATAATTTTACTAAATTAGCTCGTCTTTTAGTACTATCTATAGATTTATGTCCTATTTCTCCACAGTTCCAACACTGACAACACTTTATATTAATTCTAATAAAGGTTTTCTTGCCACTTTCTTTTAGTCTTTAGGCAAGAAAACCTTTAATATACAGAAGAATTTATCAGTGTTGGAACTTCAAGGAGTTCACTCAGCTAGTGTATTTATAGATACTGGATGAGAAGTAACTGTATTTCGAGATTTCCTTTTACCAAAATGGGAGAAATTGCCATCTAATAAAAAGATACAACTTCAAGGAGTTCACTCAGCTAGTGTATTTATAGAAAATGTTCAAACAAACGTTTCAATAATATTAGGAAACAAAATGATCAATATCTCTTTAGTATTAATATAATTCAGGATATGACATTCTATTAGGAAATGACTTTCTAAAACAATTTGCAAAATTTACCCAAACAACATATACAGTCTATTTTACTACTAAATGTGGCCATACTCTTAAAATACTCACCTTAAAAAGCCCATACAGAGTGCGCCCAAAGCGTGGTGGACTAGGGTATGAAAAAACAACATTACCAGCCCAAGTTCAATCACAACCCAAAATTCAAGTCCATGTAATTCGGAAAGAAGATTTACTGTACAAAATAAAACAAATTTACTCTGAAAATTCACTACAATATTGAAGCCCAATCATCCCAGAGCCAAAATAGAGTTAACCCAAGAAGTTTATATTAAAGAAAAATCAATTTTATATACTCCAAAGGATATTAAGGAATTTTCAGTACAAATCAAAGAATTATTAGAGAAAGGTTTAATAAGACCATCAAAAGGTAGTTATTCATCTCCTGCCTTTATGGTAATAAATGAAGCAGAAAAAAGGAGAGGAAAAGCTAGAATGGTTATTAATTACAAAAAATTAAAACAATTTACTAAAACAGATAATTATTTTCTACCCAATAAACAAGTTCTAATTAATTTAGTTAAAAACAAAAACTATTTTTCAAAATTTGACTGTAAATCTGGATTTTGGCAAATAAAAATGGAAGAAGATAGCATTAAATGTACAGGTTTTAGTACCCCACAAGGATTCTATGAATGGATAGTAATGCCTTTTGGATTAAAAAATGCAACCTGAATATTTCAAAGAAGAATGGACAATGCGTTCAAACATTTAAATTTCTTTTTAATAGTATATGTAGACGATATATTAATCAGCTCTACAACATTAGAAGAACATAGAGAACATCTAAAAACATTTATAGAAACAGCTATAAAAGAAGGAATTTGCCTTAGTGAAAAGAAAGCTATCATATAAAAAGAAGAAATAGAATTTTTAGGATTCAAATTAGGAAAAAATGGAATTTCGCTTCAACCTCATATTACTAGAAAAATATTAGAATATCCAGATGAGCTACGAACTAAAAAACAAATCCAAGGATTTTTAGGACTGTTAAATTATGCTAGAGAATACATTGAAAAATTAGCAGAAGAGAAGAGATTTGCAGAAACTTTTAAGAAAAAATAATACAAAGCAATGGTCAGATTATCACACAGAACAAGTAAGAAAAATAAAAGCTAAATGTTCAGAATTAAAACCATTAAAACTACCAAAACTAGGTGATAATCTTATCTTACAAACAGATGCATCAGATCCTATATGGGCAGCTGTTTTAAAGACAGATTTAAATGTTGTATGTGGATATCATAGCGGCACATTTTCGCCTCAAGAAGAAAATTATAATACTATGGAAAAAGAATTACTAGCAATAATTAGAGGAATGAAAAAATGGAGATTGTTTCTAATAGTGAAACTATTTAAGGTTTTAACCGATAATAAAGTTGCGACTACTTTTGTAAAATAATGTTTAGATAATGGCCCTCATATGAGAAAACTCCATAGATGGCAGACATTTTTATCTCAATTTAACGTCGTTTATGAGCATGTTTCAGGAAATCAAAATTTTATTGTAGATTATCTCACAAGAAAAGAAGAAAATCTCCGATCATGAATCCAGATCGTTTGGCAAAACATATAGAGGATATTGGATTAGATATCCATGAATATTTCGAGATTGCAGAAGAAAGAATCCAAGGTTTAGAAACCGAAATACAAGGAATAAAACTCGATATGGCACAGGTAAGGACTGTTGTTGCAGAGATATTCAAAGTGTCTAAAGAACTCAGAGGAGAAGGAACCTCTTCTCCACCTCAAAAGATTAAAGAAGAAGGATCATCTTCTTCACCAGTGCCGAATACCAAAACAGAACCCCAGAATGATATTAAACGAGATATTATCAAGGGAAACGCATCAAACCCCTCTCTTGAAAAAGAGAAAGAGATGTTGATATGTCAAGTTAGAACTCTAGCTCAAAGACCTGTTATTCAAATCACAGGCGAAAGAATTATTCAAAGGATATCCCCAATAGATATTAATGATCCATTTTATGTGGAATATAGAAAAATCAATGAAATTGCCTACACCAGACTTTCAGAATTTCCCAACCTATTTTACACCACAGGAGAATCCAATTTTCCCAGAATTATCGCTACAAAAGCTGACCCTGATCTCATATACCAGTTTTACAAATATGGATACCTCGATCTTGTATATCCAGACAAAGATTTAACCCAACTTTCCAAATTCCCTCCTATTATCATAGAAAAAATAATGGATTTCAGATCAATGACCATGAGAGATATCTATGTAAAATTTTCCGTAATCCCATCGGAAAAAGATGAGACTACAAAAGAACTTTTTCCAATTATATCTATGATTGAAATTGGAAATATAGCAGATGGATACCAGCTTGAAGGAACATTATCTAGACCCTACAAACCATTCAAGTTCAATTTATCAGGAATACAATACAGAAGAATCAGCGGAGCTATTGCAGTCAGAAATCTTAGCGGCAAATATTTTGGAGATGGATACAAGACACTTTACTGTACTAAAGAAAAGAATCTGATTATTATCACCAAAAAAGGAGTCAAGTCAAATCATTTCGACGACCCAATATTTGATTTTTACAAATATCTTGCACCTGAAAAATTCAAGAGCAGCAGCATAGTGCAGAGAAAGTATGCAGATTATTTTAGCAAATGAAGAAGACAAAAATTCAATAATTTGAAATCTATGAAGAGTCAAAATTAGGCTACAGGAAACCCACACCTAGCAGCAATATTTACACAATTATAGATGAGTCACCAAGATAAGATGATATCTTGAAGCAAAATGACGCATGCAGTGATGTAATAAGGAAAAGTTACGTTTAGAATTCCCATCTATAAATAGATGCGTAAGGAGTATGTTAGAGGCAGGTTTTGAGTGCGTGATTTAAAGTATGTTTTGAGTGTTTGAGTGCTTGAGTGTTTCTCTATTCGCGTGTTTAAAGCTTTGTAAAAATGTTCTAAGTTCTTCCCTTTTGGCAAAGCAGTAATAAAATAAGTGTGTTTTTATAAATTTCCAATATCTTTATAACTTTCAAATTCTGAGAGAAAGAGAGATTATGAGGTTAGTAGGCCGAAGTAAGACCAGTAAGACCTGAAGAGAAGGCGTGGCGGCAGGCTCAACAATTTCCAGACTCTCCATATTTCAGAAGAAGAAAGGTATAAATTTATTTTAAAATTTATAAATTCAGTTTATTTTATTCTGCAAGTATCAATATAAACTCTTGAACGTAATCACGTTAAAGTGAAAATTGTTAAGACACAAATTTGCACTCTACAAAATAGTTTCAAACCTTTTTCTACAAAAAGTTGCCAAACCCTTGAGATTGATGGTATCAGAGCCAATAGAACGTATAAAAATGCAATAAAATGAATGAACAACATGATAAATATGTTTATAAACGAACTTTGAATATGAATTTTGAAGAATTTATAATTGAAATTGGAATTGGAATATATGATGTAGAAGGATTAATAAGTTTAATAAAATATTTAATTCAAAACAAACAACAATGTTTATTTTTCTCTACAAAAATCATATTCGTAGTTGAAAAATTGTTTGAATTATATACATCTTGTTCAAAGAATTAATATGTAATCAACAACTAATATAAATAAAGAAGGAGATATAATACCAGGACAAACATTTAATTTACCAGAATTAAAGTTTTATACTATCCAAGAAGCATGGGAATTTTTGAGATTTTTTAATTTAACAACCAGAAGCTATAGAATGGATATGTTAAATCTAAAGAAATCCAGATATTTATATTTAGTAAGTTTACCATCTAGTGTTCATAGAACTACACTTAATCTAATTAAAGACCAAATAGGATTATTAGAAAAAAACGTTTGAATATTCAATTTGGATTGAACCAAATAAAAATTTAAGAGACTCACAAATAACATATTTAACAGACGAAGAATAAAAAATATAACATTTTAATAAAACTAATACGTACCTAAAATTGGCTTGCCGACAGCGTAATAATCAGCAAACGTTTATATCAAAAATTATTGATCAATAGTTAAAGTATTAAATACAAACAGTGAAAATACTATTCAAACAGTAAAAATACTATGCAAACAGTAAATGAATTAAGTGCAAATAGTAACAAACCCGTTTTCGACCCGTAACCCGAAATGAGCCAAAACAACGAAAAGACCAAAATGTCCAACCCAAAAACTACCCGTTCTGACCCGTTTGACACCTCTACTTTTTATTTGTTTGGGATATGTGCTTAATTGCTTGCTTAATTAAGATTAGTTAGTTTATTTGTTAGTAATCCCTCTGTCCCAAAATATTTGTCCCCTTTGATTTAGCACGCTTTTTAAGAAAAATCAACAAATTAATATCAATTAGCAATAAAATACTAATAATACCCTTAGTTTTAAATTCAAAACTACTATATATACTTTTCCCTCTCATATTTAAATACTTTTAAAATTCAAACTAAGGGTATTTTAATAATTTCAATAAAGTAAAATTTACTATTTTAGGAAAGTAGATATAATTTTGGGACATTGAAAAATAGAATAGTTGACAAATAATTTGGAACTGAGGGAGTATTATTTTAGCAGTCATTGCAATGCAATTTGATTGTTCCTTTAGTTTTATTTGATTGAATTAGTGTTTAAATTATTTTGGTTGATTCGATATTTGAACATCTTAATTTAGTTTAATTTATTTATTTGTACTTATTTTATTGCTTTAAATATTAAAAGGTCCTTCCAAATCAAAAGATTAAAAGACTCAATATCATCATGTAAAATACCGTAACCTTACCCATAATTTATACCCTGAACAACAACCAAGTTTCAACATACAAGGCAAGAACCTTCGTTGCCCTCAATTCAATTATCATCACTTGAGATGAATATTGAGATATTTTATCTCACCTTATTCTTTACCAACTAGTAGAACTAGCCCGTGCATGGCATAAGCAATTTTTTGTACTACCTTTGTCCATATACATTTTTCAATTTGACTAAAATTTTACTGTAAAGTACTCACAAATTAAAATGAATTACAATATTAAGTTACATCCATTAGAAAAATACATTAATAAAAATTTCAATAGTGTTAATTTTATGTTGTAATTAATTATAGTTTATTAGTATTTAACAGTCAAAGCATGGTCAAATTAACATATTTTGCGATGGAGGTAATTTATCTAGTAAATTTGCGCAAACATTATTTACATACTTAGTAAAAATTAATTTTTTTACGTAGCATGATATAATATATTAGTATAAAAGTTACATCAGTTGAGTCATGTTCTATTGTGAAGTTGGATAAATTTATCCTACTAATAGTTACTTTAGCCTATCTTTTTCCACATTATTCATACATTCTTATCAAAAAATTACTCTGAGGTACCCTAACTTTTGATGAAGTGTTTTTGTAACACCCCAACTTTTCAAAACTAATTTTGAGCTACCCTTACTTTTTGGGATAGTAATTATTTGGTGCTTTTCCGGTCATTAATTTTATTAAGTGACCAAAATGTGTTGTTCTTCCCTTCTTGAAGAAATACCCCTGAAGAAGAAGAATGAGGGTATTTTGGTCACTTAATAAAATTAATGGCCGGGAAAGCACCAAATAATTACTAACCCAAAAAGTAAGGGTACCTCAAAATTAGTTTTGAAAAGTTGGGGTACCGAAAAATAGTTTCCCCAAATATTAGGATATCTCCGAGTAATTTTTTGCTTTCTTATATATCTTATATAATATATATATATATATATATATATATATATATATATAAATTCATGTATTTAACACAAGTGATTATGATTTTCCTTACTCACACTACCTTATTAGAAATTATAAAATAAATATTTGAAAATTTATATTTATATTTATAATTTTAGATGATGTATAAGGAAAAAAAAAGTGAAGGAGGTAATTTATCTAGTAAATTTGCGCAAACATTATTTACATACTTAGTAAAAATTAATTTTTTTTTATATAGCATGATATAATATATTAGTATAAAAACTACATCAATTCATTCAGTTGAGTCATGTTCTATTGTGAAGTTGGATAAATTTATCCTACATATCCTACTAATAGTTACTTTATCCTATCTTTTTCCACATTATTCATACTTTCTTATATATCTTATATAATATATAATTAAATAATTCATGTATTTAACAAGTGATTGTGATTTTTCTTACTCACATTAACTTATTAGAAATTATAAAATAAATATTTAAAAATTTATATTAATATTTTTAGATGATGTATAAGGGGAAAAAAATAAACAAGCACCCAACCAAGCAAGGTGCTAACAAAAAAAGCACAACAAAAGTGCCCTTTTTCTTTTATACTAGTGAATATGCCCATCCTATGGACGGGGCCATTCAACCGCCTTCGTCCATTTCAAAATATAAGTCATTTTGATTATTTTTTCCCTATAATATATGTTTTTTTAGAATCTTAATAGCATAATTCAACTTATTTTATTTATTTAACTAATTTTGTACTTTTCTTTTCATTATTACCTCACTATTTTCTCTTTAACATGACTATCAAAAACATCTCAAATACCCAACCAAGTATGTTTTATTAATTTTTTAGCTTATTGTAAAAGTCGACTTATATTTTAAAATGGAGGGAGTATTTTGTAATATTTTAGGTTTTATTGTCAAAATGATTTTTAAAAAAATACTAAGAGGTCTTGTTCTTCTGCAAAATAAGTAAAACTTTACCTTACCTTACCTTACATTATCATCTAAAAAAACAAGACGTTACTTTTAGATAATTTACATTTAAAATTATTTGTTCAATTCACAAAATTTATTTAAATATAGAAATGAAAAAGGTGATGTAACATATAGGTCATGTTCTTTAACTTGGTAGGATTATCCGTATCTGACCTTACCTAACGTTACCTTACTTTACCTTACCATTCAAAAGAATATGAGTTACTTTTAGATAATTTATATTTAAAATTCTTACTTAACTCATAGAATTTATTTAAAAATAAAAAAAGAAACAAGCTATGTGATATTTGCATACTTTCTTACCTAGCTTTCCTAACCATAACCTTACTTTACCTTACCTAACTTAATTTTACACCCTTAAAAAATAGGGTCTTAACTACCTCAACTACTTGTCTTACTTTGCTTACCTAAATTTACCTTACATTATTTTTACCTACACCTTCCCTAGACCCATAAAGAATAGGGCTTAAATGCCTTTAAATTGACTTTTTTATGAATTATTATTAAAAATTAATAAATCATCAATATGTATTACTCTCTCCGTTTCATATTATTTGCCATTTTGTTGAATATCATAATCTTTAATATCACTATTTGATTGATAATTTCTTATATAATATTTTATTAACAATTGCAATATTACAATTTTAGGATAGTATTTTTCATTATAAATCTAATGATAGTAATTTTATTTAACAAATCATTGTATATATTAACAAATTTATGATCACAATTTTTTTAATTTAATTACATAATTTTTGAAAAGGGCAAATAATATAAAACAGGGTAATATAGAAGAGTACTATTAAAATAAAATACTAAGTAATATTAAAATTTGGTAGTTGAAAATTTTGTATAATTTGATACAATTTATATCGCTTGACATTTGTGAATTTTATTGACGGACACGTTCACACCCCACCCATCTGTGAAGCACTCTATCAGTAAAACATCACCATTTTCAATCTTTTTTTTAAAAAAAATTATTTTTTCATTTTCACTTTCCAGGCCATATAGGTGAAATAAAACCCCCTTCCCTCTTTTATTTCACCAGATGTTTCTAGTTAGAGCCTCATCGATTTCCTTCCTCTCTCCCGTTTCGCCATTCATCCCTATCAGATCTCCTCCCATAAACCGCCTAGAGATGTCACATGCACAGCTTGGTAATACAATGTCCCGACCATAGCTTAAGTCGATTGAAGAGGACCAAGGTCCCGGCCAATGGAAGATGATATCAATTATAATGGGAAGACGAACCAGATTGATTATATGCTTCTTCAATCCCACATGCACAGCTCTACTGTTTTCTTGTTTTCAAGGCATAGATTGACAATGTTCATGATGATTTGCTTTCTTCTTGTTGAATTTGATTTTTGATGTCTGTGGGTTATGCGAAAATATCAGTTTTATGGTGTTGAAATTAGCTGTAAATTATAGTGAAATTTCATTCATAATTTAATTTGTTCCCCATTTCTTATTTTGCTTTGCTTTCATCCCAAATTTAGTTTGCTAGTAAGGTATGAGTGAGGCAAGGATTAGGGGATTAGGTTACCTAAAGAACAAATTAAGGAGCTCAGTAAAATTAGAAAGATAAGCAACTCAGCAAAATTACAAAGTTGCTTAAGTAAAGGGTGTTAAGGTAAATATAGTATAAATGAAGGGTAATAAAGGTAATATGTATGTTGTGTGAGTATATCCAAGGAAGCTAGCAGCCTAGCAGCCTTCAAAATAACAACAAACGGGAGGTAAACTCTCCCTTTTATAATAGAGTATGAGAGCATATGCAATGTGAAACTTTATCAGTGGAGTTCTTACACTCTCTCTCCCAGTTGTCACCCTCTCTCTCCTGCTTTTTCTTCATTCCACTGAGTTATGGAACTCTGCAGAGTTCTAGAACTCAGTGGAATGAAGAAAAAGCAGGAGAGAGAGGGTGACAACTGGGAGAGAGAGCGTAAGAATTCCACTGATAAAGTTCTGCATTGCATATGCTCTGATATGATTTGATATGACTAGTACAAATGTCCACGCCATGCACGGGGCAAATCTCCATTGTTCGAGTAATGATATGAGTCTTGTCTCAAGACATTATTTATGTGTCTTACTTTTATTAAATTGGTATTTTTTTAATAGTTTTGACACTATTTTTTTAATAATAACTACTAATTATCAATTATAAGAAGTTCGGATGTGTAGGTTGCGTCAATGAGTACAAATGATACCTTAATCAAATCAACAATTTCCCTTAAGCATATTTTAATTTTTTTAATATAAAAATAATGGATAAAAATATAATTTTATGCAATTTATTATGCAATATTATATTTATAGAATTCAATCACATTATGTAATATCATTTTAATATATAATAATATAGTTTTAGTGATACGGAAAGACAAATATTAGGTAAGGAACATGATGTTTGTTAAACATTCAAATAAATTTGGCAAAATTAGAGATAAAGCCATATTAATTTAACCTAGTAAAAATGAAATTAACAAGGAAGCAAAATAAAGTACCAAAATTGTACAACAATTTAGTATCCATACAAACGTAAAATCCTTTAAAGATTGTCGTATGTTAAAAAAAATTTACTGTCAAAGAATATCTGACTTATACTAACCTGAATTTGAAATACACCCGATCATATTTATTTAAACCTGAAATACACCCGAGTCATGTTTTTAGAGTGAAATTTACCTGAAAAAAATACACTCGACTCGTATTTACCTTAAAAAAATTTTTTACTATCAAAGAACATCTGACCCATATTTACTTGAATTTAAAATACACCCGAGTCATGTTTTTAAAGTAAAATTTACCCGCAATCGAAATACACCCGACCCTTGTTTACCCTACCAGATATATATAGTTGGCCTATATTGCCTAATTATTGTACTCGAAGGTAAAATAGTAAATTTGTGTGTACACAAGCTAAAGGCAATTGCGGATTAATTATTATGTCAAAGGGTAAAATAGTAAATTCTGTGTGAACACAAACAAGCAAGCAGGCAGGCTGAACAGCAAAACAAAAAAAAACGCAACTCACGCTTTTAGTATAGAGTAAAGGAAGGGAAAGGAAATAATATAATATAATATAATATAATATAATATAATATAATATAATATCTCACTTTTGTGTTTACCTTTTTGAGGGTTGGAGACTCACATGCAGGGGTGTGCATATTCCGATCCATAATGGAAAAAGCTCGTGACCCGGCTTGGCCCAAATATGGCCCGTACCAACCTGATTATATTCAGTCCAGTCTCCAGTTCTCAATATTTATAATTTCGAGTTTCTAAGTCAGTTCCTGTCCAAAGCCTTAAAAAATCGGGTTGGATCGGTTAACCCAGTTTATATTTTCAACATATACATAATTTAATTAAAATCAAATCCAAAAAATATTTTGTCTATAAACATAATTATTTTTATACTTTTTAAATTATACACTCACCATATATAATTAAGCGTAATTACTATTGTTTAATTGTCTTTAAACTCAAAAAAATCTTTTCAAACACAAAAATTTCGTAATTATGGTGATTACTGTCTACTAGTTAACTTAAAACACCCCATGATATTATTACTATTAATTTTCCAAATTTCAATTTGTTGATATAACATTCCTAATCAAGGTGATCAATTATAAGAGGTATCATTTAGGGATGGTAGTTGGGCGCGCGGGGAATCCCCATTCCCGCTCGGGGCCCACCTTGCTCTGGGAAAAAATCCCCGCACCCAATGGGGATGGAAACGGGTATGGGGACGGATATTAAATACCCGTGCGGGAATGAGGCGGGGATGGGGACAAAATTTTCCTCGTCCCCGTTCCCGATATATATTAAATTTACATTTTACCCATAAAATTCCTATTTTCATATTCATAATTTGAAGGGTATGTTCGTATTTAATGACAGAGTATGTAAAAAGGGTGATAATATGTTTATTCAAATTTGAAATCGTGGCTAAAATGCTTTAATTTTTTATGGAGATAAAGAACCTAATTTTATTCCACGAACATGAGGCTTTCGCATACTAACACTACTTAGTGGACGAGTAGAATATTTAATTATTGCTGAATTTAATCTAAAAATATAACAATAATTTAAATCTCCGTTGGATACCCGTCGGGAGCGGGGTACCCGCGAGGATGGAGACGGGGCCAACTTCCTCACTCATAGTTGGGACAGGGATGTGCCCCCATCCCCGACCAGCCCCGTTGTCATCCCTAACGTCATTCCATAAGTTGAAGTTTAAGCAAATTAATCTTCAACACAAATTTCATAATCGAAGGCAGCCGCCACCAGTTTTTTTTTTTTTTTATATAAAAAATAGCATGTCACTATTAATTTGTTACTAATGCATTATGAAATTTCTGGCAGTAAACTAATAATATGGACTAATAATAAGAAGTATAATAAAATATGAATTTCCTAACTAAGGTGACAACTACTAGTTAGTTAAATATTCGACTATTGTAATTAAAAGTTATTTTGACATATAAAAAAAGTGGTCCAATCGATCCGTGTCGAGTCAGACCATGTATCTTCTCAGTCCAGTCCCGGTCTACTATTTAGTGAAAATTCGATCTCTGTATCAAGCTAATTTAGTCCGACCTGATCCGATGGACACCCCTACTCACGTGAGATACACCAAGATTTGAATACTTATAATTGCCCTCTTGAGAGTTAATTATGTGTATTGTATTATAATACACACCAAAATTATTGTGAGCTTATTCATTCATTTTCACGGAAAATGAGTCTAAAAGATATCTTATAAATACTTGTAATTCTCGCCTATTTTACTTTATCGATCAATTTTGTAATTTTTCCTGTTTTGAGTTTTTTCAACATTAAAAGTTTTTGAGTGCTTAATTTTATTTCCCTACTTATCTATGATCCTAATAGATTTATAAAATCCTAATAGATTTATAAAATGGAGGGGAACAGAGGGGAATTGGGGTTAAGATTGTATTTGTTTGAGTCTCTATAATCCTAATAGATTTATAAAATCAAAATTAATCTCGTTAAATTCATAATAAAAATACTATTAAAAAGACATGATATTATATTTTTAAAAAAAATACTCCCTCTGTTTCACAATAATTATCCTTTCATTGAATGTCACGGTTTCTAGTATTATTCTTTAATTGATAATTTTTTATATAATATCTTATTAACAATTATAATATTATACATTATTATAGTATTTCTCGTTACGAATCTAATAGTAGTAATTCTATTTAACAAATTATTGTATATCTTGAGAAACTTATGATCAATCTTTTTAATTTGACTAGACAATTTCTAAAGAGGATTAATTAGCATGTGAAATTATTAATAAAAGATGTATCTTAAAAATTGTGAATGGCTAATAAAGAAAAATGGACAGAGCAAATTGTAATAGGACAAAATTGGCAAAAGTGGGTATGTGATTAGGGATGATATCTGAAGTGAATCTGATTCGCTTAGAAGCAAAAACTCTGAATCCGAATCCAACTAAGGAATTTGAATCCGATTAAAAAAATCTGACTCCGATTGTAATTGGGGTGGGTATGGAGGTGACTGCCTCCGATCGGATTAAGTCCGATAATAGTAATTTGAATCCGAATAGTTTTTTAAAAAATAAAAAATTAGAAATCAAAGTTTTGTTATAACAAGTATGATATATTAATCGGAGATAATTGGAGATAGAAGTAATCGGAGTCGGAGGAAATCATTTTAGGAAAATGTATAAAAGCTAAACGGAAACAGAGATAATCAAGTCGAAATTAGAGTTGGGTACTTCCGATTAAGTTCTGATTTGGAGGTCCACCCGCCACCGATTAATTTGATTTGGACGTAACCTCCACCTCCGATTATTAATTGGAGCGAAGATGGAGGTGGGTACCTACGGTTCGCCTCGGACCCGTTGTCATGTCTATATGTGGTGGACACGTGTGGGTAAAGAATGGGTAAGAAGACGACTCGGTACCGAAATAAAAGGGTCCGATAGAGGGGTGGCCGTTTTCCGACAAACAGACCGTCAGCACATGCCCCTATTTCTATGCATCGACACTTGGAAGATGCACATTAAAAATTTGAAACAGAGGATATTTCCTTTTCCTTTTTTTAAATTTGATAGAGAGAGGGGAATATTTAGAGTTGAGTTGACTAGAAAGGACCCCAGTACCCCACCCTATTTAGCCTTCTCCCTTTCGCAGCCGCACACGAGCTGTTTGTTTAAGCCATCAACGTAGGCTATTAGAGGTGTCAAACGGGTCAGAATGGGTAGTTTTTGGGTTGGACATTTTGATCTTTTCGTTGTTTTGGGTCATTTAGTATTCATTATTTGCATTTAATTCATTTACTGTTTGCACAGTATTTTTACTGTTTGAATAGTATTTTCACTGTTTGTATTTAATACTTTAATTATTGATCAATAATTTTTGATATAAACGTTTGCTGATTATTATGCTGTCGGCAAGTCAATTTTAGGTACGTATTAGTTTTATTAAAATGTTATATTTTTTATTCTTAAATCATTAAATATATGTTATTTGTAGTCTTAAATTTTTATTTGGTTCAATCCAAATTGAATATTCAAACGTTTTTTCTAATGATGCTATTTGGTCTTTAATTAGATTAAGTGTAGTTCTATGAACACTAGATGGTAAACTTACTAAATATAAATATCTGGATTTCTTTAGATTTAACATATCTATTCTATAGCTTCTGGTTGTTAAATTAAAAGATCTCAAAAATTCTCATGCGTCTTGGATAGTATAAAACTTTAATTCTGGTAAATTAAATGTTTGTCCTGATATTATATCTCCTTCTTTATTTATATTAGTTGTTAATTGCATATTAATTCTTTGAACAAGATGTATATAATTCAAACAATTTTTCAACTACGAATAGGATTTTTGTAGAGAAAAATAAACATTGTTGTTTGTTTTGAATTAAATATTTTATTAAACTTATTAATCCTTCTACATCATATATTCCAATTCCAATTTCAATTATAAATTCTTCTAAATTCATATTCAAAGTTCGTTTATAAACATATTTATCATGTTGTTCATTCATTTTATTGCTTTTTTATACATTCTCTTGGCTCTTATACCATCAATCTCAAGGGTTTGGCAACTTTTTGTAGAAAAAGGTTTAAAACTATTTTGTAGAGTGCAAATTAGTGTCTTAACAATTTTAACTTTAACGTGATTACGTTCAAGAGTTTATATTGGTGCTTGCAGAATAAAATAAACTGAATTTATAAATTTCAAAATAAATTTATACCTTTCTTCTTCTGAAATATGGAGAGCCTGGAAATTGTTGAGCCTGCCGTCACGCCTTCTCTTTAGGTCTTACTGATCTTACTTCGGCCTACTAACCTCACAATCTCTCTTTCTCTCAGAATTTGAAAATTATAAAGATTTTGGAAATTTATAAAAACACACTTATTTTATTACTGCTTTCCCAAAAAGGAAGAACTTAGAACATTTTTACAAAGCTTTAAACACGCAAATAAAGAAACACTCAAGCACTCAAACACTCAAAACATACTTTAAATCACGCACTCAAAACCTGCCTCTAACATACTCCTTATGCATCTATTTATAGATGGGAATTCTAAACGTAACCTTCCCTTATTACATCACTGCATGCGTCATTTTGCTTCAAAACATCACTGCATGACTCATGAGGGACCAAGAGATGCAAATAAGAAAAACAAGAGGACTAAAAAAGAAAGTGGCAAGAAAACCTTTATTAGAATTAATGTAAAGTGTTGTTTATGTATATTTATCACTAAAAAGCCAAAACACTTTATATTAATTCTAATAAAAGTTAAACAAGTAAATATAGAGGAAATCAAAATTTTATTGCAGATTATCTCACAATAGATAAGATGATATTTTGAAGCAAAATGACGCATGCAGTGATGTAATAAGGGAAAGTTACGTTTAAAATTCTCATCTATAAATAGATGCATAAGGAGTATGTTAGAGGCAGGTTTTGAGTGCGTGATTTAAAGTATGTTTTGAGTGTTTGAGTGCTTGTGTTTCTCTATTTGCGTGTTTAAAGCTTTGTAAAAATGTTCTAAGTTCTTCTCTTTTGGGAAAACAGTAATAAAATAAGTGTGTTTTTATAAATATCCAATATCTTTATAACTTTCAAATTCTGAGAGAAAGAGAGATTGTGAGGTTAGTAGGCCGAAGTAAGACCAGTAAGACCTAAAGAGAAGGCGTGACGGCAGGCTCAACAATTTCCAGGCTCTCCATATTTCAGAAGAAGAAAGGTATAAATTTATTTTGAAATTTATAAATTCAGTTTATTTTATTCTGCAAGCACCAATATAAACTCTTGAACGTAATCACGTTAAAGTTAAAATTGTTAAGACACTAATTTGCACTCTACAAAATAGTTTTAAACCTTTTTCTACAAAAAGTTGCCAAACCCTTGAGATTGATGGTATAAGAGCCAAGAGAATGTATAAAAAAGCAATAAAATGAATGAACAACATGATAAATATGTTTATAAACGAACTTTGAATATGAATTTAGAAGAATTTATAATTGAAATTGGAATTGGAATATATGATGTAGAAGGATTAATAGGTTTAATAAAATATTTAATTCAAAACAAACAACAATGTTTATTTTTCTCTACAAAAATCCTATTCGTAGTTGAAAAATTGTTTGAATTATATACATCTTGTTCAAAGAATTAATATGTAATCAACAACTAATATAAATAAAGAAGGAGATATAATATCAGGACAAACATTTAATTTACCAGAATTAAAGTTTTATACTATCCAAGACGCATGAGAATTTTTGAGATCTTTTAATTTAACAACCAGAAGCTATAGAATGGATATGTTAAATCTAAAGAAATCCAGATATTTATATTTAGTAAGTTTACCATCTAGTGTTCATAGAACTACATTTAATCTAATTAAAGACCAAATAGCATTATTAGAAAAAACGTTTGAATATTCAATTTGGATTGAACCAAATAAAAATTTAAGAGACTCACAAATAACATATTTAACAGACGAAGAATAAAAAATATAACATTTTAATAAAACTAATACGTACCTAAAATTGGCTTGCCGACAGCGTAATAATCAGCAAACGTTTATATCAAAAATTATTGATCAATAGTTTAAGTATTAAATACAAACAGTGAAAATACTATTCAAACAGTAAAAATACTGTGCAAACAGTAAATGAATTAAATGCAAATAGTAACAAACCCGTTTTCGACCCGTAACTCGAAATGACCCAAAACAACGAAAAGATCAAAATGTCCAACCCAAAAACTACCCGTTCTGACCCGTTTGAAACCTCTAAACGTAGCTCAATAGCTATTTCCAACGCCTTGGGCCTCCACTTCCCCGTTCACACACACTGTTCATATTTCTCAATTTGTCTCTTCCGCAGCAGGCAGCATGATTGTCGAAAGTTTTGCTTGGAAATTTTATGATTTAAAGTTATTAATATTTTAAATTACTAATATTATTTGATGTACATCAATATATTCTATAGTAAATTTTAGTTTAGTATTATTGTTAATCTATCTCAATCAAAAATTTAAGTTGATTTCCATAAAAAAAAAATTTAAGTTGATGGTTAAAGGTAGAAGTATAGATGCTAGAAATGTCCCGTCACTCTGCGCAAATAAACATGGAGTGAAATTCAAATATTAGACATTTTACTTAGACTAATTCTGATAACATGTGTGCATTCATCTCAACCAAAAGTAAGCTTGGTCGAGTTGGTTCCACCTACATAATATTAAAGTCATACTAAGTAACAAGTGTTAGGTTCCAATCTTAGCATCCCGTGTTAAATGCATTGTTTATTTATTCATACCTCAAGATCGAGTATAAAGCTTATTTTTTATTAAATATAAATGATCATAGTTTTTTAGGCAAATAATTAAAATTTATGGGTTCGAAAGGGTGATGATCGAAATATGTAGATTTTAATGAGGATATTTTAGGAAATCTAGAATAGATTATGTTTAAATTTTTTAAAAATCATATAATATTAATATGAGAAAAAACGACTAATAGGTCCCTATATTTTGATGTAATTATTTTAAGGGCCCTATATTTTGATAAATTTTTATGGGGTGACATTATCTTTGCGGTAATTATTTGTTGCCTTGTTGGGGACATTCCGACCAATTTTACGGTCTAAAAATGCGCGAAACAATGATTTTGTATTTAAGGTTGTTTTAATTGAAGTCAATTAGGAGTATCATTTTAGGCCTTAATATTTAGAGTTGGTCAAACATACATAGCCCTAATTAACAATAAATACTGCAATTAATGCTTTATTCGCCGGAAAATAGATCAGAATGTCCCTTAGAAATAATTACAACAAAGATAATGTCACCATATAATTATTTATCAAAATACAGGACCCTTAAATTAAATACATCAAAATATGAGGACCCTTTAGTCGTTTATCAAGGAGGAAGGGTTGAAGTGCGAAGTTTCATCGTAAACAACATTCGTGTGCTCTGGCATGGGATTGTCCTTGTTGTTCGGCTTCTTTGCCTCTTTTGGCATAAGGAGTGTTCCTGCCCTTATCATATCCTCAATCTTGTTTTTGAGAGAGCAACACTTCTCGGTGTTGTGTCCTTGGCAGCGATGGTAGCGGCAAAACTAGTCGGTCGAGAGCTTGAGT
Organism: Portulaca oleracea; assembly: GCA_029582165.1. Classification (NCBI taxonomy): domain Eukaryota; kingdom Viridiplantae; phylum Streptophyta; class Magnoliopsida; order Caryophyllales; family Portulacaceae; genus Portulaca; species Portulaca oleracea. The sequence continues at coordinate 24,475,780 of CM055878.1, forward strand.
ATAGGGAACATCCAGTGGTGTGTAAGTTTCATACTTCGGCACGTAGGGCCCCTTTCGCTAGATGGAATTAGTCTCAACAATCTTAGGAGGGTCGCTAGTTACACTAGTGGCCCTCCTGTTGGAATTAGATCCTTTCCAACCGGGTGTAGTAGTCTTGTCATTGTTCCTTGCTTCTAGCTGGACACAGATGTCCTTCAGGTAATCGAAGTCCTTAATGATGTGGTACCGTAAGTGCCAAGATAATATGTTTTTGAGTCCTTGCTTGAAAGTGGACAATTACAGGCGAAGTGGGATAGTTTCATTGATATGGGACAGTTTGGTGTGCCACCTCTTGAAATACTCCAAGAATTCATCTTCCCTTTGCTTTATGGTGGTCAGGTCATCCACTGTGGCTTGTTTCTTCTGAATGTGATTGTAATGATTGATGAAGGCCTTGAATAGCTCATTCCAATCGACCTTGGTTTGAGGTGGTAGAGCGTGATACCACATTTTGCCTCTCCATCTAGAGTAAAGACTGTGGAGTATAACCAACATCTATTCGGTTAAGTGGTGCCAGGCGCATGAACTCCTCGATGTGATGAGTAGGATTCTCAAATGGCCTGAACTTGATATTTGGCACCCAAATCTTATTAACAATCTTCAAAACAGGCTGAATAGCTAAAGGCACCTCTGTATACTTGTCGACGAAGGCCGACACAGTGCTCATAATCTTGGTGATGTTTTTTAACTTTTGTTCCAGGGCCTTAATAGCAGGATCCTGCACAGGTTTCGGAACTCCCGATACTGACTTAACCTTTCCTTTACATGATTCAACACCCCCAGACTCTGCTGATGTTTTGATGAGCTTGGGTTCAGACTCATACCCATAGACCTCTTCGTCATCTTCTTCGGCGTTTAGATCCAGCCAACTTGCTATTGATTTTGGTGATGGTCTGCAGCATGCCATCCATTACCTGTTATTGCTCATTGAACCCTCTTTCCAATCTTCTCTTCTTACTCCAAAGAGCTGGCCAAGACTAGGCCCTGCATTCTTGTGTATAGCTCTTCCACATGCTTTGTGATGTTAGCCTCGGTACTCTGGACGAGAATCTCCTGGAATCATTCTTCAGCCATGACGCACCTTTGAGCAGCAAATGGATCGTAGTAGGGATTCAGAACCAGATGACCAGTGCGCGATCTCTAATGCGGGTTCGCAGTCGATCTCCAATCGTGATTGCATGGAAATACAGTTAGAAACCCGATGATTAACTCTAATACTTACTACCCGATACATGCATGTCCTAAGAGAACTATATGAGACCTTAACAGATTCGACGCGCACATGCTGACACTCACAAGATGACTTGCGTATTCTTGATAAACCAGCCTCACCCACTTTTTGGGAGTGCATGACCTAACTCTATATTGACTTAACCACAGAACATTATAAAGGGCCTAATAAAGTCAAATATAACGAGCTGATCATAAGTCAGAAAGCACAAGTCAACGTTTCTCAATTCGGATGGGCCAATCCACAGGCCGACCGTTTTAAGGAGAATCCGTAACTTGGACGAACGAACTAATACAACTTTGGGCTATACTGCTATTACGCGGACTAATATAATGCTCAACAAGACTGAGAACCTATACTCTTTTTTTTTTTTTGTTTATTATTCTCTTTTTTTATTTATTCAAGGAAAATGGAATAAGCGGGTTATAATTAATTTATAGGCTTAATTGGTAAATCCAATATGGTTGGGCCTAACAACGGGCCGACCATAAATATGATGGATTTAATACTTAAATCTATTAATTAATTTACTCAAACTAAGTGACTATTATGCAGTATAAGACATTATCCACCAACTTTGTTGAGACTTTAGTAAGATCTTCAACCTTTATCAAGAGAACATCATAAAGGGCATATAATATCATCAAAGGCGAGATAAGTTTTGCTTTATAAATTAAAATAATCAACCCTTGTGCATAAATGTTCCCGACCACTGGGTTAACCATAACGTTTAAAGTTAATTACCCTAATTGATAAACCATCCTCTTCTCAGCCCAATGAACTTTATATGGACTAGAACGAAGCCTCTATAATCGACTCTTTTGTAATAAAGAAAGAGGAAGGGAAACACATATTCACGTAGCATACAACATAAGGGGTATCCTAAACCAATGCTCTACACTCATCGATTATTAAGTGCGGGATTGGAAGAGGTATGACATGTTCTACCCTCGGTGCACTTCACCCTTATAAAGTTTATAAGTAAAGTGTGTGAGGTGTTGCTCGCCGGACTTCAAGAAAGTCTTGGAGTATAACATAGGTGAGAGGAGAGACCAAATGCTTGGCGATGTAGATGCATCACACAAGTAGTGGTCGCCCATTCTCGGGTAAAATCCTAGGTTAACCCTAAACCATCGCTTTTGTGCTCCCGTATCAAAACACCCGAAGAGTAGCCTGGTATGCAAAATGGCCAAAAGCATAATAAAATCGTGAAATAAATCAACTTTCGCTCTTTTACAATTTAAAATCAACTCGATTTTTTTAAATTTTACCCTCTTTTTAAGTTTAAGTCCCCTGCGGAGTTGCCAATCTGTATGATCCTAGGAAAGACTCAACTTATCCTCGAGTGCGCTACTTAATGATCCGGAGATGAGTAAGGTTGCTTATCCTTAAATAAGAATATTTTTGTTTTATGAAAACGTTTTCAAGAGGAGGCTTTTATTCATTTAAGAACCAATTTTATTATTTACTCACTTGAAATTACATCGAATTAATTTACAAATGACTCAATACAATTCCAATGCGAATTGAGGCCAAGAAGAGAGCACGTGGGCCAGCAGCGGCCATCACTAGCCGCGGGGACTGTGACGTGACCTCTGTTGGGCTTGTGCTTCTTTGGCCCAATAGAAAATGCTTAGAAATTTTCACAGTGTAACACCCCCAGGTTACTAACAACAAGATCAAGCTAATGATTCACTTAACCTAATGATTAGTAGCGGATAAACACCTAAGAGTACTACCGCCGTCCACGGAGGTGGACAAGGCTGACATCAATCCCAACATACATCCATAGATGAGTCATCTTAACATAACAACCATACAACATAACCCATAACTTACTTTAATTACATAACCATTAAAACAACCAATCTCTTTATTCTAAACCGGTAGCTCCCAAATCACCTTCAAGGTGGACCTATGGGTTCGCCCGTCCAGAGTCTCGCCTTTCACCTTAGCTGAATGCCTAAAATGGAAACAGAAAACTTTGAAAAGTGAGATAAATCTCAGTACGTATACCCCTACAATGAAAGAATCATTTCAAAATTTATTTTACTTACTAGCGCGGTTCCAACGTAATTAAAGCAATATAAAAGAGGAAAAATAAACAATAAATGGTACGTAACTTACATAATTAAGCCGTAGATTAACCTATTCCTGTACCTTACAAAAATCATAACTTAGCAAAACTGTGCATGAGCATTCTTTCCTTCCAACATAACATAAACAAAGGTTTAGGAGATTCATAAATCATACTTAAACTTGACATAAAACACACAGTACTTAATACATAAGTTCAATATTGAATTGTCATGAATCAAGACTTGTAAAACTTGATAAGTAAATCATAAAACCTTATTTTAACCCAAAGACTTGGAAAACTTAATTAATTAACAATTTATTGCCCCTTTTGATAACCTAGAGGGCCCATGCTTGCGATCATCGGCCGAGTCTCTGTATGCGCATACCCGGACCGATCGGGAGATTCGGATGGTGGATAATTATCCTACTGGCCAGATTTTCATGGTGTGCAACTAAGGCACTAAAGTTATAAATTCCTTGGGTGCGCTAAGGCACGTGTATAATTTACTTGGGTGCGCTAAGGCACGTATATAATTTACTTGGGGTGCACAAAGGCACGATTTATCTTGGTGTGCACTAAAACACGGTTATCCTGGTGTGCATTTAGGCACAAAATACACGGTGTCTACTAAGACACGAGTTCCCTGGTGTGCTCTAAGGCACAAATAAACATGAACGGGGCCTTTAATTCATTTTGGAAAGCATAAAAACCCTAACCTTGAAACCTTAGTATAACTAGATCCCTTATACAAAACACTAGCCAAACGTACCCACATGATATATATATACATATATATATATATATATATATATATATATATATATATATATATATATATATATATATATATATATATATATATATAAACTCACATGATATATATATACATATATATATATATATATATATATATGAAATAATTATCCTACTAGCCAAACGTACTACATGATATATATATATATATATATATATATATATATATATATATATATATATATATATATATATATATATATATATATATATATATTACCATGGAGACGTGTATTTACAAACTCAAGTAGGATACTTTATTTAATAAATCTTACTTTGGTCCTTAGAACCCCATAAATCTTTTTATACTCTACTTTATCATGACATAAAACATTGAAGTAAATAATATGAAATTTAAGGATGACATGAGCTTTATAAGGCGTAAAAACAAATCGTGTTCTCATTAATAGCTAAGTATGGTGCTTTACTTTACGAAGCTTACTCAGTACATAAAACCACATAAACTTACTTACTTATACTTTAACATGATATATAAGATTTGCATCAACGACATAAATTTTAAAATAGATAAAGGTTTTATATGACATAAAATAAATCATGTAATTAACTTAAAATGGTTACAAGCAATATACGTACCTGCGCGCTTGACAACTTACATCGACTTTTGACTCGCACAGACTTGAACAGCTGGGTGCAACGACCTCTTGGGAACTTAACAAGATTAATAACCTTAAATTAGAACTTACTATTATTGATAAACATGAAGGGAAACTTAGTAAAATCCTAGGATTAATGTTAACTTGATACGGTTCCCATGGTTGGTTCAGGAGGTCATAACTTCTTCCATACTTATCGAAAAGTTACCGAAGAGGACTTTTTGGAAAGCTTGACTCACATACTACAAATTTTTAGTTGATCTTAAGATCTAAAAACAACAGGAAAAGAGGGTAAAAACCCCAAACACAGCTGACTGTCCCGGAACAGAGTGAAAAGAACCTTGGTTTTTCGGAAAATCATAACTTGGGCTACAGACATCGGTTTGGGACGTGCTAGCTATCTATGCAAAGCTCAAAGAACATACTACAACTTTCATTCAGGCCACAAATAGATTTGGATATGAAAAAGGGCTAGAATTTGGCCATGAACATCAGACCATGAAACTGATTTTTTGGAAACTCAGATTGTTGTTCAATATTCGAGGACTCATAGCTTTCACTCCCGATATCCGATAGCTACAAAATTTACCATTCTGGAAAGCTTGATAAATGTTCTAAAACTTTCATGTTGAACACTAAAATCAAAGAGTTCTCTACTCAGACGAAAATCAGGTATTTTCAGACTGTCCTCACAAACGTATATAATTATACCTCTTTACGGTTTTGGTCATAACTTGAGGTATACATATCGGAATCATGATTTTCAAAAGCCGGGTATTAGCTAACATCTTAAGCTACCTTTTTACACAAAAATCTGGGCAAACTCATATTTTTTACCTCCTGAAAATTTCAGATTACAACCAGATTCGAGCACCCAACTACATTTCGGTTTGCATGCATGTTAAACTTAATCATCCCTACACTAATCGCTTCCCAATACATACCTTAAGCATAAAATCTAAATTTCCAGAATTTATCATCCAGAAACCACATCCCACAGGTCATATATCACACATACAATGCCTACTCTTGACATATTTTAACATCCCAAGTATAATCCTTCATGAATTACATCATCCAACACCATGAAACACATTATCTTGACAATCTAAGCCTAATTCAAGTACATGCAACTATATTTAGCCATAGAACTTACACTCCCACAGTGAATACATCATCATGAAAGTCATATTGCATCATAATCTAATCTTATTCATACATTAGAACAAACTCTCATCAAATCCATGCTTGATAATCCATTAACTTGATTTGCTAACTTATAAACAACACCTAAGACTTGAAAGATATCAAATTACTCAACCTATTGAGTATGATAACATGAATTTTTCTTGTTAAACTCATATTTTAATACATGTAACACATACTTGGAAGAGAATTTAGGTGTTTGGGGCAATTACTTAACACAAAATCCATTGAGGAAATGAGAAGGGGGACTGGTGGTGGTGATGCGGCTGCTGGCTACCGTCGTCGGCGACGACAAGGGGGGTCGTTGGTGGCTGGCTAGAGAGGACAGCAGAGGGAGGTACCGGGAGAGAGAAATGAGTGAGGGAGAAAGGAAATTAAAAGTGTTGATATCAATTGATCGAGTGAGACCTAAACCCCATTACCCCTTCTTTAAACCAAAATGGCCGGCCCATAACATGGCCCAAATATTAATTCTTCCAATTTACTTAAATTTTGTATACCGAAAAATATATTATCGGTAACCTATAAAAACCCAAATAAATATTCATATGTATTTATATATATATATATATATATATATATATATATATATATATATATATATATACCTTCTTGTAATCTCACATAAATATTTTTACCTTGACCTGAATAAGAGATTGGAATAAAAACAAGGATCCGATATCTCAGTCTTAGGAACGAAATAGATAAACGATCATGATCACTATAAATTATCGGAAGAGAAGCATTAAGAAAAGAAATTTTAGACTGATATACTTGACGATCGTTGCATTGTTCAAGTCCTGCAAAACACGCACTTGGTTAGGAAAAAAAATGGAACACGCGCTTTAATTAATAATAATTTTTTTTAACCTTGATTAATTAAGCTAATTAATACATATTAAGGGGTGATTTTCTTTGGGTTATTACATCTTACTCTCCTTAAAAGAAGTTTCGTCCCCGAAACTTGAAAATACTACCCCCATATCTCTGACGTCTTTCCTTAAAACAGGTGGGGGTACTTGTCTCGCATGTCTCCTTCGTTTTCCTACGGGTCTCCCGATGAAGTGTGATCAGTCCAAAGGACTTTCACTAAGGGGTTCTCTTTGGAGCGCAAAAGCTTAATTCCCTGGTCTGGGATTTGAATCGGTACTTCTTCGTAGGAGCAATTTTCTGTGACGATTGTAGATTCAGGCTCAATCACGTGGTCTGGGTCGGATTATACTTTCGTAGCTGAGATCTAAGGAACACGTTATGGATATATTCTAAACCAGCAGGGAACTCAGGCCTGTAGGCCACGAGATTAATCTTTTCTATGATTTCATATGTCCCGACACATCGAGGACTTAATTAACACTAAATCCCATACGACGTTGGTTAGTAAAACTTTCAGGAACACTCCGTCCCTTATCTGCATGCTAACGGGTTCCTTCTCTCATCAACACCACTCTTTGGTTAGCTTCGAGTCGCTTCGCTAAGTTATTGGAGGATCTTAATTCCTCGTTGCGTTCCTAGCCTAGTATGGCCCTGATTCATACTTTTCTTCCTCTACCTCGGAGCGTATGTATCACATATTATCATCATTCAATTTCTCGGCTTTGATTTCGTCCAAGAAGGATGGATGCTTCAATGACTTAGTTACCCTTAATCTCGCATTTCCTTTTTGGTATGCCATCATTATTTTCATGTCTGCACCATTGGTTCCTTTGAGGTTGGAAGATTAGGTGCGCACTTGAACTAGACTGAGTCTTCTCTTAAATTCTTGAAGGGTTCCTTCACATTTCTCGGTCTACCCAAATTTGGGGAATTTTCTTTACGAACTAGTCCGCAACAAGGAAACACTTAAACATGTTCTTGAGTGCATCATTGACCACGATCTATTCTGCCTAAAGACCTCTTACCTTAGAACTAATTGCTGACCTGGATTAATTTACAACCGTACCCACCTTTGTGGGTGGCCTTGAGTGCATTTTAGGTTGCTGCCTGCCCTAAAATGTCATTCCCTTTAACCGAAGTCCATGCCTTTGAAATTTCGAAAGAAAAAAAAAAAATTGATGCTCTCCTGAGGTTTGTAACCTAATTCTTAGATGTGGTTCATGCCCTTCTTGAGTCTTTGAGTGGGCCAAAAATGTTGTCAACCAGCGTAACCATAACTTGGTCTATACGCACCCATACACTTGGTTCATGAAACTCACAAGTACGGTTAGCACGTTGGTAAGCTCAAGGCATAATTAGGAGTTCATAATATCCGTATCAAGTCTTAAAAGCAGCCCTATGTACATCTCCCGACTTGATCTTTGCCTGATGTTACCCTAACCTCAAATCAACCTTCGAAATCATTCCAATTATGGGTAAACTGTTTAAGCAGGTTGTCATTATAAGGAAGGGGATACTTATCCTTGATAGTAACCTTGTTCGATCTTTTATAATTTATGCACAATCTCAATCTGCCATCTCCCTTCTTCATAAAAAGCACAGGTGCTCCCCAAGGGGACATACTCTAGGTCTCATGAACTTTCCTTATCTTGGCCCGCAACTGGGTTTTGGACTACTTCAATTCCAATGGTGTTATTCTACTGGACACTTTTGAAGTTCGGTTGCGTTCTTGGAACTTAATGGTAGTAGACACCTCAAAAGATAATTTAACTTCCCTCCTATGCACGATGCGTTAGCTTTATAGTCTTCAGAGAACAATAACTTATCTATATTATCATACACTTCCTGTCCTTCAGTTGGGACATTACGGAGTCGCTAGCTCCCTCTTTGATTCACACTTGAGATAGAATAAAAACACTTATTCAGCGTGAATACTCGACCCGCTCATATCCTCGGCATATTTTCACGATCTTGTTGATTACCGTGCCTAACCCTAAGGTCTTTATTCGTGCATAACTAACTCCGCCGGTTATTCATAGGACTGTAGATCCATATTTTGCATAACTTTCCGAATAAGCCCTTGCCAGCCATAGGGTCCGTTGATATCTGTACAACCTTTATATCGTCAGAATCATACGTTGGAGCGGAAGAACAGATTGGGATCCTAAGAGATCGCTACAATAAAACAGTATCTCTTGTCTGAAAATACCCTTGAAGTCTACGTAGTCTTGAGGTTGCAACTTAAAGGTCATAGAGGTCTATACTCTTGATGTTTGGAATCTTTCCTTGTGTATGTCCTGATCATATGTGTAGAGGAATTCGTGGTACTTGTCTTGGGTTGCTATACTTGGATGACTGGATGGGAGAGTCGCCAGAAGACAATGCATTCTTCTCACTTGCTCATGGTGCCGAGACTACGGATTTTGCCTTAACACAATAAAGATCTCTATAAACTTAGAAATAGGTGTGGAGACTAGCTCCCTTGGTTCCATACGAATAGCGTAAAGGTCTAGAAGTTCCAGACCCATTTCTGTTCGTCGTGGTATTGTGAATTAGGGTTTTTGCCTTAAGGTATGGAAGGCGTCCATCAATTTGGCGATGTGGGCGGAGACACAGTCCCCCGGCTTCATCAATATTGCGTACGGGTAGGGGTTTCGGGATCGACCATCTATCATCACATAAAATGAAAATCATTAAAATAAGCATAACATACTATCGGCATGAACTCTCATAACACTTTTTCCAGGACGAATCCATTAACTAACTCATATTTTGGATTGTTTCATGTTTCCCCACTGACCTTGGACTTATAACCTCAACTTGTACTCGCTCCTTTCACATACATGCATAGACTCATTATCCACTAACTCTTTACGTACTTAAGAACTACAATTGATCTTAAACTTAAAGTATCCACTTATGTTCAACTTTTTACATATCCATACATAGGCTCATAACGCATGATCTTTGCCATCATATATATACTTGGATTCTGCTCAAATCATGTACCTATTAAAATTCCTATTTAAAACAAACCTCATGCGTCGTTTCAAATACCCCACACCTATTAACGCAAATAGGTAACATATATTTACCCATACCATACCTTAACTCTAATCAACCACATATATAAACTCATTCCGTACCTTAAACCCATACCATACCCTTAAGACCACTAGGTTTCCTCTAACTTCATCTTACACTATAGCACCAACACCTACTACAATCCCAAATTGTTTTGCTCTGATACAACAATTGTAACACCCCCAGGTTTCTAACCACAAGATCAAGCTAATGATTCACTTAACCTAATGATTAGCAACGGATAAACACCCGAGAGTACTACCGCCGTCCACGGAGGTGGACAAGGCTGACATCAATCCCAACATACATCCATAGATGAGTCATCTTAACATAATAACCATACAACAAAACCCATAACTTACTTTAATTACATAACCATTAAAACAACCAATCTCTTTATTCTAAACCGGTAGCTCCCAAATCACCTTCGCGGTCTTAGGTGGACCTATGGGTTCGCCCGTCCAGAGTCTCGCCTTTAACCTTAGCTGAATGCTCTAAAACGGAAAGAAAAAACTTTGAAAAGTGAGATAAATCTCAGTACGTATACCCCTATAATGAAAGAATCATTTCAAAATTTATTTTACTTACTAGCGCGGTTCCAACGTAATTAAAGCAATATAAAAGAGGGAAAAATAAACAATAAACGGTATGTAACTTACATAATTAAGCCATAACTTAACCTATTCATGTACCTTACGAAAACCGTAACTTAGCAAAACTGTGCATGAGCATTCTTTCCTTCCAACATAACATAAACAAAGGTTTAGGAGATTCATAAATCATACTTAAACTTGACATAAAACACACAATACTTAATACATAAGTTCAATATTGAATTGTCGTGAATCAAGACTTGTAAAACTTGATAAGTAAATCATAAAACCTTATTTTAACCCAAAGACTTGGAAAACTTAATTAATTAACAATTTATTGCCCCTTTTGATAACCTAGAGGGCCCATGCTTGCGATCATCGGCTGAGCCTCCGTATGCGCATACCCGGACTGATCGGGAGATCCGGATGGTGGATAATTATCCTACTGGCCAGATTTTCATGGTGTGCAACTAAGGCACTAAAGTTATAAATTCCTTGGCTGCGCTAAGGCACATGTATAATTTACTTGGGTGCGCTAAGGCACGTAAGTAATTTACTTGGGGTGCACCAAGGCACGATTTATCTTGGTGTGCACTAAGACACGAGCTCCCTAGTGTGCTCTAAGGCACAAATAAACATGAACGGGGCCTTTAATTCACTTTGGAAAGCTTAAAAACCCTAACCTTGAAACCTTAGTATAACTAGATCCCTTATACAAAACTATACTTTGGTACTATAAAAACACTAGCCAAACGTAGCCACATGAGATATATATATATATATATATATATATATATATATATATATATATATATATATATATATATATATAAATATTACCATGGAGACGTGTATTTACAAACTCAAGTAGAATACTTTATTTAATAAATCTTACTTTGGTCTTTAGAACCCCCATAAATCTTTTTATACTCTACTTTATCATGACATAAAACATTGAAGTAAATAATATGAAATTTAAGGATAACATGAGCTTTATAAGGTGTAAAAACAAATCGTGTTCTCATTAATAGATAAGTATGGTGCTTTACTTTACGAAGCGTACTCAGTACATAAAACCACATAAACTTACTTACTTATACTTTAACATGATATATAAGATTTGCATCAACGACATAAATTTTAAAATAGACATAGGATTTATATGACATAAAATAAATCATGTAATTAACTTAAAATGGTTACAGGCAATATACGTACCTGCACGCTTGATAACTTACACCGACTTTTGACTCGCACGGACTTGAACAGCTGGGTACAACGACCTGTTGGGAACTTAACAAGATTAATAACCTTAAATTAGAACTTACTCTTATTGATAAACATCAAGGGAAACTTAGTAAAATCTTAGGATTAATGTTAACTTGATACGGTTCCCATGGTTGGTTCGGGAGGTCATAACTTCTTTCATACTTATCGAAAAGTTACCGAAGAGGACTTTTGGAAAGCATGGCTCACATACTACAACTTTTTAGTTGATCCTAAGATCTAAAAACAATAGGAAAAGAAGGTAAAAACCCCAAACACAGCTGAATGTCCCGGAACAGAGAGAAAAGAACCTTAGTTTTCCGGAAAATCATAACTCGGGCTACAGATATCGGTTTGGGACATGCTAACTATCTATGGAAAGCTCAAAGAACATACTAAAACTTTCATTCAGGCCACAAACAGATTTGGATATGAAAAAGGGCCAGAATTTGGCCGTGAACATCAGACCATGAAACTGATGTTTTGAAAACTCAGATTGTTGTTCAATATTCGGGGACTCATAGCATTCACTCCCGATATCCGATAGCTACAAAATTTACCATTCTGGAAAGTTTGATAAATGCTCTAAAACTTTCATGTTGAACACTAAAATTAAAGTGATGTATAATGGGATCAAGAGTGTGGTTGATCAATTACACATCAAAGGAGAGACGTGCAAACGATCTAAGAGTGGGGTACCACACGTGAATTTGAGGCTAAGGATGGGGTGGTTCACGTGAGACGGGTGAGAATAGGGAAGGGATTTTGCCGTGAGGGATTTTGTGGTTTCAAGATTCAAGAAGGGTTGAATCTTGAATGGGAAGAGAGAGAGGTTTGATTCTTGGAAGAAGAGAGAGAGGGAGAGTTTGACGTGAAGGAGGGGAGAGAGGGAGAGATTGACGTGAGGTTAGAGGGAGATTGAGAGTGGAGAGGTTGTTGGAGGTGAGAGAAAGTGGTTAGAAAGTTGTTATGGAGAGAGAGGGAGTTGGTTGAGCTATTTTGTGAGGGGTTTATGAGGGAGGATGAATGAAGGGTGTTTGGGGGGGGGGGGGGGAGGTAGAGAGTGACGTTGGAGGGGGTGATGAGGTGGGGGTAGATATTATCTTTCTAAGAGATAGAAAGATAATGGGATAGAGCTAGATTTCCTACTTGAATCCACAAGAAGGACAATCTAGGGTTTCTTGATCTAGACCGCAACCTAGGATCAAGTTCTTCCTAAACCACTTGGTTACCACACCAAGATACAATAAAAGAGGGGAGAGGGTTAATCCTAACACTCAAGGGGGTAAGCTTAAAGCTTGATTCATATTTCTCAACTGATGTTTCAAAAGATTACAAACCTAGGCTATTTATACTAGGAGAATCCTAACTCCCCTAGGAATCCTTACTTGGCGTGCAAGCCAAGGATTACTAATCCTAGTTGAGTATCTATTCTAATCTCCTCCTGGATTAGGATTCCTTATCCTAAGGGGAGTTGGTTACAACTACCTTATCCAAATTAGAACTGGCTTTCCTAATCCTAGATGGATTAGTTACAAAATAAGCCATCCTAATCTAGAATAGTTATACTTGACGCCTACTCTACTCATACCACACGCCTAACACTCTTTCTAGAACATTCTAGAACAATTTAGAATGTTCTAGATTTATCTAATTCCTAATTAAAATTTAAAACACACCAAAAATAAAACTAAAGATTAAATTACATCCAAAAGAATTAAAACTAAGAATGAAGCTTCTATTGGACGTGACTTGGGCCTCATCTTGGGCTTAGTTGGCGTGACTTTGGAGGAGTTAAGATGTTTGGACGTCCTCTTGCCATAAGGAGCATATCATATGAATGGGCCTATGGGCCTCTATGCTCATATTTTCTTCTATAGCCCGTTCCACCTCCTTGTAGATGAGTTGGGCTTCCTTAGTTGTTGGGCTTGGCGTGAAAGGCCTTGATGGATTTCCATCATTCTCTATGAATCTTGAGTCTCCAAAGGCAAGCCCATGGCTATGTGAGACTCCATTTCCTTCCATGAACCTAGGGTCCCCAAAAGTGAGACCTAGGTTAGACAGATGTATTTCAGGCGTGGGTCGAAATACATCACAAAGAGGTCTCTACTCAGACGAAAATCTAGTATTTTCAGACTGTCCTCACAAACGTATATAATTACACCTCTTTACGGGTTTCGTCATAACTTGAGGTATATATATTGGAATCATGTTTTTCAAAAGCCGAGTATTAGCTAACATCTTAAGCTACCTTTTTACACAAAAATCTGGGCCAAACTCATATTTTTTACCCCCTGAAAATTTCAGATTACAACCAGACTCGAGCACCCAACTACATTTCGGTTTGCATGCATGTTAAACTTAATCATCCCTACACTAATCCCTTCCCAATACATACCTTAAGCATAAAATCTAAATTTCCAGAATTTATCATCCAGAAACCACATCCCACAGGTCATATATCACACATATAATGCCTACTCTTGACATATTTTAACATCCCTAGTATAATCCTTCATGAATTACATCATCCAACACCATGAAACACAATATCTTGACAATCTAAGCCTAATTTAAGTACATGCAACTATATTTAGCCATAAAACTTACACTCTCACAGTGAATACATCATCATGCAAGTCATATTGCATCATAATCTAATCTCATTCATACATTAGAACAAACTCTCATCAAATCGATGCTTGATAATCCATTAACTTGATTTGCTAACTTATAAACAACACCTAAGACTTGAAAGATATCAAATTACTCAACCTATTGAGTATGATAACATGAATTTCTCTTGTTAAACTCAGATTTTAATACATGTAACACATACTTGGAAGAGAATTTAGGTGTTTGGGGCAATTACCTAACACAAAATTCATTGAGGAAATGAGAAGGGGACTGGTGGTGGTGATGCGGCTGCTGGCTGCCGTCGTCGGCGACGACAAGGGGGGCCGTCGGTGGCTGGCCAGAGAGGACAGCAGAGGGGGGTACCGGGAGAGAGAAATGAGTGAGGGAGATAGGAAATTAAAAGTGTTGATATCAATTGATCAAGTGAGACCTAAACCCCATTACCCCTTCTTTAACCCAAAGTGGCCGGCCCATAACATGGCCTAAATATAAATTCTTCCAATTTACTTACATTTTGTATACCGAAAAATATATTATCGGTAACCTACAAAAACCCAAATAAATATTCATATGTGTATATATATATATATATATATATATATGTGTATATATATATATATATATATATATATATATATATATATATATATATATATATACACCTTCTTGTAATCTCACATAATTATTTTTACCTTGACCTGAATAAGAGATTGGAATAAAAAGAAGGATCCGATATCTCAGTCTTAGGAACGAAATACATAAACGATCATGATCACTATAAATTATCGGAAGAGAAGCATTAAGAAAAGAAATTTTAGACTGATATACTTGACGATCGTTACACTGTTCAAGTCCTCCAAAACACGCACTTGATTAGGAAAAAAAAATGGAACACGCGCTTTAATTAATAATAATTTTTTTTAACCTTGATTAATTAAGCTAATTAATATGTATTAATGGGTGATTTTCTTTGGGTTGTTACACACAGGCCACGGGGGCTATGATAATTTCTTCAACATTTTCTCTCGAGTTAGCTCCAGATTAGAATTGGGGAGCATATAAATCATTTTATAGATTTTTCGATGTAATAAACATGTGTGTTCAATAATAAAAAAGGTTATAAAGGAAGAGTTGTCAGCCGAGTTAAAGAAATCGACAAACCGAAAAATAAAGAAAGAAGACTCCGGTCTACGAACCCTAATTCCGAATTTGGGGGCAAGGTTACGAATTTGAGAATTAAAGAATTCTCGAATTCGCCTTTTTAAAAAAACACACTCTACTAAACTCGAACTTGAAATGAAATGAGGGTGGAGAAGTTTAATAAATTTCACTATATTATATTCTGAACATGCGAAAGTAAAGCATGAAGGTTTTACAAAATGACGTACAAGTAAGATAACTTAGGAATGAATTATATAATAGAAATACAAGTACAAACCTCACTTTCAGCTTTCAAAATGGCCTCCCTTTGTGGTAGATGCTTAGGCACGGTGTGGTATGGATGACGGAATGGATGCTTGAGGATGGTTGGAGGTATGGGTATATGGATAGTATGGTAGTGGTAGTGATGCAGGATGGGAGAGAATGATGATGAGAGTAGTTGATGGAAGAAGTTGATAGTGATGGAGAGAATAGAGAGTGATGAAGAGTTGATAATGACAGCTGGTGAGAAGTGTTGATGAGGATGGTTGATGAAATCAGGACGGGGAGGCATGATCCAAAGATCATGCCCTCCATATTAATTAGGATGACCGTATGACCTTGCTCAAGTTAGAAGTCAAATAGTCAAGGCTGTGATCATGGGATAACAATTGCATGGGAGGGAAAATTTTGGCACCAGAATCCGGAGTCAGCAGCAAGGCCCCGCGTCCAGTGATTTTATTTCACATGGATTGCCAGCATGGCAATCAGAGAAATGGGTTATGATTGTGAGCAAGGACCCATGGCCATGCTATTTTCTGTTGGGCCAGGCGTGCGCCTTCGGCTCATCTTGGCGTTAGGCAAGGCCCCTTGGCCTTGCTATTTGCAATGGGCTTCGGTGCTTTCGGCCCCCTTTTTTTCTTGGATGTGGCCTGAGCCCATGAGTTTCATCGACTATGTCGGCCTAATTTTCTAGGGTGAGGTTTACCGGTACAAAATTCGGCATCTACAGAAAGCCCCCACTTTGATCCTGTCCGAATAGGACGAAGGTCAAAGTAGCCTGAGGTGCTGATTGGCTGACGTCGACTACTAGAAGACGGGTGCGGTCGGTGCTCTTTTAATGGCGACCAGAAGGTGAACGATGTCGGTGCTCTTTTTACGGCAACCGGAAGATGGATGATGTCGGTGCTCTTTTAACGGCAACTGGAAGGTGGACGAGGTCGGTGCTCTTTTAACGACAACATGAAGGTGGGCGAGGTCGGTGCTCTTTTAACGACAACCGGAAGGTGGGCGAGGTCGGTGCTCTTTTAATGGCGACCGGAAGGTGGACGAGGTCGGTGCTCTTTTAACGATAACCGGAAGGCGGACGAGGTTAGTGCTCTTTTAATGGCAACCGAAAGGTATCTTGCGAAACAGCAGTGAAAACATAGTGTTAGTTTCGGGAATAACATTAATCAAAACTTTACCTTGGGCTGGTTCGGGAGAGGAAGGGCCCAGTTGCTACTAGCAAGGCTGCGAAGCCTTGCTCCTTACTGGGCTGGGCCTGCGCCTTTCTTTGTCGGGCATGGGCTGGCTGTGAGCAGACGAAGGCCACGGGGCCTTCCTTATTTCTTTTTCTTTTTTTTTTCTTTCCTCGTTGATAGAATCTTGTGTGGGGCCCACCATGGGATGTCTTCTAAGAAGGCCATGCTGGTGCTTTAGGGGGCATATGGATAGCTCTTGGATTTTCTACCAATGAGATGCGCTTGGCATCTCGAGGTGGGTCCTTGAAATGGACGGTTCATATTCTCCCACCTTTTTTTATAAATACCTTGCTCCTTTCATTCATTCATTCACACCTCTTTACTTCTCTCCTTGAAGCTCTCAAATAGTTCTCTCATTTTCTTTGCTTGAAAGTTTTCAGGTTTGGGAAAAGATGCAGCCACGGAGCCAAAGGAATCCTCCTCTTCCTTATGCAGCGAGATGGGCTAATGAGGGCTCTTTCAGACGGAGCTTTGTTCCCGGGGTTGAGTCTGCTGCTGTTGAGCTAACTCTTAGATCCTTGAATCATGTCTGGTATCATCGATCGCATATCAAGGTAACCGCTGAACCTTTCTTTGTCCGCATTTTATTTTTAGCGGAAAATGAGCTAGCAGAAATGTTAGTTTTCCTATCTTGTCGAGTTCAGTTAATTTTAAATTGCGTGTTCGGTACTTTTAGTCACTTTGACCCTTGCATGTTGTTTCTTGATTTCTTAATGTCGAAAAAAATGCAAAATCATAACTCATTGGGCCGAGAGAAACGGCCTATGCCCCGTCACAGGCCCCGCAGCCTTATTGCAGAGTTGTCCATGACTTGGTCTAAAAAGAAAGAAATCCCTTTTGCATGTTGCGGCCCGGGTTCATGGTGTAGGCTCGCTTGTGGTTCTTAACCTCTTTTTTTTTTTTTTAATTTTGCATTTTAGGAGGATTCCTTAAAAACCTGTGGGAACCTGAAGAGACCCATAAAGGTTGTTGCGTCCTTGGAGTATTTCGTGCATGATACCTTAGCGATAATGGGCTTCTCCGCCTTTTGGGCGTGTATGGTTGCTTGGAATTGCAAAACCCATCGTGTCTTGGGAAGGGCCATGGTAGAACGGTTTTGGGACACTACTAATACATTTCCCTTACCGGTGGGTGAAATGACAGTGACTCCCACCGATTTTGTCATGATCACCGGCCTTTGTTGGGGAGGGCGAAATGTGACATTCCTAAGGGATGATCCTCCGAAAGTCATGACCATGTTGGGTCCTGTGTTGGTGCGCTTTGGCAAGGTTTACCGAACATGTCTTATACACACTTCGTGGAAGCCCTTTGTGCCAATAGCTTTGCCAATCTGCCGATATACTAGCGTCGCTTCTTGTTTATGGCGTATTTCATCTCTTCCACCATTTTTTCCAACTGCGGTGATAACATATTCCTGTCTTCGATGGGGAATTTGTTATACTTTGAGGATATTTGTCAGCTGAACTGGGGCAAGGCAGCCTATGCGGTGTTCCTTCATGGCCTCCGTCGTAGGGTGTGGGTTTCCCAAAATGATGAACCCGTCATTATGCACCCTTCTCATCCTTATTTCTAGTATGGCTCGGCACTGTGGAAGGTGCTCTAGGTATGTACCCGAGACGCTTCACATTCTTTTTGTTCCCTTACCTTTTTATGTTTATGTCATGTGCGGACTACATTCATGCAGTCATGGGCCCGTGACTACATTCGTCCTTTGAACATCCGCTCAAAGAAGAGTAGGTCGGTCCATGCCGCCGAACGTTGGACCGTCTAAGACATACAGGGCAAGAAGTTCAGTGTGGGATGTCTGGATGAAGTCTGGGGCATCCTAGACAACCTTGCACCGGTATGATCTTCTCATGTTTTCATCTCCCTGCCTTTTGCTAGTCTTATTTTAACATCTCCTTTTTTTTCTTTTTTTGTTCTTTTTTTGCAGGCCCAGGTGAACTGGTGTCCATGGGACACTTTTGATTTGGCGAGGCTCCCAGCCCCCTTAGAGTTAGTGGAGCATGATACGCGCCTTCGCCTGTTGATGGAAGCCCCCTTGGGTCACGCTTGGCACCTTAAGGAGCGCGCCACAATGCAAATTTTGGGACGCCATCCTTCTCTCATCCTAGTGGATCCTCCAAAGAGGATGTTCAATCCTTGGCGTTTGGATCTTGACGCTTTGGAGATTGCCCTTCAGGGTTAGGACTTTCAGTAGTTCATCAAGGATGTCCCGGCAGATCATTTTGAGGAGGAGCATGGTTGGTATGTCAGCCGATTGGCTTTTAGGGTACTACGTGTCCTTTCATTATTTTGCTCCTTCCCTGTAAATTATGCTGATCCACTTCTCAAATTTGGCTGCTGGGGCGTTACAGTAAGGCTGCCGAGGAAGAAGTTCCCGCTGAAGAAGAAAGAATAGGAGGTTTCTTGGAGGTGGAGCAGAGTAGCTCATTCTCCTAGCTACAGGAATACAAACGGAAACTGGTAATTCCTTTTCTCTGCTGACCGTCACTATTCCCCTTTGTGTATGAATGATTCTTATTCCAGTCTTGCTTCCTTTTAGCCGAGGTGGGAACGTTTTCTGCGCATGGTTAAGTAGCTGAGTACTATGAAGAAACACTTTCGCCGAGTGTTCTCGGGTAGATATCAGGGAGCCGCAAAGTCTGCTCCCCAAGCTCCACCCAATGCTCAAATGTTGCTCCTCCTAGCAGGGAAGCACCCCACCGTTCATCAGCTGGGGAGTACACTTCTCAAGCATGGTCTCGTGAAGAAGTAGGTGGTTCTTCTCGTGCTTCTCTAGCACCGATTCCTGAAGGTCACGGGAAAGGCATTTTGATGGAGGGTCAAGTCTCCGATGGTTCTTGTAGGTGCAGATCCGAGGCTCCTTCCCATCATTCCCAGGATGTGGAAGATATGGCTCAGATGTCTTTAGGAGAGCCTTATGGTCAAGGGGCTGATATCACAGTGTCGGGTATGGTGGTGATACTCGACCTCCTTCCTTCAGGGTAGACGACGCTTCAGAGTCTAGTGCCACCTATCGACCTTACACTCCCGCCGGACTCCTACTTTTGTGCACTCTGGTTGTCGGGGGTGCGAGATAGCGGTAAGGGATCGCGGCTCAAGTGCTTCGTACGGTGTCCTGGTGCTCAGGCCCTAGCAGGTGACGCTACTTCGCATCCTGCACCTCATATCACTCCTTCATTAAACGGGTCAGGTGTACCTTAGGGGTTCGATGCTCTTTCAGAGGGATAACCTATTTCTGCTCCTGACGTTGGGTCTTCGTGGCCGGCTGGTCTACAGGGGTGGTCAGCGCCTCAACATTCCTGGTTGGGAGGGTCTACTTCTTCTGGATAGCCAGCCCCCGGGGATGTGACTCAGTCTGCCTGCCCGACTCCATCTTTCGGTTGGTATGTTCCGAAGCATTCTTGGTTGGCTGCCTTGCAGGATTTTCCCGGGTCATTTCCTTCACGGACGTCTCCAGCTCCACCAGGGGCTCACTTATTTGAGCCATCGCCGTCCAGGGACTCGTCCCCTCCATCGTTACCTCCGAGAGACCTATCTCCTACCCTGGAGCAAACACGAGGCATTCTCCTCCTCCTATGCGTTCACCACCTTTGTCTCCTCCAATTCTTCCACTTCCGATCATGGCTGACTTTGACCTTGCAACTGGTCCTGACTATTATTCATGGGACACATATTTCGGCGTTGCGGGTGCTTCCAATGCTGGTGCTTTGAATGCTAGTGGTGACATGGCCGAGGATAGCGGCGATTCAAGCTCCTTAATGTGGTTCGAGTGAAGGCTCCACCTAATGTAGACTATGAATTTACTTATGCAAGACTTGTTTTTATTATTATGCATATTTTTATGCATATTTTTTTTGTATTTTTATTAATGCAAGACTCTTTATTAATGCATCGTATCGTGACTCACTTCTATATGATCTAATGCATTTATGCTTTATTTATGCGATGGGATCCATCTTGCTTCCCCGAATAAAAAAAAGGATAAAAGGAAAACAAAAACCTAAGTGTCAGAGTTTATCGAACATAAATTTCAGAGCAGGACTTGATCGGATCGACTGAAAACTCGAAAAAGACATTGCGCATGGGTCGACAAGGAGCCGAACCCCAAGCCCATAAAAAACGGAAGGCCCCACGACCTTGCTAAGGATCAAAGGGGAGTTGGGCTGGGCTGGGCCTGGCAGGTGCGCGCCTACCTACATGCCGAGCAAGGCCGTGGGGACTTGCTCATTTCCTCTGGGTTTTTTTTTTAGTCATTGGATGAAGGCTTGAATCATGGGATATGATTATAAATGGCCATATGACCGTTTGTGATGATTTTGATCCATTTTTGAGCTTGGTTGAGTAGTATAAATACCCCCTTTAAGCACGAGCATTACATTCATCATTTTCCAACTTGTGAGACATTGAAGAGAGTCACAAAAAATCCGAAGAAAGAAGAGATCGATAGCATTTGAGAAGAAGTTGGCAACTTGGATGAACGTACTATCCAAGGAGGAGAAGCGGGAGCTTGGGAGGTACAAGCTAACATATTTATTAAGCTTGCGGCAGGTGTGAGTAAATTTTGACTTCCTTCACCCCACTGAGACCTTCTGGGACTCCAAAGTGCATGTGTTTTGGTTCAGGATGAAGGAGCTATGTCAGCTGCCGGAGGAATGGTCCTCAATTCTAGGGACAAATCATTATGCTCCACCGACATCACCACCGTTGTCAATCGATTCCAGTAGAGACTATAAGGAGCTGTTGTGCCTCCCTTCTTGCATCATTGGAAGTGCGCTAATCAACGAGAAGGTATATTATCAAGCCATAGTTGAATGTTTTCAAGCCCTTGAAACTTTGGAGTATGGGCCTATGATAAGGGTGCGAGCCCTCGTGCTATGTCTCTTAGGCGAATTCTGCTTCTACCACGGAGGACAGTGAACCGACCCAACCAATCTGATTCGGGTCGTTTAGGGCATGGCTCGGGGGTATGACACAGTTCCCCTGATGTTGGCTAGGACTATGTTGAGCTTAGATGACTCGAATCCAGAGCACGAGTACCGGGAATCCCCCTGCTATTACAGGTAATGAATCCGCTTATAGGCCTTTCCTTTCCTTTTCTTTAGTTTGGTGTATATTTGTGTGCAATTACAACCCTTGCTAATGACTTTCTTTCGTGGGGTAGATATGGCTGATGGAGCACTTAGGGCTTGTGGAGGAACCTCGGACGTCTTCTGCCTTGGCGAACTATTGTCAGAGAAAGTGGAGGTATCCCGATCTCTGCTATGTGACTGAGTGGATTGCATTACTGAAGGAGCCCCGTGAAATCATATGGTGGATTGAGTGGTGGCATATCCCTGAATATGTGACACGCGACTCACGAAACGTATATGTGTGTATTGCCGGTTTAACACATATGACATACTACTTCCCGAAGCGGGTGCAGAGGCAAATGGGCCTACACCAAACCATCCCAGAACTATTGTGCGAAGCCCCCGAGTGCTTGATGCTTCATCGAGCCAACATAGAGTCGTGGCTGAAATATTAAGAGAAAAGGCCCACCATCGCGCCCCTTCGAAAGGGCACGTGTCCCATTATGCTGACGTAAGCTATCAAGGATGACTGATCGCTGTTGCAGAATCGCACTGAGCCGGGGAAGCAAGAAGATAGCATGCGGCAATATCCGTGAAGGAGAGACTTGGTCCTCATACAGCAGCGAAGGACCGGTTGGGCCTAAAGGCCTCGGCAAAGGACGACTTGGTCCTAGAGTTGAAGGGCGAAAACAGTCTAGGAGAGGGTATTGTCCGAAGAACACAGAGGTTGGACCAAACAGTCAGAGAGACGGAGAGATAGACCCCAAGACTACTGGCGATGCAAGGAAAGTGAAAGAAGCTAGAACATGGAGAGAATAGAGGGAAACGAAGCTGCTTTAGCCTTTAAATAATCTTGTATTTAATTTTGAGTTTACTCAATAACAAGTGATGTAGTTGTATTGTCCCTTAATGAAATAAAAGAGAAAAAACATTTTTCACAACCATTGTTCAATTGTTTCCTTGCGAATTTCGTCTTAATGAGCACTTATTAAATATAAACCCAAGTGTCTGACAATTGGTATTCCAGTTGCTTGGTTATATTACGCGTAATACCGCTTGAGCTGATCCAGGTTTGAGGGTTGAATCACATCTTCTCCATCCATAGTTGCAAGTCGGGCTGCTCCTCCATGTAGGATGTCCTTAATCACATAAGGGCCTTTCCAATTAGGTACAAACTTCTCTCTTAGATCCTGTATGGGTGCCTCATCTCCTTAAGCACCAAATCGCCCACTTAAAGCATGCGATCCTTAACTCTTTTGTTGAAAGTGTGGGTAATCCTATTTTGATATACCTGTACATTGTGTAATACTTTTAACCGCCTTTCATCTACCAACATCAATTCCTCAAACCTAGCTCACACCCACTCTGCCTCCGGCAACTGAATCTTTGCCACTATTCGTAACGAAGGGATTGCTAGCTCGACGGGAAGGACTGCTTCCATCCCATAGACTAACGAATATGGAGTTGCTCTAGTAGCAGTCCGTATAGAGGTGTGTTATACCTATAGAGCGAACGACAGTTTATCTGGCCAATCCTTATAAGTAACGACCATCTTCTTAATGATTCCCACCAATGGCTTGTTTGATGCCTCCACTGCTCCATTAGCTTGAGGTCTATAGGGTGAGGATCGGTGGTGTTGGATGTGATATGTGGTGAGCAGCGTCTCTACCTCCTTTCGAAAGTGGCTCACATTGTCGTTGATGATCTCATGAGGTACCCCATATCTGCATATGGTGTTCCGAAGGGTGAACTTAGCCACTTACTTGGATGTGAGTTTGGTATAAGAGGTTGCCTCTACCCACTTAGTGAAGTAATCGATGACGACCAAGATGTATTTATGACCCCCGTTCCTGTAGGTGTATCTTGCCAATGATGTCGATACCCCATACTGAAAATGGCCATGGTGATGTCAGGGTAGTTAGATACGAAGGGGGTTGATGTTGCAGATTGGCATACTCTTGACATTTGTGGCACCTTCAGACGAAATCCAAACAACTTGCTTCCATGGCCGTCCAATAGTAACCTTCCCGTTGGATTTTCTTGGACAACATATGCCCATTCATGAGAGGGGCACACTCTCCTCCATGTATACTGGCCATAACTTCTTCTGCAACTTTGGCATCTATACACAATAAGTTGATACCGGTGGCCGATTTTTTGTATAAGCGATCTTGGATTAAGCAGTATTTGTTGCTAAAGACCTGATTGCTCGTTGTCCTCGAACATCTAACTCGGCTAGGTATTCCCCTTTTCGCAAAAAGTTATATATGCCGTAAAACCACGCCTCAGCATTGACCTCTTACATTTTCGCGGTGCTGACACACGCGAGTTTAGAGTGTCGCTCCACTCTCAGAGGTAGCTGGAACGTGCCTACTGGGATTGATATCATTGAAGATAATTTAGCTAAAGCATCGACCAACTCGTTGTGATCCCTTGAAAGGTATTAAAAGCTGATCTTCTCAAACTGGTCGGCAAGTCCTAAGAGATTCTACTTGTATGCCATGAGACATTCATTTCGGACTTTCAATGCATTCTTAGCCTAATTGATGATGAGGCTAGAATCTCCAAAGACCTTGATATGGCGCATGCCTAGAGTTAGAGCAGCCTGTAACCCTTTTATACATGCTTCGTATTCTGCAACATTATTGGTGGCATTAAAATCCAACTTTATAGACACATGAATATGTGCCCCTTCTGGTGAGATTAATAGGATACCTACTCCACAACCCATTTGATTGGAGACCCAATCAAAATACATTTCCCATGTGACTTCATCGGTAAGAAAGATGTCCTCATCTGGGAATTCCAAGTGAGTGCTTGGTGGTTCCTGTAATGGGGAAGCAGCCAGGAAATCAGAGATGACTCGGCCTTTGATGGACTTTTGCGATAAGTATTGGAGATTGAACTCCGAAAGCATGACTACCCATCAAGCAATGCGATTGTTGATGGTGGGTTGTTCAATGATAAATTTGATGGGGTTCCTTTCAGCTATGACATACACGGTGTGAGGAAGTATGTAATGCCTCAGTTTCTTAGTGGCCCATATATACCCAAGCAAGGGCCATCTTTTCTATGTCAGCATACCGGCTTTTATATTCTAGGAATTTCTTGCTCAAGTAATAGATGATGCTCTCTTGACCTTTTATCTTTTGTGCCAGCACAGTGCCCATTGCGGAGTTAGTTACTGTAAGATAAGGGAGGAGAGGCTCATCTAGTACTGGCGACATGAGGACTTGTGGATGTTGCAAATATTCCTTGATCTTGTCGAAAGCTGCTTGGCACTGGTCGTCTCACTCTATCTCGCTCCCCCTTTTCAACTTCTTAAATAAAGGCTCATAAGTTATAGTGAGCCTGGAGATGAATCTGCTGATGTACTGGGCTCGCCCCAAAAATCCCCTTATCTCCTTCTCTGTTTTGGGCGGTTTCAAGTCCTGAATGGCCTTTATTTTTTAGGGATCCACTTCGATACCTAGTTGGCTGACCACGTAGCCTAACAGCTTCCCAGGGGTGACCCCAAAAGTGCACTTTGCTGGGTTAAGTCGCATCTTGTATTTGCGAAACCGGAGGAAGCATTTGCGGAGGTTGGGAACATGCTCCTCCCTTGTTCTAGACTTGAAGATCATATCGTCTACGTAAACCTCTACTTCTTTGTGCATCATGTTGTGGAGTAGGGTATTAGCGGTCCTTCGGTATGTTGCACCGACATTCTTGAGGCTAAAGGGCATGACGACATAACAATATGTTCCCCACGGTGAGGTGAATGAGGTTTTCTCCATGTCTTCTTCTGCCATCTTGATTTGATTGTAACCAGCGTATCCATCCATGAAGGATAAAAGCTCCTGTCCACAAGTGTTATCCACCAACACGTCAATGTGAGGTAATGGGAAACTATCCTTGGGATTGGCTTTGTTGAGGTCTCTAAAGTCCACACACATGCGTACCTTTCCATCCTTCTTGGGTACTGGGACTATGTTAGCAATCCATTCAGGGTATTGGACTGCCTTAATGAACTTGGCATTGAGTTGTTTTATTACTTCCTCTTCAACTTTCTTTGCCCATTCCAGTTTGATCCTTCCGGCCTTCTGCCGGACCGGTTTTGCATTAGGGAGTAATGGTATAGTATGCTCTGCGATGTCTCTGTTAATCCCTAGCATGTCCTCACAAGACCAAGCGAACACATCTGCGAATTCTTTGAGAAGCTCAGTGAATGCTAATTGTTCCTCTCTCGTTAGCGAGCCACCCAACTTCAACTCTCGAGGTTGTTCTTCCGTACCCACATTTATGCTGATGGTGTCCTCTAACATCGCCATTTTGTGCTCAGATTCATTAGAAGGTTCATTTAAGGGTTCATTAATTCTAGATTATTGTTGTCGCAACAGTTCAGGGAAGGGGAAGAAGAATCAGAGTAAGCAGAAATGTTTATCTTATTGAATGCAAAAAGAAGTACATCGCCAGTAGACTCGAAGCTTGCCCTGCCCGACTCAAGACTTTTCGGACCCAACTATATGACCTTAAGAACAGACTCTCCTACAGACAGAATGAAACTATTTTTTTCAGCATCAACCCATGAGACCGCATTAGCTCCTCCATCTTCAACAATCATAAGACTTGGATCGAACCCTAGGTTAGACAGTGCAGCGACAACAACATCGACCTCAGACTTCTCTTGTGCCGCTTCCTGTCTGAACAACATGCCAAATATGTCACTTCAAGTGAGATGAGTCCACTCTAATGGTGGTTGTTTATCTCGAGCGGGGATGAAAACAATCACTACAAGAAGGTCTAAAAAATAAGAACGTTGTGAACGGTCTTAGTTAGGCTTGAATGGTCGCGCCAGAGAGCGCGCGACCTTCCATTTGCAACCGTTCACGACGGTCGCGTCTGAAGGGTCGTTTGAGGGGTCGGGCGACCGTTCAAATGAACGGTCATAATGAGGAGCGACCGTTCATGAACGGTTACAAAATTTTGTGACCGTTCAAGAACGGTCACAAATTTGCGACCGTTCAATTCAACGGTCACAAATTTGTGACCGTTCAATTGAATGGTCACAAAATTTTCGAATCTTCTTTTTTTTCAATCAAAATTATTCGGAAAAATAACCCAATTACAATCCAACCCAGAAATTGAAACTAGATCCAGAACAAGGGAGAAGGGAAAAATGAACATGAATCAAGCAACCCAACATATTAAACCCATAAACTTGAACATGAACATAAAAAATCAAATAAAACATTCACAGAAAATCAAGACAAACCCATAAATTAACCAAATAAGAAACAAGAAACGAGGAACAATCAACCCAGAGAATGTATTAGACTTTTGAAAGTGTCAAAATTTAGATATGATTACATGAACTTAAGATCCGAGATTAGAAGATGTTAAACAAAAAAATTTGAATTAAACATGTGAAATTAAATTTAATCTAAACCCTAAACCTAAAAATGAAATCTTTCACACCATCTACACCTTCTTCGACTTCTCTACTCCCTTTTTATACTTGAATTGCTCAATTCTTCCACAAAGCTCGACTGTTCGATCTGTTCCCTTGAACATTTAGATGGAGGCTCTCGATCTTGCTACTTTTGTGTTACATGTCGGGCTTCATATGACGAGAAAGAGAATGTGATGGAGATTGGTTTGAGTGTTTAGGGGCATGGAGAAGAGAAGAGTGAGAAAGAGAGGGAATCAGTGAGATGAGGGAGAATCGAGAAAGAGAGAGATGAGGAAATTAGGGAATAGGAAGGGGGAGTTTCAGAATGACATTTAATAACAAACGCGCGACCGTTTAATTGAACGGTCGCAAAATTTGTGATCGTTCATTAAATGGTCACAAATTCATGATTCAAAATTTGTGACCGTTGAATTGCACGGTCGCAAATTTTGCGACCGTTCAGTGAATGGTTGCAAATGAACGGTCGCCTGGAAAAAAAATGTGACCGTTCATTAAACGGTCACAATGGACGGTCACGTCTGAGCGTCCATCTTGTAGTGAGTAGCCTTGTCAATGGAGCAGTCTTTGAAAATCTCCAACCAACTACCTGCACTCCCTGGCCTTTGAGGTAGATTGGTTCTGGGAAACCATAGTAAGGGAAGTCGTCCTCTTCCTTGACAAATTCCCCATTCAGAGTGAGAGGATACAGTTTCACTTGGTACAGCGTTAGAGGATTGTCTATCCTTCTTTTTTTTTTTTTCTCAGTAATGGCCATCTTTGTGAGCTTGACCTCCTTGTCAGTCGGCTTATATCCTAAGAAACCTCTCCCCTTTTGCTTGAAGGTCTTCGTTATAGGGGGAATCTTGTTCTTCGTGTTCTTCTCTAGTGGCATCTCGGGAAAATAGCCCTACTTCTTAATTATTGAGTGGACTTTGCGGTTTGAGTAGGGGTTGAAGTCGAATAAGGCTTCATCCTTGCTCAGTACCGCCCCTACTTTGAAGTTTTGCAACTCTACATCTGTAGCACTGTGCTCCACTTCCGGGGTCGGTTGGTTAGGAGTGAAGACAACATTGATGGGCTCTCTGAAGATTGTGATCACTTGACCTTGGACCATCATCTTCACTTTCTAGTGCAGAGTGGATGCTATGAAGTTGGACTCATGGAGCTAAGGTGATAAGTGTATTTTACATATATGTGATCTAGGATTATTTAGAGTTAATTTAGGTGATTTTAGTTATGAATGTATTATTTTTATACCCGAATTATCTATTCTATGCTTGGTTGGAGTTTGGTATAGTTTTGTAGGAATTTGGAGCAATGTGGATCAAATCAAGCTCAAATACAAGTGTTGAATGAGATTTGATCACAAAAGATGAGAGAAATCCACCCCAAGGCCCAATCTATGGCGCAAAGTTACCATAGGATACCGTCAGGCTGCAACACGGGTTCTAACTTGATCAACACGACCCGTGCCAGGGTCTAGAGAGTAGCAAAATTGGAAGAAATCTCCACCACGACTCGTGTCAAGTCACCACAGACAGTGGTGTAGGTGACACGGACCGTGGTGGGATGAAACGGTCCGTGGTGAAAGGCTGTTATGGCGTTTTGACGTTTCAATTGCTCTTAATTGCTATATAAATGCTGCTACGGCTGTTTTGGCTGGTCATTCATTCCCATTCCTCATCATTCTCATTATCATATTCATCCATCCTTTCATCCATATTTCCATCCACATTCATCCATTGTGAAGATAGAGAGATTGGTTGAGTTTTAGGAGATCGGTTCTCAAGAATTGGAGAGAAGTGGAGGAGTAAAAGTCCACGCGGATCTACATTCAAGCAAGGATTGAAATCCAACTCGGTTTATTTCTCTTTCTTATAGTTTTCATGTATTTTAGTATAGATTTTCATATGTTTTGTTATTCGAACATGAGTATTGAGTAGTTTTCATAAGTTTAGGGGATAAACCCTTGTTAGTTGCTTTTATGGATTGAATTTCGTTGGATTGAACAAGTATGTTAATCTAGTTTGAATGAATTTTATTTATCCTTTGTTTATATATGTCATTGTTTTTGACAGGTCATCAAGAATATGGAATTAGATTGTTGAGTGAAGTACCGAACGGAGAAATTCGATAATCGGAACCCTTAGGATTAAACTAGTTTATGAAGTGAACTAGAGACAGAATACTTTGTAACTAGGGGTCATTGGATAATTTGATATTTAACTTAGATAAAATTGAGACAATAAAGAGTCCAATAGATCAATTTTACTAAGCACTCCGTTTCATTGCGAAAAGCTCGTTACGAAAGACATTATGCGATTATCGACCCTAAAATGTACAAAATTAGTGACATGCATGTTCAATCCACTTGTTTGATTCATAGAGTGACTCAGGTTTTATCCCCTGAACGCTTTTCTCATATTGATTTCATCTTGTAAATTGTGTGAATATTTGCTTGTTTTGAGCCTTTTTAGCAATAAGAAATAGATTTAGTTAATTCAAAATAAATCCCGATTGGCTTAGCAATCACATAGGAAGCTAGTTTAGTGTGTAGTTAGCAAAGTCCCTGTGGGATCGACCTTGATATTTGCTACACGTACACCCGTGCACTTGCGGCGTATCAAGTTTTTGGCGCCGTTGCCCGGGACTTTGTCCCTAGCCGCCACCGAACGAATATCCTTAGATTGACTAGATCATTTGAGCAACACCATCACCACATTTGATCAACTTGCTAGTCAATTTGTTGCGAAATACTTTCTGCCTAGCAAGTTGACAAGCCTAAGGAACCAAATCTCCACATTCGCTCAAGAGCCGAGAGAGAGCTTCTACGATGCATGGGAGAGGTTCAAGGACCTCATGAGGCAATGCCCCCAACATGGATTCGAGCCTTGGGTGTCGATTCAAGCGTTCTACAACAGAGTGGATGACAATTTGAGGGCCAACATATTGGCAGCAGCGGGAGGAGACATCATGAGCAAGACCGTGGAAGAGCTCCATGAACTCATCGAGCAAATTTCTGTGAATAGCTACCAATGGTCTAAGCCCCGTTCCACACGAACGGGAGGTAAGTATGAGGTAGATGCTATCACTCTTTTATCCGCTAAATTAGATGCATTAACTGAAAAGATGGATAAAATGAATGTGAATGCTACCCCTTCCCCTCAAGTTCAATGTGCTTCTTATCATTCGAATGAGCATGAGACCTTATTTTGTCCAAACGAGATGGGTAGTGGAGATCCTAATGAACAAGCCAATTATATTGGTAACCCGAATGCTTACCACCCGGGTTTGAGAAATCACCCGAATTTTTCCTACCGGAATAATAATCATTTAGGTGCCCATCAAGGACAAGGACAAAGACCTCCCCAAGGACAAGGCCAATCTTCATCTCAAGACCTAAAGAATGTAGAGGCCATGTTAGACACTCTCATTCAGACCCAACAAAGGCAATTTGAGCACCTAAAGAGGCAAGATGAGGTTATAAAAGCTTTGGCCACTAGAGTAGAATTGTTGACTACCCATAACCATATGCTTGAAACCCAAATTGCCAACCAAGCTAGCACTTCTACCCCTCCTTCGGGATCGTTTCCCGAACAGCCCATTCCTAACCCTAATGCCCAATGTAATGCCATTATTTTGAGGAGTGGGACACAATATGAGGGACCTAACATGCCAAATGTTAAGCATGAGGGGGTTGCCGTTGTGAAAGAGGTTGAGAAGTCTAGTGAAAAAGTTGATGGGATTGAGAAAGAGAAAGACCTTGAGAGTAAGCCTTCAAAAGAGAACACCGAAACCTGACCTTCATCTTCCCCTAGAGTTTACCAACCACCGCTTCCTTTTCCTCAAAGATATCTTAAGGCTAAATTTGATGCAAAATTCGGCAAGTTCTTTAATATGTTAAAGCAATTAAATGTGAATGTGTCGTTTTTAGATGCTTTATCTCAAATGCCTTTGTATGCGAAGCTTTTGAAAGAAATCCTCTCTAAAAAGAGGAAAATTGATGAAATTGATGAAGTTGCATTGACTGAAGAGTGTAGTTCCATGGTTCTTAACAAACTTACTCCTAAGCTTAAGGACCCGGGGAGCTTTAATATCCCATGTGGCCTAGGTAGTTTAACCGTTGACCGAGCTTTGTGTGATATGGGTTCTAGTGTAAGCTTAATGCCCTACTCCTTGTATGAACGGTTGAACCTAGGAGAGTTGAGACCTACTACCATGTCATTGCAAATGGTGGATCGTTCTATTAAGTACTGTAACGTGATTTTTGTACCCCGGTTTTGTTTATCGTTCTTTCTCCAAGAGCTAGGGGCCTTGGCTATGGTAGTCTGACTTTAGGTAAGGTTTAAGGATCACTGGACGTAAGAGGTTTAGGTAAGGATCGCACAAAGCGGAACACAAACACGACTAAGGTTCAGTAAAAAAGGGAACTATGGGTGTCGGGAGACTTCGGGATGTAGACGGTAATTAGGACAAAGGTTTTGTAATTAGGAAGCAATAAATCGATGGAATCAAATGACAGTCCCGTTAGAATGACCCACCAAATCCCCTTTTTCAAGGCAATTCGGATTAACTTCCTACAAGTCCTCCATGGACCCGGAGGGTAGAATGAACGGGACTCTCTAGTTAACCTCCTTCCACTCTCGTGGGTGAGCATTAACTATCCTAATTCCCACCTTCCAACAAGTGTTGGATGTTTTTCGAGAGCTTTCGATCTCGAATACATCCCACTGGAAAGAAGGGTAGGATTAAGAAATTGACTCCACAGCGAATTACCTCCTAAATTACTAACCAAATCCAAATCAACCTTTCACATCCCTAGTTCCTCCCTAACCCATAAAACTTCTAGCCTCTAATCATCTCAACTATCACTATAGCAATAATAACTATGTTAATCATGCTTTTAAAACAGGGAATAAAGACAATCAAGCAACAACTAACAACAATCTAGCAACAACAATTACTAAACAACAAAAAAAAAAGATTGTAAAGTAAATTAATGAATTAAAAAGAGTAAGGGTAAGAAATGCTCATTGATTTGATGCCGAAGGGAAGATAATCCAGGATAATAAGAAATCCAAGCTCCAATAATAAGATAAATCTTCAGAACTTCAATAGAATCCAACCAAATCCACAGCAAAATGCAACGACCAAGTGTAATTACTCACTAATCACTAAGAATCTTCACTAATCTCTCTCTAATTTTGAAGCTAACTGTTGAAATTACAATGTAAAAGCTGCTCCCTCACCTAATCGAGCCTAAGGAATATATATAACTAAAGTTAGTTACCCAAAACACAGCACTTTGTATAACAGAAATTTCAGAATCCCGAAGGGGGCCGCAGGTGCGGTCTTCTAAAATCATGGCGATTTCTGACTTCTCCCTTCGCAAGACCGTGGGTGCGGTCTAGGGGACCGTAGCTGCGGTCCCTCTAGGGTAGACTTCTTCCTTGGGTGACCGCCGCAGCTGCTGTCCACAGGACCGTAGCTGCGGTCATGGTTGTTAAAATCGCGATCCGGATCGTAGGATCGTACGATCCTACGATCCAAAAATGATCAAACGATCCAACTCGTTCCTGGATCGCTACCTTGTTAGGATCGTACCAGGATCGGACCAGGATCGGTCAGGATCGGCCAGGATCGGTAGGATCGACCAAGATTGGTAGGATCGACTCGATCCTAACTATAGCCAATTTTTGTTAAAATGGTCACAATCTCCCTAAAATCGGTTAGGATCGTACCAGACTCGGTTAGGATCGTATTAGGATCGGTGAAAATCATGGCTTTTTGTACAATTTTTGAAAAATAATGTTTTTTTTAGGGAAACTTCAAGTCACTTATAACAATTTCATTTTGTTTGTAGAATCTTACGATCCTCGATCCGATCCTACGATCTCGATTCTAAGGACCCCTATCGATCCTAACTAGAATCCCGATCCTGACAACCTTGGCTGCGGTCCTCCTCGGTTGGCTTGTACACTCTTCTTTACTTCGCCTTTGCCCCGGTCGAGACTCGGGTTTTCCCAAAAATGGTTCTAAAATGTCCCTTTTTACCACATTTTGAGTAAAAACTCCAAAATCTACAAAATAACCAAAAACACATTAAAAGTTACGAAATTAAAACACGAAACGAGTCAAAAGCCTAAGAATTAAGGCGCCATTTAGACACAAAATTGGGTCTAAACACCCCCCACACTTATTAAACTTTTGCTCGTTCCGAGCAAAGCAAAGCAAAAACAAGTAAGAAAAAACTAAACACCAACTCCTTTGTCATGGGAGGAAACGAGTGCATTTAGCGTATGCACCAAGCCCTTTGAACCCCCCGGCAGCCCGGGTGAACGAGATGGACTCGCGAGGGTTTGTAGCGGCTATGCGCACAAAAGCCAAGGAAAAAGGAATAAGAGGAAGTGAAAGCAAAGCGAAAAAGAGAAGAAAAACAAAGGCCTTGACTCAAAGAGTCTTAAAAGTCTAGAATGGAAAACGTCATTAAACATCTAAAAGAAACCGTTATGAGAGTCTCGTAAGCACCTACCCTAAACAATAGCCAATCTTTAAGATTTTCGATGCCCTACACCTAATGCCAAGTGAAACCCCGCGTGAACAAGTGCAGCTGGGTTCCAATCAATCCCGGGAGACTCTAAAGGCTCGTGTCCGAACTCAAAAAGAAAAGAACGAACAAGGGAAAGAAAAAGGGGTTGCCTTTCCTCACATTTGATCGCCCTCGGCTTTGTGAGGGCCGTAGGTGATGCAAGGAGAGGCCCCACGCTTTTGAGAACACAGAAAGCTCTTTTTGGGGTTGGGTTTTCCCAACGAGGTTTTTAGAAGTCGAGTCCAGCTTTGCGGGAGTTACACGGCCCAATATTTGGGGTCTACCCTCCCAACACAGTCTTTTTCATTCACAACTCCGTCGAAGATTCGATATGGGAGATGTTTAAGGGATATTAGCGCCGTACCGCTAATACTGGGCCTGTGTAGGTCGACTAGCTTTATGGTGGTTTAATGTCGTAAAGCCGACTCTCCCCACTTAATCAGGTTATTAAAGCTTTTCTTCCTTCTTAACTTTTTGCTTTTGCTTTTTTCTACTTTGCTTTGGCTTTTTCTTTGAATAGGAAAGGGGAACGAGCCCGGACACAAACCCTTAGAAACTCCCGATTTCAACTAGAATGTGAAAATGATCGGGGGTCTCACTAGACACTCAATGCAAGACATCTAAAGAGATAGGTCATGACTAGAGCTCGAGATAGGGTCGAAACGCTCAAACCGGTTTCTTTTAAAGAAGTTTAAGAACGACTTCTCAATTTCGACAACAAGATTCAAGAAACAAGGCCAAACAAAGCGAAAAGAAAACAAAAGAAAAGCTGTTAAAAAGGCTTTCACTTCTCTTTTTACTCCTTTTTCAAACAAAAAATTTCAAAATTTTAGGTAAAAACTACGAAAAGCAAACAAAAAAAAAAACAATTAGGTGATCTACCCTTAAGCAAAAAAAACTGCCCCCCCCCCCCACACACTTAAAACGTCACAAGGTCCTCATTGTGAGAGGGTGTCACATGAAAAGGGTAGAGAACCTAGAGAAACAAACAAGGAAAACAACAAAACAACAACTGGTGGCGGCCCGAGCCCACACGGCTCCAACAACAAGATCATCCCAACATAGACATTCAAAGGGGTTTGCCACCCAAAACAAAATCAAGCAGGCAACGGATCAAAGGGTAAATCACATAAGAGTGAGTAAGGTGGAAAGATAGTACCTCGTGTTCTTCATGAGCATTCAAATCTTGATCCGAAGTCGTCATTTAGTGGATTGAAATGATTGTTAGAGCAAAGGACGACCTTATAAACGGCAAAAAAAAACACATGTTGGATCGAAAACTAACTCAGAAATAAAGCTATCCAAGCAAACAAAAAAAGAAATTAAGAAGAAAAGAAAAACTATATACAATACGAACATTGACACTTGTAGACCTTATCCCCGAATCTCACTCATTGAGGCGGGAAACAAGGGTGAAACACAACTCAAAATGACCAACAACCTTCATTCATTTCATTGAAAGAAAACATTGCATACAAGCCAACACAACCGACCAGTTCCCAAAATACAAACTGCTACCAACACAAACCAGCCTTGCCCAAAATACAATCAAAACAAACCAAAATAACCACCACAAGCCAAATCTGAACACCCGGAGATCAAAACCAAAATAAGCCAGCAAACTTGAGACGCTAGCACGCAGAACCACAAAGCTTCATTCCCCCGTCCAAACTCCCCGATGAGGCACCCCCCCCCCCTCATACTATACATTTTACAAAATAAAATATCAATGAAAAAAATCAAGTAGGGGGTGGGGACACTTACAACCGGTCCCTCAAGCGGACCCTCCCAGAGGAGGTGGAAAGAAAGACGGGTAATAGGGATTCTTATACTCTGGAGGTGCTGGAATATGACCCTGAACAGTGTAATGGTAAAACCCCCAGTCTCGGAAGAATTGGTTCTGTTGGTGAAAATACTCATCATGTCGGTGTAGGTGCTGTTGGATGTTCAAAATCTCCTTCTGCTGATCCTTTAGCAACTTCACTTGAGAACGAATAAGTTTGTTCTGCTCACGAACTTTAGTGCCCAAACTCTTGATCGAAGCAACCAATTGTTCCAGCTTGTTATCCTTTGCCGAGCTCTCCGGAACCTCTTCTTGATCACTTTCCTCGAACTCTTCTAACAGACAAGAAATAGGGATAGGCACACCACCGATTTTCCTTGGCCAACCATAGTATTGCCTGCACGACCAATTGTCCTCAGTTGCAATATCGAGCCACTTTTCAGCATTTTCTGTATCGAGAGGAATGTGGGTCCTTTTATCATCGTAGCCATGATGATAAACAGTGCCTACTTGGCGCTCAGAGAGTATCTTCATTTGGATCAACAAATCCTTATCAATGGGAATCGGTATATAGCGTGGTTTCCACTTCTGAAGATAATACCCAAAGTTTTGTTTCCGAAGGAAGTAACAAATGATATGGCCCATCCCCAAATTAGCTAGGTTGTCCGACCTATTCATTTTCCAAAGCCAATATAAGATGCACGAGCCTAAGTTCACTCGGCGCCCCTTCAAGGTGTTGTAAATTATAAAGAGATCCTCCTTAAGAACAACTGAGCATGCCTCATCTCGCCCAAAGATGGAATTAGCTATCACCAAGTGAAATAGACGGACGACAGGATTACAGAAATCACATGCTCGAGCATCTTCTGGGAAATAAACTTTCACACAGTCTTCCTCATAGTCAACCGGTACTCTTCTCCAGCAAGTTAGTTTCTTCCATACTTCTTGTTCGTCGAAATCCTCGCACTCCCAAAAGTACACCCCATCTTCTGGTAATTCCAAAGCTTTGCAGAACCCCTGGACAGAACAATCTACCTCCTTTCCATCCACCCTATAGTTGAACATAGTCTGAGGATACCTATCGGTGAAGACTTGAATCGAGCTCATGAACTCCAACAGAGGTTGGTCCACGATTGGTTCCTTGATGTTGAGGAGTGCGCCCCATCCCAGTGTTCGAGTGAGAAGGTCAAAACTAGACTGACAACGAAGGGTAGTAATTGCTTCATCGGTGCAAATCTCTGGAGCATAGATCTTTCATTCTTGGAGATCCTGATAACGAGTTTTATGTGCCTCCCAACGAAAGGCAACTCTAGTACGAAGGCAGCTTCTAATGAAGGTAGTTGGCTGGGTTCTTCTCAATTCGAGAGAAGATGACAGGAGGGGTGTTGAGGGAGAAGGATTACTAGGTCGAGCTCTCTTTGGTCTCCCCATTTTATGCAAGAATCGAAAATCCAAAGCCCAAGTAGAGGACATATGCACAATAAATTCACCTAAGTTTAGCAAGAAAGTGAACTCTAATGCACAAAAGAGCAAGGAATACCTGAGTTGAAGACTTAGGACACCTCCTCTGCCATTTTCGAACCTCCTCAAAGAACAAACCCAAGTTTTGAACTTCTAGAAATCCTCCAAGGGTGCGAAAGAGATGAACCACACAGCTAGGGTTCACAAATTATGCGAAAATGGAGTGGGAAGGAGGAATTTGTGAGAAATTTGAAGAGATTGGGATGATTTTTGGGTTTTAGGGTTTGGGGGGAATTTTTGAGTGTGTGAGTGAGGGAGGAAATGAGGGAAAATGAAAGAGAGAGGGGGTTTAAACCCCGACAATTTTCGCAGTTTATGACAGACCGCAGGTGCGGTCAGGGTGACCGCAGGTGCGGTCTCCGTCTGGAGACGCCCTGTGAAGGAGAAATTATTCTGGAGACCGTAGGTGCGATCACAGGCACCGCAGGTGTGGTCTTCACCTGGTCTTCACAAATTCCATTGATTTAAACACAAGGACCGTACCTGCGGTCTTGGGCACCGCAGGTGCGGTCTTCTCCTGGACATACCCTGCACCTACAAGACTAAAAAAAACTCGAAAATAATGTTAAGTCCTAAAATTCTACTCTCCTTATTGTCATCCATCTTTTCTTATACACTCAACACTATATTCAAACGACTTCCAATATTTCAAACCTCGATAAAACTCTTTCTCCTCAAATCTTTTCTCACACTCAAAATCTTTTCATGTTCTCAAAAATTCCTCTCTTTTCTATCTCTTTTGTTTTTCTAAGACTTTTCCCCATTTTTTTCCTTTTTTTTTAATACTCAAGCAATAATAGAAAGAAGAAGAAAAAAAGAAAAATAAAAGGGACAAAAGAAATTATCAAGGAAAGGGAAAATAACTAGTACCTCCCGGTTGCTTGTTTTAGGTCCTAGCTCGACCTATCCAATCTGTTCAACTATTGAAGTCAGCGAGGAACACCACAACCGTCCCCGCGTATTCCTCTTCCATGATGTACGACTTAATCTTCGATGAATTGACCTTGAAACAATCTCCATTCTCATTCTTAAGTTCAACCACTCCGGCAGGAAGGATTCTCACGATTTCGAAAGGCCCCGACCATCTCGATCTTAGCTTGCCGGAAAAGAGTTTGACCCTCGAATTGAAGATAAAAACTCTATCGCCAACCACAAAGTCACGATGGTTCAATCTTTTATCATGCCATACCTTGGTTCGCTCCTTGTAGATCTTATTGTTCTCATAAGAGTGACGTCTCAATTCCTCGAGCTCCTCTAATTGGAATAACCGACTTGCCCCGGCCGCCTTGAGGTCGTAGTTCATCTTCTTGATTGCCCACATTGTCTTGTGCTCTAGATCTACGGGAAAATGACACGTTTTCCTGTAGACAAGGCGGTACGGAGTTGTCCCAATTGGTGTTTTGAAAGCGGTGCGATATGCCCACAAAACATCATCTAATTTCTCAGACCAATCTCTTCGCGAGGAATTAACTGTCTTCTCCAAAATTTCATTGATAGCACGATTAGAGATCTCCACTTGGCCTTGTGTTTGAGGATGATAAAGGAGTCCTCTTTTGTGATTGATACCGTACTTTGCTAAGAGGGACTCAAACCTTTTCTCAATAAAATGAGATCCATTGTTGCTAATGATAACCCTTGGAATTCCAAATCTTGGGAAAATCACTCTCTTCAAAAACCTCGACACGGACTTTCTGTCGCATCTCACGCATGGGATTGCTTCAACCCATTTCGACACATAGTCTACCACCACAAGGATGTATTGATGACCCTTGGATGCCGAAAAAGGACCCATAAAATCCAACCCCCATACATCGAAAACCTCCACCTCGAGAATGAAATTCAACGGTTTCTCATTTTTCCGGGAAATGTTCCCGGGCCTTTGGCATTTTTGTCACATGACTTGACATGAAGATAGACATCTCGAAAGAGGGTCGGCCACCAATAACCGGCTTGTAGGACTCTCACGGCCGTCTTTTGAGATCCACCATGACCTCCAACCGGGAACTAAAGGCAATGTGTCAACACAGACTTTACTTCATTCTCGGGTAAGCATCCTCTATACATTCCGTCATTACATAGACGGAACGAGAACGGATCATCCCAAAAGAAATGCTTCACGTTCATGGAAAAACTTCTTCTTTTGATGCGAAGTCAAATTTTTAGGAATTACTTCACTGGACAAGTAGTTGATGATATCGGCGTACCATGGGTAAGAATACTTGACGGACATAAGGTGTTCATCCGGAAAGGAATCTACGATGGGTTGAGTATCATCTAACTCAACAAGGATCCTCGATAGGTGGTCGGCTATAACATTTTTGGTCCCGGCCTTGTCTCGAATCTCTAGATCAAACTCTTGCATAAGCAAAACCCAACGAATGAGTCTCGGCTTGGTTTTTTCTTCCCCATCAAGAACTTGATTACGTCATGATCCGTGTAGACAACAACCTTGGAAAACATGAGATATTGTCGAAATTTTTTAAGAGCAAAGATAATGGCCAAGAGTTCCTTTTTCGTGGTTGTATAGTTTTTCTGAGCACTATCAAGCGCGTGGCTTGCATAATAGATAACCCGCGACTTCCTCTCCTTAGTTTGAGCTAGACATGCCCCGATTGCGAAATCACTCGTGTCGGCCATGATCTCAAAAGGCAATGTCCAATCAGGAGGTTGGACTACCGGTGCGGATATCAATTCTTGCTTCAACCTGAAAAAGGACTCCAAACACTCATCAGTAAATAAGAATGGGGCATCCTTGCACAAGAGGTCAGTTAAGGGTCGAGCGATTTTGGAAAAGTCCTTGACGAACCGGCGGTAAAAGCCGGCATGGCCAAGGAAACTACGCACCCCTTTAACAGAAACTGGGGGTGGTAGGCGCTCAATCACCTCAACTTTCGCCTTGTCTACTTCGATGCCCCTCGAAGATACTAAATGCCCCAATATAATACCTTCTTCCACCATGAAATGACATTTTTCCCAATTCAGATTTAAGTCAACCTTCTCACAACGGATTAAAACTTTTTCCAAGTTAGCAAGGCAATCGTCAAAGGTGTTACCATAGACAGAAAAATCATCCATAAAGACTTCCATGCATTGCTCAATAAAGTCACTAAAGATAGCCATCATACAACGTTGAAACGTCCCGGGTGCATTACATAAACCAAATGGCATGCGTCTATATGCGAATGTATCGTATGGACAAGTGAAAGTAGTTTTCTCTTGGTGCGCAGCACCATAGGAATCTGAAAGAAACCTGAGTACCCATCTAAAAAGCAAAAATATGAATGACCCGCCAACCTCTCTAGCATTTGGTCTATGGAGGGGAGAGGGAAATGGTCTTTCTTAGTTACTTTGTTCAGCTGGCGGTAGTCAATGCACATCCGCCATCCCGTGACGGTTCGGGTACTAACTAGTTCTTTCTTTTCATTTTCTACAACTGTCATCCCACCCTTCTTTGGTACACACTGAACCGGGCTTACCCATTCGCTATTGGCGATGGGGAAGATGATTTCAGCAGCTAACAATTTAACTACTTCCTTCTTAACTACATCCTGCATATTAGGGTTCAGTCTACGCTGCGGTTGCCTAGTTGGTTTAGCATCTTCAAATAAATCAATGGAATGCATGCAAATGGATGGGGACATACCCTTCAAATCCTCTATCTTATAACCTAAAGCACCCCTATGCTTCCTCAACAAATTAAGCAATTTAGACAATTGAGGATCATGCAACTTGGGATTCATAATAATAGGCAAAGATTTTTCATCATCCAAGAAAGCATATTGCAAAGAAGGGGGTAAAGGTTTAAGCTCTAAAGGAGAAATAAAAGATTTAACTTGTGAAGAAGACATACCCTTGCAGATCACCTCTTATATCTCCATACACTCAACATGAGGCTCGTCAATGGTAATCTCCTCATGCATTAGTGATGAATCAAGAAGGTTGGTGAAGAATGTAACATCGGTGTCGTCGGTCTCAAATTGGAAAGACTCCAATAAACAAGCTCCCAAAGGGTCATCGCAAGTGGACTCAAGAAGATGAGACTCCTCAAGATATTCATCAACTAGCACTTCCATTATGTCGATGGCATAGCATGAATCCCCATACGAGGGATTTTTCAAGGACCCTTCGAGGTTAAAAATAATACTTTCATCACCGACATTTAATGACATGCTCCCGTATTTAACATTTATTATCACACCGGCTGTGGCAAGGAATGGCCTCCCCAAAATGATAGGAATATTGTGGTCTTCCTTCATCTCTAAAATCACGAAATCACAAGGTATTAAGAATCTACCTACTTGAACGGGAATATCCTCCAAAATGCCCATGGGTCTTCGCACGGAGCGATCGGCCAATTGAAGAAGATTGATGGTCGCAGGAGTCAAATCATCAAGATTCAACTTCTTTCATATAGAATAGGGCATGACACTCACGCTAGCCCCTAGATCACAAAGAGCGTAACCAATCCGCATGTCACCGATGGTGCAAGGAATAGAGAAACTTCCGGGATCCGCTAACTTCTCTGGAGTTTTGTTGTCAATAATAGCGCTACAATCAGCAGTCAAGTGGATAGTTGATTTTTCTTGAATCCTCCTTTTGCTAGTAAGAAGCTCCTTCAAATGCTTCTTGAAAGATGGAACCTCGGAGATAGCATCCAAAAATGGAATGTTCACTTGGAGCTTCTTGAGCATCTCAATGAATTTCGAGAACTTTGCATTGGACTTGGGTTTTGCCAACCGTTCAGGAAAAGGTACTGGTGGTAGCTTCGGTTTCTCAATGACTTGGATCAGTTCCTCTTCCACCACTACTCCTTTTCCTTTCCTTATTTCTCTATCTCTTCACTCTCTTTCCTAGATTCGTCCAACTCTTCCTCATGTACTTCCTCATCTCCCTCAACCAAGACAAACTCACTCTCCTGTTTCTCCATCCAATCCTCCTCCTCCGTAATATCCACCATGTCACCCTCTTTTCCCCCCAAAGCATCTTCCTCCACCAACTTATGACCTTCAATCTCCCTACCACTCCTCAAAGTAATAGCATTCAATTGCTCCTTAGGGTTTGGTTGGGGTTGGCTAGGAAGGGATTGAATAGGCTTAGTTTGTTGCAACATTTGAGCAAATTACAACTCCAAATTCTTGATGCGTGCATGATCTCTATCTTGAGTTAGAGAGATCTTTTGTAGAATTTGCTCGATAGAGAATTCTTGTTGAGGTGGTTTGGGTACTTGGGAAGTTTGACCGTGGTGAGGATTTTGTTGATATTGGCGGCGGTTTGATTTTGGAAGCCGGGAGGTGGATTATGGTTTCGCGGAGCTTGTTGGTTGTAAGCATAATTTTCTCGAGGACGAGTTGGGTTTTGTGTGGAATATGACAGGTTATTGTTTGGGTAGATGGCTTGGACTTGCTCGACTTGATACTCCTCACATTGTTGTAATGAATGCGACCCTCCACAAAAATCACATATAAGAGTTCTGACATCTGGAATGAGCATAGGTACTTCTTGATTCGCCTTCACTTGCCTCGTGGTCTCCTCCAAGGCCTTCTTTTGCTGCATCTCCAACATGACATTCATGAGAAACTTGATCGTAGGATTGCTCTCCAAAGAAGGACCTCCATCTTTCGGACCTCGACCGCCTCCCCAATGTGGAGAGTTTTGAGAGAGCTCATGAAGGAATACATTTGCTTCATCCGCCGTCTTCTTAAGAAACATGCCTCCTGAGGCATGGTCAATGGATTCTCGCAGGGAACTGCACAAGCCCGAATAAAAATGATGCAATAGTAGCCAATCCTCCAAATTGTGATGAGGACACCTCCGTTGGAGACCCTTGAATCTCCCCCATGCTTC
This sequence comes from Portulaca oleracea, assembly GCA_029582165.1. Classification (NCBI taxonomy): domain Eukaryota; kingdom Viridiplantae; phylum Streptophyta; class Magnoliopsida; order Caryophyllales; family Portulacaceae; genus Portulaca; species Portulaca oleracea. The sequence goes on from CM055878.1 coordinate 24,519,125, forward strand.
AAACAATGACTCACCGGACTCTTATTGAAAGCTCATAATAGCTTGCCTCAACTGACACGTCTCATCATTGGGAAAGAACCGCTGAAGGAAATCACGACTGAGGGCATCCCATGTGGAGTAGGTTCCCGGCGGACATGTGTTAAGCCATAATAACGCTTTCCCTTTTAGAGTAAAAGGGAAAAATTTCAGATTCATGTACTTGGCGCAGACTCCGTTCATTTGCACGAAGCCAATACACTGCTCGAATCTGTTGATATGATCGATATGATTTTCGTGCTCTCCTCCATGATACCGAGTGTTCTCAAATATTTCCAGCAAATACGGCTTGAACTCAAACGATTCATTCGGTGGTAATGTGGGTAGTACTATTGGATCGCCTCCCGTACCCGACGATGGAAGCGAATATGATGCTAGGGTACGAGGTGGACTTGCTTCTCCTCCATCCATTGAAATTTAGACTCTATCTTGCTCCCTTTGTCACCTTTCCCGTCTTGAACTAGGGTTAGCCTTGCGAATTATACTTTCCGGGTTCGGAATAGTGGGAGTTTTAGGCGTTCGGCCTCGTCGAGATCGGGTCTTCATGTACAAAAAGAAACAAAATCAAATTCCCAACAACCAAGGATATTAAGTCTCCAGCATTTGAAACAACCTAAAGACAAATAGCTAAGCTAGGTGCGCTTGCTCCCCGGCAACGGCGCCATTTTGTATAACGTGGTTTTTGTACCCCGGTTTTTTTTATCATTCTTTCTCGAGGAACTAGGGGCCTTGGCTATGGCAGTCTGACTTTAGGTAAGGTTTAAGGATCACTGGACGATAAGAGGTTTAGGTAAGGATCGCACAAAGCGGAACACAAACACAACTAAGGTTCAGTCAAAAAGGGAACTATGGGTGTCGGGAGACTTCGGGATGCAGACGGCAATTAGGACTAAGGTTTTGTAATTAGGAAGCAATAAATCGATGGAATCAAATGATTGTCCCGTTAGAACGACCCACCAAATCCCCTTTTTCAAGGCAATTCGGATTAACTTCCTACAAGTCCTCCATGGACCCGGAGGGTAGAATGAACGGGACTCTCTAGTTAACCTCCTTCCACTCTCGTGGGTGAGCATTAACTATCCTAATTCCCACCTTCCAACAAGTTTTGGATGTTTTTCGAGAGCTTTCGATCTCGAATATGTCCCACTGGAAAGAAGGGTAGGATTAGGAAATTGACTCCACAACGAATTACCTCCTAAATTACTAACTAAATCCAAATCAACCTTTCACATCCCTACTTCCTCCCTAACCCACCCATAAAACTTCTAGCCTCTAATCATCTCAACTATCACTATAGCAATAATAACTATGCTAATCATGCTTTTAAAACAGGGAATAAAGACAATCAAGCAACAACTAACAACAATCTAGCAACAACAATTACCAAACAACAAAAAAACAGAGATTGTAAAGTAAATTAATGAATTAAAAAGAGTAAGGGTAAGAAATGCTCATTGATTTGATGTCGAAGGGAAGATAATCCAGAATAATAAGAAATCCAAGCTCCAATAATAAGATAAATCTTCAGAACTTCAATAGAATCCAACCAAATCCACAGCAAAATGCAACGACCAAGTGTAATTACTCACTAATCACTAATAATCTTCACTAATGTCTCTCTAATTTTGAAGCTAAGTGTTGAAATTACAATGTAAAAGCTGCTCCCTCACCTAATCGAGCCTAAGGAATATATATAACTAAAGTTAGTTACCCAAAACACAACATTTTGTATAACAGAAATTTCAGAATCCCGAAGGGGACCGCAGGTGCGGTCTTCCAAAATCATGGCGATTTCTGACTTCTCCCTTCGCAAGACCGCGAGTGCGGTCTAGGGGACCGTAGCTGCGGTCCCTCTCGGGTACACTTCTTCCTTGCTTCATCATTGGGTGACCACCGCAGCTGCGGTCCTCCTCGGTTTGCTTGGACACTCTTCTTTACTTCGCCTTTGCCCCAGTCGAGACTCGGGAAACCTCGGGTTTTCCTAAAATGGCTCTAAAATGGCCCTTTTTACCACATTTTGAGTAAAAACTCCAAAATTTACAAAATAACCAAAAACGCATTAAAAGTTACGAAATTAAAACACGAAACGAGTCAAAAGCTTAAGAATTAAGGTGCTATTTAGACACAAAATTGAGTCTAAATAAGTACCCTAAGGGTATTTTGGAGGACTTTCCCCTTAAGGTGGGTGATTGCTATGTGCAGATTGATTTTGTCATTCTTGATATGCCCGAGGATTCTCGTACCCAAATCATTTTGGGTAGACCTTTTCTTGCTACCGTAGGGTGTGTCATAGAAGTACAATGTGGAAAGATGAAGTTTAGAATAGGGAACATGAACTAGAATTTGACTTATTCCGTGATGTTTTGTCATGAGAAGTTTCCCCTTGTTTTGGTGTTGATGTGCTATGTGAGAAAGATGAGCATGTTGATGGTTTGGTTTGTGAGAAACATGATGATTGTGTGGGTGATATTGAAGGTGAAAACATTGAGAAATCTCGTGACAATTTTGTTACAAATCCTTGCGGTTTATTATTTGATAAAGGCCATGAACTTGGCAATGCAAGGGTGGGGATAAAAGAAATTTTGCCCCCACCTAACATCGTCAAGAACGTGCCTTATACTTTTGACAAGGGTGTTTTCAATGAGTTTTTCAGGTTTAATGATGGTGATCCCTCCATTTCTGAAGGAGGTGATGAGTTTGACCCAAGCTGTAGGGTTAATTTGAAGATGTTTGGAGGTACTATGCAATGTGGAGCTACAAAAACCCTTGGCTATGGAGTTATGGACTATTCATTGGGTTGAGAGGTACCTTGTCTAGCTTAGGACAATAAACAAGCGCTTCTTGGGAGGCAACCCAAGCTTTTTCATTTTTATTTTCAATTTTAGGATTTTCTAGAATTTTTCCTCATTTTTCTAGATTTTTTAGGATTTTTCTTTGGTTTATTTTAATTTTCCTAGGATTTTTAGAAAATTTTCTCCTTTTTATTTTTTCTTTTTCTAGGATTTTCTAATGTTTTCATTTTTTTTTGATGTATTAGTTTTAGGAAAATAAAAAAATATAAAAAAACTGACATTTTGAAAAGAAAAAAAAAAAGAGAGGAAGAAAAAGAGTTTGAATAATAATGAGAGTAAGAAGAAATAAGAGATTGAGAGTGAGAGAGAGAAGAGGAAAAAAATGAAGGAGAAGAGGGCGCAGCTAGAAGGTTTCAAACCAAGATCTGCAGGCAATTCAAGTCCAGCACGGACCGTTATGATATCAGAACGGATCGTGTTACCTTCCAGAAACTCAGATTACCAGAGGTAAGCGCAACACGGGTCGTGGCATTTGGCCACGGATCGTGGTGGTATCACCACGGACCGTGGTGTATTACCACGGATCGTGGTGGTCCCCAGGCCTGTTTTTCTTTTGAAAATTGACCGACTTTTGTCTTATGTGCATATACCCGTTTGAGTTGGCCGAGAATTCAAGTCATTTGCAGCCTTCTTCTTCTTCCTTATTACTCATTCAACCTCTCTTCTTTTCCTCCATTACAATTCTTTCCTCTATTGTCATTTGCTTGTAACTCCTTTATTTCTCAACCATTTTCTTCCAAATTTCTTTCTTTCTTCTCCATTTCACCTTCACCTTCAGATCCCTACATCATTTCACCATTTCATTCAACCATTTTTTCTCTGTTCTTCTTCACTCACTTCCACCATTGTTGTAAAAGCTTGTAAGCTTTCATTTTTCTTTTTAGAATCACTTGTTCAAGGTATGTTTTCTTATTTTCTTTATTTCTTTACATATATTTTCTTTTATTTTCTTAGATATAGCCCCTGTTTTTGTTCGTTTGTATGTATATATGATAGTGGTTACATTTTTTTTTAGAGGCTTAATTATACTTAGTTCTCTGTTTAGTATTTTCATGTTTTAGTTGTAATCTTGTTGTCTAGGTCTTTGGTTTTCACCTATAGACATGTATTCTCTGTTTGTGGTTGATTTACTTAATGTGGTTAACATAGACCGTTGTTTTTGTTTGGTTAGTGTATGTGTGTGCTTACTTTGGTTCTCTGTTTTTGTTTTAGAGTAGCTAATTTAGTTTTAGTATAGTAATTTGCTGTTTAGTTTTAGGTTTTTGTAATTGGATTGCTTATTTAGCTAGATTAGTCTTTAGATTATAGTTAGCTTAATTTTAGATTTGAATACAGTAGCTTTTATATTTACATTTTCTATCGTTGGTTAGAGTAGCTTAAATTTTAATTTTCTACTTTTAGAATTTCTTTTGCAATAGGTTAGTTTTATTTTTAGCTTAATTGTGTGGTTCTTTAGTATTTTGGAGTCTTAGCTAGAATAGAGTCATTGTGTCAATATTTTTAGTTAGTGTTTTAGACTAATTAGAGTCTTTGTTCATGAGTTTAGGATTAGTATAGTTTATTTTATTAGCTTTACTTAGTTAGTTGGTTTTGCTTTAATGTACTCTATTTGTAAATAACTAACTTTTTAGTTTGTATGATTTTTGTATAAAGATGGTACGGACTTCTGGAGCTCTTGATCGCAGTGTATCACGGAAGAGGAAGGAGGGCGATACGGCTCGTAGAAAGCGACCGCAAACATCTGGCTCTGGGAGCATGCGAGGTAACAACCCCTTTCATTTTCGTAACCCTGATGACATAGCCCGCTACCAAGTCCTTAGTCAAAGAAAAATTATACCAACGAGATATTTAGATGAGCCCTTTTTAGAAACAACCAGTATGTTTCATGACATTACATGGTTGCTAGAAAATGGTTGGTTGCATAATTTTTCCATGATGAGGGAGCATACTTATCGTTCTTTAACTCTTGAATTTTTGAGCTCCCTCCATGTAGACTTAACTACGGTAAATGGTAGGATTCAATTTCGGTTTCTAGGAGCTAAACATATTTTCACATTAGTAGAGTTTGCTCAGGTTTATTTTCTTCCTGAAATCACCGATATCGAGCGGAGAACAATTCCTCTACGCTCGGCGATTTGGGACCGCGTTGACTGGTGGAGGTTCCTTACCACTAGGGAGGACTATGACCCTAGCAACTCTAAATGTACTTTTGTCCGTATCCCGGTTTTCCGGTATGCACAACGGATATTGTCTTGTGGCATGTTGGGGGGGGGGGGATAGTATGAACGTTATGGAGTTGCATGATCATTACATGTTGTGGGGTATGTATCATAACGAAGTAAATGTGAACCCTGCTGCTTTACTTGCTTCTCATTTTGCTCAGGTTGCTTCTCATGCTGCTGGTAATATTGTTGTTGGATGCCCGAACCATAGAGGCTATGCGCATGTGTAAAGTTAGGCCGGACGGGATTCATTGGGTTTATCCGAACCATGTTGTGGTGCATTTGCCCCATAATTTCTTAAGTATTGACTACGAGCCCAACATCCTTTTCCTTCAGGGAAATGAGGATGCCCAACCAGCTTCTCCACCGGCCCCTGCGGGTGGCAATGGTGATGATGATGATGAGGCGGATGAGTCTTCCTTTGCTGCAATGTTTGACTCTCTTGCGGCCGCCCAAACCTCTTTGCGGACTTATTGTGAATCCTAGTTTGCTTATCTTCGATCCTCCCAAACTAGGTTGGAAGAGAACTAAGCCCAAATTCTAGATCTTTTGCGTAATATGCAATAATGACATCCACACAACCCCTACCCTCCTCCTCCACCTCACTGACTTGTCCTGTTGTTCCCTTTTGTGCTCGGTAGTTCTTGTTTCATGCATTGAGGACAATGCTTTGTCCAAGCATGGGGGGGGGTTAACTTGAATAATTTGAGTCCTCATCTTTGTGTATATGATTTTATTTTTATTTTTTTTCTTTAATTTTTGTTTTCTTTTAGTTTGTTAGTTTTTGTTTTTGTTTTGTTTAGTTTAGTTTTTCTTTTTGATTTTTCTAGTTTTTAGCTATCATTTGTAAATCTTTTGCATCCACTTAGTTTTGCATTAGTTAATATCATATTAGATTTTATTTTCTTTCTTTTTCTTAGTTTTTAGTTTCTTATTTTGTAGTTTTTCATTTGACTTTTGATTTTTGTTTTTGAAAAACCAAAAAAATCAAAAATTTTCAAAAATTTTTAAATCCCGATCTCTGCTATGTGACTGAGTGGATTGCATTACTGAAGGAGCCCCGTGAAATCACATGGTGGACTGAGTGGTGGCATATCCCTGAATATGTGACACGCGACTCACGAAACGTATATGTGTTTATTGCCGGTTTAACACATATGACATACTACTTCCCGAAGCGGGTGCAGAGGCAAATGGGCCTACACCAAACCATCCCAGAACTATTGTGCGAAGCCCCCGAGTGCTTGATGCTTCATCGAGCCAACATAGAGTCGTGGCTGAAATATTAAGAGAAAAGGCCCACCATCGCGCCCCTTCGAAAGGGCACATGTCCCATTATGCTGACGTAAGCTATAAAGGATGACTGATCGCTGTTGTAGAATCGCACCGAGCCAGGGAAGCAAGAAGATAGCATGTGGCAATATCCGTGAAGGAGAGACTTGGTCCTCATACAGCAGCGAAGGACCGGTTGGGCCTAAAGGCCTCGGCAAAGGACGACTTGGTCCTAGAGTTGAAGGGCGAAAACAGTCTAGGAGAGGGTATCGTCCGAAGAACACAGAGGTTGGACTAAACAGTCAGAGAGACGGAGAGATAGATCCCAAGACTACTGGCGATGCAAGGAAAGTGAAAGAAGCTAGAACATGGAGAGAATAGAGGGAAACGAAGCTGCTTTAGCCTTTAAATAATCTTGTATTTAATTTTGAGTTTACTCAATAACAAGTGATGTACTTGTATTGTCCCTTAATGAAATAAAAGAGAAAAAACATTTTTCACAACCAATGTTCAATTGTTTCCTTGCGAATTTCGTCTTAATGAGCACTTATTAAATATAAACCCAAGTGTCTGACAATTGGTATTCCAGTTGCTTGGTTATATTACGCGTAATACCGCTTGAGCTGATCCAGGTTTGAGGGTTGAATCACATCTTCTTCATCCATAGTTGCAAGTCGGGCTGCTCCTCCAGGTAGGATGTCCTTAATCACATAAGGGCCTTTCCAATTAGGTACAAACTTCTCTCTTAGATCCTGTATGGGTGCCTCATCTCCTTAAGCACCAAATCGCCCACTTAAAGCATGCGATCCTTAACTCTTTTGTTGAAAGTGTGGGTAATCCTATTTTGATATACCTGTACATTGTGTAATGCTTTTAACCGCCTTTCATCTACCAACATCAATTCCTCAAACCTAGCTCACACCCACTCTGCCACTGACTCTTTGCCACTATTCGTAACGAAGGGATTGCTAGCTCGACGGGAAGGACTGCTTCCATCCCATAGACTAACGAATATGGAGTTGCTCTAGTAGCAGTCCGTATAGAGGTGTGTTATACCTATAGAGCGAACGGCGCTTATCCGCCAATCCTTATAAGTAACGACCATCTTCTTAATGATTCCCACCAATGGCTTGTTTGATGCCTCCACTGCTCCATTAGCTTGAGGTCTATAGGGTGAGGATCGGTGGTGTTGGATGTGATATGTGGTGAGCAGCGTCTCTACCTCCTTTCGAAAGTGGCTCCCATTGTCGTTGATGATCTCATGAGGTACCCCATATCTGCATATGGTGTTCCGAAGGGTGAACTTAGCCACTTACTTGGATGTGAGTTTGGTATAAGAGGTTGCCTCTACCCACTTAGTGAAGTAATCGATGACGACCAAGATGTATTCATGACCCCCGTTCCTGTAGGTGTATCTTGCCAATGATGTCGATACCCCATACTGAAAATGGCCATGGTGATGTCAGGGTAGTTAGATACGAAGGGGGTTGATGTTGCAGATTGGCATACTCTTGACATTTGTGGCACCTTCAGACGAAATCCAAACAACTTGCTTCCATGGCCGTCCAATGGTAACCTGCCCGTTGGATTTTCTTGGCCAACATATGCCCATTCATGAGAGGGGCACACTCTCCTCCATGTATACTAGCCATAACTTCTTCTGCAACTTTGGCATCCATACACAATAAGTTGATACCGGTGGCCGATTTTTTGTACAAGCGATCTTGGATTAAGCAGTATTTGTTGCTAAAGACCTGATTGCTCGTTGTCCTCGAACATCTAACTCGGCTAGGTATTCCCCTTTTCGCAGAAAGTTATATATGCCGTAAAACCACGCCTCAGCATTGACCTCTTAAATTTTCGCAGTGCTGCCACACGCGAGTTTAGAGTGTCGCTCCACTCTCAGAGGTAGCTGGAACGTGCCTACTTGGATTGATATCATTGAAAATAATTTAGCTAAAGCATTGACCAACTCGTTGTGATCCCTTGAAAGGTATTAAAAGCTGATCTTCTCAAACTGGTCGGCAAGTCCTAAGAGATTCTACTTGTATGCCATGAGACATTCATTTCGTACTTTCAATGCATTCTTAGCCTGATTGATGATGAGGCTAGAATCTCCAAAGACCTTGATATGGCGCATGCCTAGAGTTAGAGCAGCCTATAACCCTTTTATACATGCTTCGTATTCTGCAACATTATTAGTGGCATTAAAATCCAACTTTATAGACACATGAATATGTGCCCCTTCTGGTGAGATTAATAGGATACCTACTCCACAACCCATTTGATTGGAGACCCCATCAAAATACATTTCCCATGTGACTTCATCGGTGAGAAAGATGTCCTCATCTGGGAATTCCAAGTGAGTGCTTGGTGGTTCTCAGAATGGGAAGCAAACAGAAATCAGAGATGACTCCGCCTTTGATGGACTTTTGCGATAAGTATTGGAGATTGAACTCCGAAAGCATGACTACCCATCAAGCAATGCGATTGTTGATGGTGGGTTGTTCAATGATAAATTTGATGGGGTTGCTTTCAGCTATGACATACACGGTGTGAGGAAGTATGTAATGCCTCAGTTTCTTAGTGGCCCATATATACCCAAGCAAGGGCCATCTTTTCTATGTCAGCATACCGGCTTTTATATTCTAGGAATTTCTTGCTCAAGTAATAGATGATGCTCTCTTGACCTTTTATCTTTTGTGCCAGCACAGTGCCCATTGCGGAGTTAGTTACTGTAAGATAAAGGAGGAGAGGCCCATCTAGTACTGGCGACATGAGGACTGGTGGATGTTACAAATATTCCTTGATCTTGTCGAAAGCTGCTTGGCACTGGTCGTCTCACTCTATCTCGCTCCCCCTTTTCAACTTCTTAAATAAAGGCTCATAAGTTATAGTGAGCCTGGAGATGAATCTGCTGATGTACTGGACTCGCCCCAAAAATCCCCTTATCTCCTTCTCTGTTTTGGGCGGTTTCAAGTCCTGAATGGCCTTTATTTTTTAGGGATCCACTTCGATACCTAGTTGGCTGACCACGTAGCCTAACAGCTTCCCAGGGGTGACCCCAAAAGTGTACTTTGCTGGGTTAAGTCGCATCTTGTATTTGCGAAACCGGAGGAAGCATCATGAGGTCAGAACATGCTCCTCCCTTGTTCTAGACTTGAAGATCATATCGTCTACGTAAACCTCTACTTCTTTGTGCATCATGTTGTGGAGCAGGGTATTAGCGGTCCTTCAGTATGTTGCACCGACATTCTTGAGGCTAAAGGGCATGACGACATAACAATATGTTCCCCACGGTGAGGTGAATGAGGTTTTCTCCATGTCTTCTTCTGCCATCTTGATTTGATTGTAACCAGCGTATCCATCCATGAAGGATAAAAGCTCATGTCCACAAGTGTTATCCACCAACACGTCAATGTGAGGTAATGGGAAACTATCCTTGGGATTGGCTTTGTTGAGGTCTCTAAAGTCCACACACATGCATACCTTTCCATCCTTCTTGGGTACTGGGACTATGTTAGCAATCCATTCAGGGTATTGGACTGCCTTAATGAACTTGGCATTGAGTTGTTTTATTACTTCCCCTTTAATTTTCTTTGCCCATTCCAGTTTGATCCTTCCGGCCTTCTGCCGGACCGGTTTTGCATTAGGGAGTAATGGTATAGTATGCTCTGCGATGTCTCTGTTAATCCCTAGCATGTCCTCACAAGACCAAGCGAACACATCTGCGAATTCTTTGAGAAGCTCAGTGAATGCTAATTGTTCCTCTCTCGTTAGCGAGCCACCCAACTTCAACTCTCGAGGTTGTTCTTCCGTACCCACATTTATGCTGATGGTGTCCTCTAACATCGCCATTTTGTGCTCAGATTCATTAGAAGGTTCATTTAAGGGTTCATTAATTCAAGATTATTGTTGTCGCAACAGTTCAGGGAAGGGGAAGAAGAATCAGAGTAAGCAGAAATGTTTATCTTATTGAATGCAAAAAGAAGTACATCGCCAGTAGACTCGAAGCTTGCCCTGCCCGACTCAAGACTTTTCGGACCCAACTCTATGACCTTAAGAACAGACTCTCCTACAGACAGAATGAAACTATTTTTTTCAGCATCAACCCATGAGACCGCATTAGCTCCTCCATCTTCAACAATCATAAGACTTGGATCGAACCCTAGGTTAGACAGTGCAGCGACAACAACATCGACCTCAGACTTCTCTTGTGCCGCTTCCTGTCCGAACAACATGCCAAATATGTCACTTCAAGTGAGATGAGTCCACTCTAATGGTGGTTGTTTATCTCGAGCGGGGATGAAAACAATCACTACAAGAAGGTCTAAAAAATAAGAACGTTGTGAACGGTCTTAGTTAGGCTTGAATGGTCGCACTAGAGGGCGCGCGACCTTCCATTTGCAACCGTTCACGACGGTCGCGTCTGAAGGGTCGTTTGAGGGGTCGGGCGACCGTTCATGAACGGTTACAAAATTTTGTGACCGTTCAAGAACGGTCACAAATTTGCGACCGTTCAATTCAACGGTCACAAATTTGCGACCGTTCAATTCAACGGTCACAAATTTGTGACCGTTCAATTGAATGGTCACAAAATTTTCGAATCTTCTTTTTTTTTCAATCAAAATTATTCGGAAAAATAACCCAATTACAATCCAATCCAGAAATTGAAACTAGATCCAGAACAAGGGAGAAGGGAAAAATGAACATGAATCAAGCAACCCAACATATTAAACCCATAAACTTGAACATGAACATAAAAAATCAAATAAAACATTCACAGAAAATCAAGACAAACCCATAAATTAACCAAATAAGAAACAAGAAACGAGGAACAATCAACCCAGAGAATGTATTAGACTTTTGAAAGTGTCAAAATTCAGATATGATTACATGAACTTAAGATCCGAGATTACAAGATGTTAAACAAAAAAATTTTAATTAAACATGCGAAATTAAATTTAATCTAAACCCTAAACCTAAAAATGAAATCTTTCACACCATCTACACCTTCTTCGACTTCTCTACTCCCTTTTTATACTTGAATTGCTCAATTCTTCCACAAAGCTCGACTGTTCGATCTGTTCCCTTGAACATTTAGATGGAGGCTCTCGATCTTGCTACTTTTGTGTTACATGTCGGGCTTCATATGACGAGAAAGAGAATGTGATAGAGATCGGTTTGAGTGTTTAGGGGCATGGAGAAGAGAAGAGTGAGAAAGAGAGGGAATTAGTGAGATTAGGGAGAATCGAGAAAGAGAGAGATGAGGAAATTAGGGAATAGGAAGGGGGAGTTTTAATCTGACATTTAATAACAAACGCGCGACCGTTTAATTGAACGGTCGCAAAATTTGTGACCGTTCATTAAATGGTCACAAATTTATGATTCAAAATTTGTGACCGTTGAATTGCACGGTCGCAAATTTTGCGACCGTTCAATTGAACGGTCACAAATTGCGACCGTTCAGTGAATGGTTGCAAATGAACGGTCGCCTGGAAAAAAAATGTGACCGTTCATTAAACGGTCACAATGGACGGTCACGTCTGAGCGTCCATCTTGTAGTGAGTAGCCTTGTCAATGGAGCAGTCTTTGAAAATCTCCAACCAACTACCTGCACTCCCTGGCCTTTGAGGTAGATTGGTTCTGGGAAACCATAGTAAGGGAAGTCGTCCCCTTCCTTGACAAATTCCCCATTCAGAGTGAGAGGATAGAGTTTCACTTGGTACAGCGTTAGAGGATTGTCTATCCTTCTTCTTTTTTTTTTCTCAGTAATGGCCATCTTTGTGAGCTTGACCTCCTTGTCAGTCGGCTTATATCCTAAGCAACCTCTCCCCTTTTGCTTGAAGGTCTTCGTTATAGGGGGAATCTTGTTCTTCGTGTTCTTCTCTAGTGGCATCTCGGGAAAGTAGCCCTACTTCTTAATTATTGAGTGGACTTTGCGGTTTGAGTAGGGGTTGAAGTCGAATAAGGCTTCATCCTTGCTCAGTACCGCCCCTACTTTGAAGTTATGCAACTCTACCTCTGTAGCACTGTGCTCCACTTCCGGGGTCGGTTGGTTAAGAGTGAAGACAACATTGATGGGCTCTCTCGAAGATTGTGATCACTTGACCTTGGACCATCATCTTCACTTTCTAGTGCAGAGTGGATGCTATGAAGTTGCACTCATGGAGCCAAGGTGATAAGTGTATTTTACATATATGTCATCTAAGATTATTTTAAGTTAATTTAGGTGATTTTAGTTATGAATGTATTATTTTTATACCCGAATTATCTATTCTATGCTTGGTTGGAGTTTGGTATAGTTTTGTAGGAATTTGGAGCAATGTGGATCAAATCAAGCTCAAATACAAGTGTTGAATGAGATTTGATCACAAAAGATGAGAGAAATCCACCCCAAGGCCCAAGCTATGGCCCAAAGTTACCATAGGAGACCGTCAGGCTGCAACACGGGTTCTAACTTGATCAACACGACCCGTGCCAGGGACCAGAGAGTAGCAAAATTGGAAGAAATCTCCACCACGACTCGTGTCAAGTCACCACGGACAGTGGTGTAGGTGACACGGACCGTGGTGGGATGAAACGGTCCGTGGTGAAAGGCTGTTATGGCGTTTTGACGTTTCAATTGCTCTTAATTGCTATATAAATGCTGCTACAGCTGTTTTGGCTGGTCATTCATTCCCATTCCTCATCATTCTCATTATCATATTCATCCATCCTTTCATCCATATTTCCATCCACATTCATCCATTATGAAGATAGAGAGATTGGTTGAGTTTTAGGAGATCGGTTCTCAAGAATTGGAGAGAAGTGGAGGAGCAAAAGTCCACGCGGATCTACATTCAAGCAAGGATTGAAATCCAACTCGGTTTATTTCTCTTTCTTATAGTTTTCATGCATTTTAGTATAGATTTTCATATGTTTTGTTATTCGAACATGAGTAGTGAGTAGTTTTCATAAGTTTAGGGGATAAACCCTTGTTAGTTGCTTTTATGGATTGAATTTCGTTGGATTGAACAAGTATGTTAATCTAGTTTGAATGAATTTTAATTATCCTTTGTTTATATATGTCATTGTTTTTGACAGGCCATCAAGAATATGGAATTAGATTGTTGAGTGAAGTACCGAACGGAGAAATTCGATAATCGGAACCCTTAGGATTAAACTAGTTTATGAAGTGAACTAGAGACAGAAGACTTTGTAACTAGGGGTCATTGGATAATTTGATATTTAACTTAGATAAAATTTAGACAATAAAGAGTCCAATAGATCAATTTTACTAAGCAATCCGTTTCATTGCGAAAAGCTCGTTACGAAAGACATTATGCGATTATCGACCCTAAAATGTACAAAATTAGTGACATGCATGTTCAATCCACTTGTTTGATTCATAGAGTGACTCAGGTTTTATCCCCTGAACGCTTTTCTCATATTGATTTCATCTTGTAAATTGTGTGAATATTTGCTTGTTTTGAGCCTTTTTAGCAATAAGAAATAGAGTTAGTTAATTCAAAATAAATCCCGATCGGCTTAGCAATCACATAGGAAGCTAGTTTAGTGTGTAGTTAGCAAAGTCCCTGTGGGATCGACCTTGATATTTGCTACACGTACACCCGTGCACTTGCGGCGTATCAAGTTTTTGGCGCCGTTGCCTGGGACTTTGTCCCTAGCCGCCACCGAACGGATATCCTTATCTTGACTAGATCACTTGAGCAACACCATCACCACATTTGATCAACTTGCTAGTCAATTTGTGGCGAAATACTTTCTGCCTAGCAAGTTGACAAGCCTAAGGAACCAAATCTCCATATTCGCTCAAGAGCCGAGAGAGAGCTTTTACGATGCATGGGAGAGGTTCAAGGACCTCCTGAGGCAATGCCCCCAACATGGATTCGAGCCTTGGGTGTCGATTCAAGCGTTCTACAACAGAGTGGATGACAATTTGAGGGCCAACATATTGGCAGCAGCGGGAGGAGACATCATGAGCAAGTCCGTGGAAGAGCTCCATGAACTCATCGAGCAAATTTCCGTGAATAGCTACCAATGGTCTAAGCCCCGTTCCACACGAACTGGAGGTAAGTATGAGGTAGATGCTATCACTCTTTTATCCGCTAAATTAGATGCATTAACTGAAAAGATGGATAAAATGAATGTCAATGTTACCCCTCCCCCTCAAGTTCAATGTGCTTCTTGTCATTCGAATGAGCATGAGACCTTATTTTTTCCAAACGAGATGGGTAGTGGAGATCCTAATGAACAAGCCAATTATATTGGTAACCCGAATGCTTACCACCCGGGTTTGAGAAATCACCCGAATTTTTCCTACCGGAATAATAATCATTTAGGTGCCCATCAAGGACAAGGACAAAGACCTCCCCAAGGACAACGCCAATCTTCATCTCAAGACCTAAAGAATGTAGAGGCCATGTTAGACACTCTCATTCAGACCCAACAAAGGCAATTTGAGCACTAAAAGAGGCAAGATGAGGTTATAAAAGCTTTGGCCACTAGAGTAGAATTGTTGACTACCCATAACCATATGCTTGAAACCCAAATTGCCAACCAAGCTAGCACTTCTACCCCTCCTTCGGGATCGTTTCCCGAACAGCCCATTCCTAACCCTAATGCCCAATGTAATGCAATTATTTTGAGGAGTGGGACACAATATGAGGGACCTAACATGCTAAATGCTAAGCATGAGGGGGTTGCCGTTGTGAAAGAGGTTGAGAAGTCTAGTGAAAAAGTTGATGGGATTGAGAAAGAGAAAGACCTTGAGAGTAAGCCTTCAAAAGAGAACACCGAAACCTGACCTTCATCTTCCCCTAGAGTTTACCAACCGCCGCTTCCTTTTCCTCAAAGATATCTTAAGGCTAAATTTGATGCAAAATTCGGCAAGTTCTTTAATATGTTAAAGCAATTAAATGTGAATGTTTCGTTTTTAGATGCTTTATCTCAAATGCCTTTGTATGCGAAGCTTTTGAAAGAAATCCTCCCTAAAAAGAGGAAAATTGATGAAATTGATGAAGTTGCATTGACTGAAGAGTGTAGTTCCATGGTTCTTAACAAGCTTACTCCTAAGCTTAAGGACCCGGGGAGCTTTAATATCCCATGTGGCCTAGGTAGTTTAACCGTTGACCGAGCTTTGTGTGATATGGGTTCTAGTGTAAGCTTAATGCCCTACTCCTTGTATGAACGGTTAAACCTAGGAGAGTTGAGACCTACTACCATGTCATTGCAAATGGTGGATCGTTCTATTAAGTACTGTAACGTGATTTTTGTACCCCGGTTTTGTTTATCGTTCTTTCTCCAAGAGCTAGGGGCCTTGGCTATGGTAGTCTGACTTTAGGTAAGGTTTAAGGATCACTGGACGTAAGAGGTTTAGGTAAGGATCGCACAAAGCGGAACACAAACACGACTAAGGTTCAGTAAAAAAGGGAACTATGGGTGTCGGGAGACTTCGGGATGCAGACGGTAATCAGGACTAAGGTTTTGTAATTAGGAAGCAATAAATCGATGGAATCAAATGACAGTCCTGTTAGAACGACCCACCAAATCCCCTTTTTCAAGGCAATTCGGATTAACTTCCTACAAGTCCTCCATGGACCCGGAGGGTAGAATGAACGGGACTCTCTAGTTAACCTCCTTCCACTCTCGTGGGTGAGCATTAACTATCCTAATTTCCACCTTCCAACAAGTGTTGGATGTTTTTCGAGAGCTTTCGATCTCGAATACATCCCACTGGAAAGAAGGGTAGGATTAAGAAATTGACTCCACAGCGAATTACCTCCTAAATTACTAACCAAATCCAAATCAACCTTTCACATCCCTAGTTCCTCCCTAACCCATAAAACTTCTAGCTTCTAATCATCTCAACTATCACTATAGCAATAATAACTATGTTAATCATGCTTTTAAAACAGGGAATAAAGACAATCAAGCAACAACTAACAACAATCTAGCAACAATAATTACCAAACAACAAAAAAACGGAGATTGTAAAGTAAATTAATGAATTAAAAAGAGTAAGGGTAAGAAATGCTCATTGATTTGATGCCGAAGGGAAGATAATCCAGAATAATAAGAAATCCAAGCTCCAATAATAAGATAAATCTTCAGAACTTCAATAGAATCCAACCAAATCTACAGCAAAATGCAACGACCAAGTGTAATTACTCACTAATCACTAAGAATCTTCACTAATGTCTCTCTAATTTTGAAGCTAAGTGTTGAAATTACAATGTAAAAGCTGCTCCCTCACCTAATCGAGCCTAAGGAATATATATAACTAAAGTTAGTTACCCAAAACACAGCACTTTGTATAACAGAAATTTCAGAATCCCGAAGGGGACCGCAGGTGCGGTCTTCTAAAATCATGGCGATTTCTGACTTCTCCCTTCGCAAGACCGCGGGTGCGGTCTAGGGGACCGTAGCTGCGGTCCCTCTCGGGTAGACTTCTTCCTTGGGTGACCACCGCAGCTGCTGTCCACAGGACCGTAGCTGCTGTCCTCCTCGGTTGGCTTGTACACTCTTCTTTACTTCGCCTTTGCCCCGGTCGAGACTCGGGAAACCTCGGGTTTTCCCAAAATGGCTCTAAAATGTCCCTTTTTACAACGTTTTGAGTAAAAACTCCAAAATCTACAAAATAACCAAAAACGCATTAAAAGTTACGAAATTAAAACACGAAACGAGTCAAAAGCCTAAGAATTAAGGCGCTATTTAGACACAAAATTGGGTCTAAACACCCCCCCACACTTAAACTTTTGCTCGTTCTGAGCAAAGCAAAGCAAAAACAAGTAAGAAAAAACTAAACACCAACTCCTTTGTCATGGGAGGAAACGAGTGCATTTAGCCTATGCACCAAGCCCTTTGAACCCCCCGGCAGCCCGGGTGAACGAGATGGACTCGTGAGGGTTTGTAGCGGCTATGCGCACAAAAGCCAAGGAAAAAGGAATGAGAGGAAGTGAAAGAAAAGCGAAAAAGAGAAGAAAAACAAAGGCCTTGAATCAAAGAGTCTTAAAAGTCTTGAATGGAAAACGTCATTAAACCTCTAAAAGAAACCGTTATGAGAGTCTCGTAAGCACCTACCCTAAACAATAGCCAATCTTTAAGATTTTCGATGCCCTACACCTAATGCCAAGTGAAACCCCGCGTGAACAAGTGCAGGTGGGTTCCAATCAATCCCGGGAGACTCTAAAGACTCGTGTCTGAACTCAAAAAGAAAAGAACGAACAAGGGAAAGAAAAAGGGGTTGCCGTTCCTCACATTTGATCGCCCTCGACTTTGTGAGGGCCGTAGGTGATGCAAGGAGAGGCCCCACGCTTTTGAGAACACAGAAAGCTCTTTTTGGGGTTAGGTTTTCCCAACGAGGTTTTTAGAAGTCGAGTCCAGCTTTGCGGGAGTTGCACGGCCCAATATTTGGGGTCTACCCTCCCAACACAGTCTTTTTCATTCACAACTCCGTCGAAGATTCGATATGGGAGATGTTTAAGGGATATTAGCGCCGTACCGCTAATACTGGGCCTGTGTAGGTCGACTAGCTTTATGGTGGTTTAATGTCATAAAGCCGACTCTCCCCACTTAATCAGGTTATTAAAGCTTTTCTTCCTTTCTTAACTTTTTGCTTTTGCTTTTTTCTACTTTGCTTTGGCTTTTTCTTTGAATAGGAAAGGGGAAGGAGCCCGGACACAAACCCTTAGAAACTCCCGATTTCAACTAGAATGTGAAAATGATCGGGGGTCTCACTAGACACTCAATGCAAGACATCTAAAGAGATAGGTCATGACTAGAGCTCGAGATAGGGTCGAAACGCTCAAACCGGTTTCTTTTAAAGAAGTTTAAGAACGACTTCTCAATTTCGACAACAAGATTCAAGAAACAAGGCCAAACAAAGCGAAAAGAAAACAAAAGAAAAGTTGTTAAAAAGGCTTTCACTTCTCTTTTTACTCCTTTTTCAAACAAAAAATTTCAAAATTTTAGGTAAAAACTACGAAAAGCAAACAAAAAAAAAACAACTAAGTGATCTACCCTTAAGCAAAAAAAACTCCCCCCCCCCCCCCCACACTTAAAACGTCACAAGGTCCTCATTGTGAGAGGGTGTCACATGAAAAGGGTAGAGAACCTAGAGAAACAAACAAGGAAAACAACAAAACAACAAGTGGTGGCGGCCCGAGCCCACACGGCTCCAACAACAAGATCATCCCAACATAGACATTCAAAGGGGTTCGCCACCCAAAACAAAATCAAGCATGCAACGGATCAAAGGGTAAATCACATAAGAGTGAGTAAGGCGGAAAGATAGTACCTCGTGTTCTTCATGAGCATTCAAATCTTGATCAGAAGTCATCATTTAGTGGATTGAAATGATTGTTAGAGCAAAGGACGACCTTATAAACGGCAAAAAAAAACACATGCTAGATCGAAAACTAACTCAGAAATAAAGCTATCCAAGCAAACAAAAAAAGAAATTAAGAAGAAAAGAAAAACTATATACAATACGAACATTGACATTTGTAGACCTTATCCCCGAATCTCACTCATTGAAGCGGGAAACAAGGGTGAAACACAACTCAAAATGACCAACAACCTTCATTCATTTCATTGAAAGAAAACATTGCATACAAGCCAACACAACCGACCGGTTCCCAAAATACAAACTGCTACCAACACAAACCAGCCTTGCCCAAAATACAATCAAAACAAACCAAAATAACCACCACAAGCCAAACCTGAACACCCGGAGATCAACACCAAAATAAGCCAGGCAAACTTGAGACGCCAGCACGCAGAACCACAAAGCTTCCTCCCCCCGTCCAAACTCCCCGATGAGGCACCCCCCCCATACTATACATTTTAAAAAGTAAAATATCAATGAAAAAAATCAAGTAGGGGGTGGGGACACTTACAACCGGTCCCTCAAGCGGACCCTCCCAGAGGAGGTGGAAAGAAAGACGGGTAATAGGGATTCTTATACTCTGGAGGTGCTGGAATATGACCCTGAACAGTGTAATGGTAAAACCCCCAGTCTCGGAAGAATTGGTTCTGTTGGTGTAAATACTCATCATGTCGGTGTAGGTGCTGTTGGATGCTCAAAATCTCCTTCTGCTGATCCTTTAGCAACTTCACTTGAGAACGAATAAGTTTGTTCTGCTCACGAACTTTAGTGCCCAAACTCTTGATCGAAGCAACCAATTGTTCCAGCTTGTTATCCTTTGCCGAGCTCTCCGGAACCTCTTCTTGATCACTTTCCTCGAACTCCTCTAACAGACTAGAAATAGGGATAGGCACACCACCGATTTTCCTTGGCCAACCATAGTCCTGCACGACCAATTGTCCTCAGTTGCAATATCGAGCCACTTTTCAGCATTTGCTGTATCGAGAGGAATGTGGGTCCTTTTATCATCGTAGCCATGATGATAAACAGTGCCTACTTGGCGCTCAGAGAGTATCTTCATTTGGATCAACAAATCCTTATCAATGGGAATCGGTATATAGCGTGGTTTCCACTTCTGAAGATAATACCTAAAGTTTTGTTTCCGAAGGAAGTAACAAATGATATGGCCCATCCCCAAATTAGCTAGGTTGTCCGACCTATTCATTTTCCAAAGCCAATATAAGATGCACGAGCCTAAGTTCACTCGGCGCCCCTTCAAGGTGTTGTAAATTATAAAGAGATCCTCCTTAAGAACAACTGAGCGTGCCTCATCTCGCCCGAAGATGGAATTAGCTATCACCAAGTGAAATAGACGGACGACAAGATTACAGAAATCACATGCTCGAGCATCTTCTGGGCAATAAACTTTCACACAGTCTTCCTCATAGTCAACCGGTACTCTTCTCCAGCAAGTTAGTTTCTTCCATACTTCTTGTTCGTCGAAATCCTCGCACTCCCAAAAGTACACCCCATCTTCTGGTAATTCCAAAGCTTTGCAGAACCCCTGGACAGAACAATCTACCTCCCTTCCATCCACCCTATAGTTGAACATAGTCTGAGGATACCCATCGGTGAAGACTTGAATCGAGCTCATGAACTCCAACAGAGGTTGGTCCACGATTGGTTCCTTGATGTTGAGGAGTGCGCCCCATCCTAGTGTTCGAGTGAGAAGGTCAAAACTAGACTGACAATGAAGGGTAGTAATTGCTTCATCGGTGCAAATCTCTGGAGCATAGATCTTTCATTCTTGGAGATCCCGATAATGATTTTTATGTGCCTCCCAACCAAAGGCAACTCTAGTACGAAGGCAGCTTCTAATGAAGGTAGTTGGCTGGGTTCTTCTCAATTCGAGAGAAGATGACAGGAGGGGTGTTGAGGGAGAAGGATTACTAGGTCGAGCTCTCTTTGGTCTCCCCATTTTATGCAAGAATCGAAAATCCAAAGCCCAAGTAGAGGACATATGCACAATTAATTCACCCAAGTTTAGCAAGAAAGTGAACTCTAATGCACAAAAGAGCAAGGAATACCTGAGTTGAAGACTTAGGACACCTCCTCTGCCATTTTCGAACCTCCTTAAAGAACAAACCCAAGTTTTGAACTTCTAGAAATCCTCCAATGGTGCGAAAGAGATGAACCACGCAACTAGGGTTCACAAATTATGCGAAAATGGAGTGGGGAGGAGGAATTTGTGAGAAATTTGAAGAGATTGGGATGATTTTTGGGGTTTTAGGGTTTGGGGGGAATTTTCGAGTGTGTGAGTGAGGGAGGAAATAAGGGAAAATAAAAGAGAGAGGGGGTTTAAACCCCGACAATTTTCGCAGTTTATGACAGACCGCAGGTGCGGTCAGGGTGACCGCAGATGCGGTCTCCGTCTGGAGACGCCCTGTGAAGGAGAAATTATTCTGGAGACCGTAGGTGCGATCACAGGCACCGTAGGTGTGGTCTTCACCTGGTCTTCACAAATTCCATTGATTTAAACACAAGGACCGTACCTGCGATCTAGGGCACCGCAGGTGCGGTCTTCTCCTGGACATACCCTGCAACTACAAGACTAAAAAAAACTCGAAAATAATGTTAAGTCCTAAAATTCTACTCTCCTTATTGTCATCCATCTTTTCTTATACACTCAACACTATATTCAAACGACTTCCAATACTTCAAACCTCGATAAAACTCTTTCTCCTCAAATCTTTTCTCACACTCAAAATCTTTTCATGTTCTCAAAAATTCCTCTCTTTTCTATCTCTTTTGTTTTTCTAAGACTTTTCCCCATTTTTTTCCTTTTTTTTAATACTCAAGCAATAATAGAAAGAAGAAGAAAAAAAGAAAAATAAAAGGGACAAAAGAAATTATCAAGGAAAGGGAAAATAACTAGTACCTCCCGGTTGCTTGTTTTAGGTCCTAGCTCGACCTATCCAACCTGTTCAACTATTGAAGTCAACGAGGAACACCACAATCGTCCCCGCGTATTCCTCTTCCATGATGTACGACTTAATCTTCGATGAATTGACCTTGAAACAATCTCCATTCTCATTCTTAAGTTCAACCACTCCGGCAGGAAGGATTCTCACGATTTCGAAAGGCGCCGACCATCTCGATCTTAGCTTGCCGGAAAAGAGTTTGACCCTCGAATTGAAGATAAAAACTCTATCGCCAACCACAAAGTCACGATGGTTCAATCTTTTATCATGCCATACCTTGGTTCGCTCCTTGTAGATCTTATTGTTCTCATAAGAGTGACGTCTCAATTCCTCGAGCTCCTCTAATTGGAATAACCGACTTGCCCCGGCCGCCTTGAGGTCGTAGTTCATCTTCTTGATTGCCCACATTGTCTTGTGCTCTAGTTCTACGGGAAAATGACACGTTTTCCTATAGACAAGGCGGTACGGAGTTGTCCCAATTGGTGTTTTGAAAGCGGTGCGATATGCCCACAAAACATCATCTAATTTCTCAGACCAATCTCTTCGCGAGGAATTAACTATCTTCTCCAAAATTTCATTGATAGCACGATTAGAGATCTCCACTTGGCCTTGTGTTTGAGGATGATAAAGGAGTCCTCTTTTGTGATTGATACCGTACTTTGCTAAGAGGGACTCAAACCTTTTCTCAATAAAATGAGATCCATTGTTGCTAATGATAACCCTTGGAATTCCAAATCTTGGGAAAATCACTCTCTTCAAAAACCTCGACACGGACTTTCTGTCGCATCTCACGCATGGGATTGCTTCAACCCATTTCGACACATAGTCTACCGCCACAAGGATGTATTGATGACCCTTGGATGCCGGAAAAGGACCCATAAAATCTAACCCCCATACATCGAAAACCTCCACCTCGAGAATGAAATTCAACGGTTTCTCATTTTTCCAGGAAATGTTCCCGGGCCTTTGGCATTTTTGTCACATGACTTGACATGAAGATAGACATCTCGAAAAAGGGTCGGCCACCAATAACCGGCTTGTAGGACTCTCGCGGCCGTCTTTTGAGATCCACCATGACCTCCAACCGGGAACTAAAGGCAATGTGTCAACACGGACTTTACTTCATTCTCGGGTAAGCATCTTCAATACATTCCGTCATTACATAGACGGAACGAGAACGGATCATCCCAAAAGAACTGCTTCACGTTCATGGAAAAACTTCTTCTTTTGATGCGAAGTCAAATTTTTAGGAATTACTTCACTTGACAAGTAGTTGATGATATCGGCGTACTATGGGTAAGAATACTTGACGGACATAAGGTGTTCATCCGGAAAGGAATCTACGATGGGTTGAGTATCATCTAACTCAACAAGGATCCTCGATAGGTGGTCGGCTATAACATTTTTGGTCCCGACCTTGTCTCGAATCTCTAGATCAAACTCTTGCATAAGCAAAACCCAACGAATGAGTCTCGGCTTGGTTTCTTTCTTCCCCATCAAGAACTTGATTACGTCATGATCCGTGTAGACAACAACCTTGGAAAACATGAGATATTGTCGAAATTTGTTAAGAGCAAAGATAATGGCCAAGAGTTCCTTTTTCGTGGTTGTATAGTTTTTCTGAGCACTATCAAGCGCGTGGCTTGCATAATAGATAACCCGCGACTTCCTCTCCTTAGTTTGAGCTAGACATGCCGATGCGAAATCACTCGTGTCGGCATGATCTCAAAAGGCAATGTCCAATCGGAGGTTGGACTACGGTGCGGATATCAATTCTTGCTTCAACGAAAAGGACTCCAAACACTCATCAAGAAATAAGAATGGGGCATCCTTGCACAAGAGGTCGATTAAGGTCGGCGATTTTGGAAAAGTCCTTGGAACGTGATAAAAGCCGGCATGGCGAGAAACTACGCACCCTTTATGGCCCGGGGTGGTAGGCGCTCAATCACCTCAATTTTCGCCTTGTCTACTTCGATGCCCCTCGAAGATACTAAATGCCCCAATACAATACCTTCTTCCACCATGAAATGGCATTTTTCCCAATTCAGATTTAAGTCAACCTTCTCACAACGGATTAGAACTTTTTCCAAGTTAGCATGGCAATCGTCAAAGGTGTTACCATAGACAGAAAAATCATCCATAAAGACTTCCATGCATTGCTCAATAAAATCACTAAAGATAGCAATCATACAACGTTGAAACGTCCCGGGTGCATTACATAAACCAAATGGCATGCGTCTATATGCGAATGTATCGTATGGACAAGTGAAAGTAGTTTTCTCTTGGTGCGCAGCACCATAGGAATCTAGATAATTGAGGATCATGCAACTTGGGATTCATAATAATAGGCAAAGATTTTTCATCATCCAAGAAAGTATATTGCAAAGAAGGGGGTAAAGGTTTAAGCTCTAAAGGAGAAATAAAAGATTTAACTTGTGAAGAAGATATACCCTTGCAGATCACCTCTTGTATCTCCATACACTCAACATGAGGCTCGTCAATGGTAATCTCCTCATGCATTAGTGATGAATCAAGAAGGTTGGTGAAGAATGTAACATCGGTGTCGTCGGTCCCAAATTGGAAAGACTCCAATAAACAAGCTCCCAAAAGGTCATCGCAAGTGGACTCAAGAAGATGAGACTCCTCAAGATATTCATCAACTAGCACTTCCATTATGTCGATGGCATAGCATGAATCCCCATACGAGGGATTTTTCAAGGACCTTTCGAGGTTAAAAATAATACTTTCATCACCGACATTTAATGACATGCTCCCGTGTTTAACATTTATTATCACACCGGCCGTGGCAAGGAATGGCCTCCCCAAAATGATGGGAATATTGTGGTCTTCCTCCATCTCTAAAATCACGAAATCACAAGGTATTAAGAATCTACCCACTTGAACGGGAATATCCTCCAAAATGCCCATGGGTCTTCGCACGGAGCGATCGGCCAATTGAAGAAGATTGATGGTCGCAGGAGTCAAATCATCAAGATTCAACTTCTTTCATATAGAATAGGGCATGACACTCACGCTAGCCCCTAGATCACAAAGAGCGTAACCAATCCGCATGTCACCGATGGTGCAAGGAATAGAGAAACTTCCGGGATCCGCTAACTTCTCTGGAGTTTTGTTGTCAATAATAGCGCTACAATCAGCAGTCAAGTGGATAGTTGATTTTTCTTGAATCCTCCTTTTGCTAGTAAGAAGCTCCTTCAAATGCTTCTTGAAAGATGGAACCTCGGAGATAGCATCCAAAAATGGAATGTTCACTTGGAGCTTCTTGAGCATCTCAATGAATTTCGAGAACTTTGCATTGGACTTGGGTTTTGCCAACCGTTCAGGAAAAGGTACTGGTGGTAGCTTCGGTTTCTCAATGACTTGGATCAGTTCCTCTTCCACCACTACTCCTTTTCCTTTCCTTATTTCTCTATCTCTTCAATCTCTTTCCTAGATTCGTCCAACTCTTCCTCATGTACTTCCTCATCTCCCTCAACCAAGACAAACTCACTCTCCTGTTTCTCCATCCAATCCTCCTCCTCCATAATATCCACCACGTCACCCTCTTTCCCTCCCCCCCCCCCCAAAGCATCTTCCTCCACCAACTTAGGACCTTCAATCTCCCTACCACTCCTCAAAGTAATAGCATTCAATTGCTCCTTAGGGCTTGGTTGGGGTTGGCTAGGAAGGGATTGAATAGGCTTAGTTTGTTGCAACATTTGAGCAAATTACAACTCCAAATTCTTGATGCGTGCTTGATCTCTATCTTGAGTTAGAGAGATCTTTTGTAGAATTTGCTCGATAGAGAATTCTTGTTGAGGTGGTTTGGGTACTTGGGAAGTTTGACCGTGGTGATGATTTTATTGATATTGGCGGCGGTTTTGATTTTGGAAGCCGGGAGGTGGATTATGGTTTCGTGGAGCTTGTTGGTTGTAAGCATAATTTTCTCGAGGACAAGTTGGGGGTTTTGTGTGGAATATGACAGGTTATTGTTTGGGTAGATGGCTTGGACTTGCTCGGCTTGATACTCCTCACATTGTTGTAATGAATGCGGCCCTCCACAAAAATCACATATAAGAGTTCTGACATCTGGAATGAGCATAGGTACTTCTTGAGCCGCCTTCACTTGCCTCGTGGTCTCCTCCAAGGCCTTCTTTTGCTGCATCTCTAACACGACATTCATGAGAAACTTGATCATAGGATTGCTCTCCAAAGAAGGACCTCCATCTTTCGGACCTCGACCGCCTCCCCAATGTGGAGAGTTTTGAGAGAGCTCATGAAGGAATACATTTGCTTCATCCGGCATCTTCTTAAGAAACATGCCTCCTGAGGCATGGTCAATGGATTCTCGCAAGGAACTGCACAAGCCCGAATAAAAATGATGCAATAGTAGCCAATCCTCCAAATTGTGATGAGGACACCTCCGTTGGAGACCCTTGAATCTCCCCCATGCTTCAAACAATGACTCGCCGGACTCTTATTGAAAGCTCATAATAGCTTGCCTGAACTGACACGTCTCATCATTGGGAAAGAACCGCTGAAGGAAATCAAGACTGAGGGCATCCCATGTGGAGTAGGTTCCCGGCGGACATGTGTTAAGCCATAATAACGCTTTCCCTTTTAGAGTAAAAGGGAAAAATTTCAGCTTCATGTACTCGGCGGAGACTCCGTTCATTTGCACGAAGCCAATACGCTGCTCGAATCTGTTGATATGATCGATATAATTTTCGTGCTCTCCTCCATGATACGGAGTGTTCTCAAATATTTCCAGCAAATACAGCTTGAACTCAAACGATTCATTTGGTGGTAATGTGGGTAGTACTATTGGATCGCCTCCCGTACCCGACGATGGAAGCGAATATGATGCTAGGGTACGAGGTGGACTTGCTTCTCCTCCATCCATTGAAATTTAGACTCTATCTTGCTCCGTTTGTCGCCTTTCCCGTCTTGAACTAGGGTTAGCCTTGCGGATTATACTTTCCGGGTTCGGAATAGGGGGAGTTTTAGGCGTTCGGCCTCGTCGAGATGGGGTCTGCATGCACAAAAAGGAACAAAATGGACAAAATCAAATTCCCAACAACCAAGGATATTAAGTCTCCAGCATTTGAAACAACCTAAAGACAAATAGCTAAGCTAGGTGCGCTTGCTCGAGGAGCTAGGCGCCATTTTGTGTAAGGTGGTTTTTGTACCCCGGTTTTTTTTATCGTTCTTTCTCGAGGAGCTAGGGGCCTTGGCTATGGCAGTCTGACTTTAGGTAAGGTTTAAGGATCACTGGACGATAAGAGGTTTAGGTAAGGATCGCACAAAGCGGAACACAAACACAACTAAGGTTCAGTCAAAAAGGGAACTATGGGTGTCGGGAGACTTCGGGATGCAGACGGTAATCAGGACTAAGGTTTTGTAATTAGGAAGCAATAAATCGATGGAATCAAATGACAGTCCTGTTAGAACGACCCACCAAATCCCCTTTTTCAAGGCAATTCGGATTAACTTCCTACAAGTCCTCCATGGACCCGGAGGGTAGAATGAACGGGACTCTCTAGTTAACCTCCTTCCACTCTCGTGGGTGAGCATTAACTATCCTAATTCCCACCTTCCAACAAGTGTTGGATGTTTTTCGAGAGCTTTCGATCTCGAATATGTCCCACTGGAAAGAAGGGTAGGATTAGGAAATTGACTCCACAGCGAATTACCTCCTAAATTACTAACTAAATCCAAATCAACCTTTTACATCCCTACTTCCTCCCTAACCCACCCATAAAAGTTCTAGCCTCTAATCATCTCAACTATCACTATAGCAATAATAACTATGCTAATCATGCTTTTAAAACAGGGAATAAAGACAATCAAGCAACAACTAACAACAATCTAGCAACAACAATTACCAAACAACAAAAAAACGGAGATTGTAAAGTAAATTAATGAATTAAAAAGAGTAAGGGTAAGAAATGCTCATTGATTTGATGCCGAAGGGAAGATAATCCAGAATAATAAGAAATCCAAGCTCCAATAATAAGATAAATCTTCAGAACTTCAATAGAATCCAACCAAATCTACAGCAAAATGCAACGACCAAGTGTAATTACTCACTAATCACTAAGAATCTTCACTAATGTCTCTCTAATTTTGAAGCTAAGTGTTGAAATTACAATGTAAAAGCTGCTCCCTCACCTAATCGAGCCTAAGGAATATATATAACTAAAGTTAGTTACCCAAAACACAACATTTTGTATAACAGAAATTTCAGAATCCCGAAGGGGACCGCAGGTGCGGTCTTCCAAAATCATGGCAATTTCTGACTTCTCCCTTCGCAAGACCGCGGGTGCAGTCTAGGGGACCGTAGCTGCGGTCCCTCTCGGGTACACTTCTTCCTTGCTTCATCATTGGGTGACCACCGCAGCTGTGGTCCTCCTCGGTTGGCTTGGACACACTTCTTTATTTCGCCTTTGCCCCGATCGAGACTCGGGAAACCTCGGGTTTTCCTAAAATGGCTCTAAAATGGCCCTTTTTACCACGTTTTGAGTAAAAACTCCAAAATTTACAAAATAACCAAAAACGCATTAAAAGTTACGAAATTAAAACACGAAACGAGTCAAAAGCCTAAGAATTAAGGCGCTATTTAGACACAAAATTGGGTCTAAACAAGTACCCTAAGGGTATTTTGGAGGACTTTCCCCTTAAGGTGGGTGATTGCTATGTGCAGATTGATTTTGTCATTCTTGATATGCCCGAGGATTCTCGTACCCAAATCATTTTGGGGAGACCTTTTCTTGCTACCGTAGGGTGTGTAATAGATGTACAATGTGGAAAGATGAAGTTTAGTATAGGGGAACATGAACTAGAATTTGACTTATTTCGTGATGTTTTGCCATGAGAAGTTTCCCCTTGTTTTGGTGTTGATGTGCTATGTGAGAAAGATGAGCATGTTGATGGTTTGGTTTGTGAGAAACATGATGATTGTGTGGGTGATATTGAAGGTGAAAACATTGAGAAATCTCGTGACAATTTTGTTACAAATCCTTGCGGTTTATTATTTGATAAAGGCCATGAACTTGGCAATGCAAGGGTGGGGATAAAAGAAATTTTGCGCCCACCTAACATCGTCAAGAACGTGCCTTATACTTTTGACAAGGGTGTTTTCAATGAGTTTTTCAGGTTTGATGATGGTGATCCCTCTATTTCTGAAGGAGGTGATGAGTTTGACCCAAGCTGTAGGGTTAATTTGAAGATGTTTGGAGGTACTATGCAATGTGGAGCTTCAAAAACCCTTGGCTATGGAGTTATGGACTATTCATTGGGTTGAGAGGTACCTTGTCTAGCTTAGGACAATAAACAAGCGCTTCTTGGGAGGCAACCCAAGCTTTTTCATTTTTATTTTCAATTTTAGGATTTTCTAGAATTTTTCCTTATTTTTCTAGATTTTTTAGGATTTTTCTTTGGTTTATTTTAATTTTCCTAGGATTTTTAGAAAATTTTCTCCTTTTTATTTTTTCTTTTTCTAGGATTTTCTAATGTTTTCATTTTTTTTGAGGTATTAGTTTTAGGAAAATAAAAAAATATAAAAAAACTGACATTTTGAAAAGAAAAAAAAAAGAGAGGAAGAAAAAGAGTTTGAATAATAATGAGAGTAAGAAGAAATAAGAGATTGAGAGTGAGAGAGAGAAGAGGAAAAAAATGAAGGAGAAGAGGGCGCAGCTGGAAGGTTTCAAACCAAGATCTGCAGGCAATTCAAGTCCAGCACGGACCGTTATGATATCAGAACGGATCGTGTTACCTTCCAGAAAGTCATATTACCAGAGGTAAGCGCAACACGGGTCGTGGCATTTGGCCACAGATCGTGGTGGTATCACCACGGACCGTGGTGTATTACCACGGATCGTGGTGGTCCCCAGGCCTGTTTTTCTTTTGAAAATTGACCGACTTTTGTCTTATGTGCATATACCCGTTTGAGTTGGCCGAGAATTCAAGTCATTTGCAGCCTTCTTCTTCTTCCTTATTACTCATTCAACCTCTCTTCTTTTCCTCCATTACAATTCTTTCCTCTATTGTCATTTGCTTGTAACTCCTTTATTTCTCAACCATTTTCTTCCAAATTTCTTTCTTTCTTCTCCATTTCACCTTCACCTTCAGATCCCTACATCATTTCACCATTTCATTCAACCATTTTTTCTCTGTTCTTCTTCACTCACTTCCACCATTGTTGTAAAAGCTTGTAAGCTTTCATTTTTCTTTTTAGAATCACTTGTTCAAGGTATGTTTTCTTATTTTCTTTATTTCTTTACATATATTTTCTTTTATTTTCTTAGATATAGCCCCTGTTTTTGTTCGTTTGTATGTATATATGATAGTGGTTACATTTTTTTTTAGAGGCTTAATTATACTTAGTTCTCTGTTTAGTATTTTCATGTTTTAGTTGTAATCTTGTTGTCTAGGTCTTTGGTTTTCACCTATAGACATGTATTCTCTGTTTGTGGTTGATTTACTTAATGTGGTTAACATAGACCGTTGTTTTTGTTTGGTTAGTGTATGTGTGTGCTTACTTTGGTTCTCTGTTTTTGTTTTAGAGTAGCTAATTTAGTTTTAGTATAGTAATTTGCTGTTTAGTTTTAGGTTTTTGTAATTGGATTGCTTATTTAGCTAGATTAGTCTTTAGATTATAGTTAGCTTAATTTTAGATTTGAATACAGTAGCTTTTATATTTACATTTTCTATCGTTGGTTAGAGTAGCTTAAATTTTAATTTTCTACTTTTAGAATTTCTTTTGCAATAGGTTAGTTTTATTTTTAGCTTAATTGTGTGGTTCTTTAGTATTTTGGAGTCTTAGCTAGAATAGAGTCATTGTGTCAATATTTTTAGTTAGTGTTTTAGACTAATTAGAGTCTTTGTTCATGAGTTTAGGAGTAGTATAGTTTATTTTATTAGCTTTACTTAGTTAGTTGGTTTTGCTTTAATGTGCTCTATTTGTAAATAACTAACTTTTTAGTTTGTATGATTTTTCTATAAAGATGGTACGGACTTCTGGAGCTATTGATCGCAGTGTATCACGGAAGAGGAAGGAGGGCGATACGGCTCGTAGAAAGCGACCCCAAACATCAGGTAACAACCCCTTTCATTTTCGTAACCCTGATGACATAGCCCGCTACCAAGTCCTTAGTCAAGGAAAAATTATACCAATGAGATATTTAGATGAGCCCTTTTTAGAAACAACCAGTATGTTTCATGACATTACATGGTTGCTAGGAAATGGTTGGTTGCATAATTTTGCCATGATGAGGGAGCATACTTATCGTTCTTTAACTCTTGAATATTTGAGCTCCCTCCATGTAGACTTAACTACGGTAAATGGTAGGATTCAATTTCGGTTGCTAGGAGCTGAACATATTTTCACATTAGTAGAGTTTGCTCAGGTTTATTTTCTTCCTGAAATCACCGATATCGAGCGGAGGACAATTCCTCTACGCTCGGCGATTTGGGACCGCGTTGACTGGTGGAGGTTCCTTACCACTAGGGAGGACTATGACCCTAGCAACTCTAAATGTACTTTTGTCCGTATCCCGGTTTTCCGGTATGCACAACGGATATTGTTTTGTGGCATGTTTAGGGGGGGATAGTATGAACGTTATGGAGTTGCATGATCATTACATGTTGTGGGGTATGTATCATAACGAAGTAAATGTGAACCCTGCTGCTTTACTTGCTTCTCATTTCGCTCATGTTGCTTCTCATGCTACTGGTAATATTGTTGTTGGATGCCCGAACCATAGAGGCTATGCGCATGTGTAAAGTTAGGCCGGACGGGATTCATTGGGTTTATCCGAACCATGTTGTGGTGCATTTGCCCCATAATTTCTTAAGTATTGACTACGAGCCCAACATCCTTTTCCTTCCGGGAAATGAGGATGCCAAACCAGCTTCTCCACCGGCCCCTGCGGGTGGCAATGGTGATGATGATGATGAGGCGGATGAGTCTTCCTTTGCTGCAATGTTTGACTCTCTTGCGGCCGCCCAAACCTCTTTGCGGACTTATTGTAAATCCTAGTTTGCTTATCTTCGATCCTCCCAAACTAGGTTGGAAGAGAACCAAGCCCAAATTCTAGATCTTTTGCGTAATATGCAATAATGGCATCCACACCAACCCTACCCTCCTCCTCCACCTCACTGACTTGTCCTGTTGTTCCCCTTTTGTGCTCGGTAGTTCTTGTTTCATGCATTGAGGACAATGCTTTGTCCAAGCATGGGGGGGTTAACTTGAATAATTTGAGTCCTCATCTTTGTGTATATGATTTTATTTTTATTTTTTTCTTTAATTTTTGTTTTCTTTTAGTTTGTTAGTTTTTGTTTTAGTTTTGTTTAGTTTAGTTTTTCTTTTTGATTTTTCTAGTTTTTAGCTATCATTTGTAAATCTTTTTCATCCACTTAGTTTTGCATTAGTTAATATCATATTAGATTTTATTTTCTTTCTTTTTCTTAGTTTTTAGTTTCTTATTTTGTAGTTTTTCATTTGACTTTTGATTTTTGTTTTTGAAAAACCAAAAAAATCAAAAATTTTCAAAAATTTTTAAAAAAAATTGAAAAAGAAGAAAAAGAAAAAATTAGGATAGGTTAGGATCAGTGAATAAAAATTCTCAGGTGATGAATTAAAGCTAGATAAGTTTTCTTTTGATTTGATTTAGTTTTGTATAGCCCTTTTGTGAATTAAAGTTTTGAAAAGAGTTGTGAAAACATAAAGAGTTTAGAATTGTACTTTGATAGTGATGATTGATTGCCTTTTCTATGATCGTTTGGAATGAGTTTAGCACATATACATCTACTTGAGCAAGGTTTATTTGATAGTTTTTACCTGTGAGACCACAAAGTCTTAAAATGACTAATCATCTTTATTAGTCTCATTTTCCATGTGTGACTCATCCTTAGTTTTCATTCTCTAGAACTTGCGACGTATCTCTTTGAAACTGCATTTTTGCTTGTGCATTGATAATATGATAGAGGCATTCTTTTGTATATTTTAGCTACAAAGCCAAATAGCCACCCTTTTTCATGTGAATATTCGCCTTTAACCCCTCTTTTATCCTTGTATCACTCTTTCTTTTGATTACCTATATAATTAACCATGGCCGTACATATAATTTCCTACCCTTAAGCCATTGCTTGGACTGTTAGAGTGTAAAAATTGTGTTGATTGTGGTATTTATGTGGTTTGGTTCTGTTGGGGATGTTGTGAAGTTGAAAATCTTGAGATTACTCCCCATTGTAGCTTGATATGGGTTGAGTTGGAAATTTGCCTTATTTTTGTACATACCTTTGATTTTGAGTTGTAATTGAAAAAAAAGAAAAAGAAGAGAAAAAAAAGTCGGAAAAATGAAAAAAAATGAAAAAAAAGTCTTTAGTTGTTTGAAAGTTTCTTTTCTTTGAGTTGAGGCAAGTTCCACTTGATTTTGGGATGTGTTGATATGAATGTAAGGTGTGACAGTTTTTTGAGAATTTGTTGATGTTTTTGCTCCAAGTCTTGGCTTTTAAGCTCCACTTTCCCAAATATATTTCTACTCCTTACCCTTAACCTTAGCCCCATTACAACCCTTTTGAAAGCCCTCTTGATTATCATTGTGCACTGCATTTTAGCGGTAGAGAATTGATATTATTTGCAAGCTTATGGTAGAATGTTGCTTTGTGATTGAGTATTGAGTGTACCTTCATTGAATATTATTTTTCAAACACATGAGAGGAGTGTTTTCACATTCCCTAAAGTGAGGTTACTCTCAACTACCTAGTTTCATCCATAATTGTGTGCTTACTTGTTTCTTTTGAGATTAGGAGGGTGATTAGTTTGATCTTGATAGGTATGATTTTTGTAATTCTTTCTATGGTTTCATTTTCTCTTGTATATAAACTTTTATTCATACTTGGGCTATGCTTGATTAAGTTGGATTAATTGAGAGTCTTATAGATGCTTTCCTGAAGAGATTTGTAAATAAATTTTTCAATTTTACTTTGAAACTTTTTCTTTTTGACTTGAGTCATTTTGTCCCATTTATTTTCTATTTTCGTTCTTTTCTTTGTTTTCTATTTTATTTGTGAGTTTAGCCTTGCTTAGGGACAAGCAAAGTGTAAGCATGGGGGGATTTGATAAGTGTATTTTATATATATGTGATCTAGGATTATTTAGAATTAATTTAGGTGATTTTAGTTATGAATGAATTATTTTTATACCCGAATTATCTATTCTTTACTTGGTTGGAGTTTGGTATAGTTTTGTAAGAATTTGGAGCAATATGGATCAAATCAAGCTCAAATACAAGTGTTGAATGAGATTTGATCACAAAAGATGAGAGAAATCCACCCAAGGCCCAAGCTATGGCCCAAAGTTACCATAGGATACCGTCAGGCTGCAACACGGGTTCTAAATTAATCAACACGACCCGTGCCAGGGTCCAGAGAGCAGCAAAATTGGAAGAAATCTCCACCACGACTCGTGTCAAGTCACCACGGACCGTGGTGTAGGTGACACGGACCGTGGTGGGATGAAACGGTCCGTGGTGAAAGGCTGTTATGGCGTTTTGACGTTTCAATTGCTCTTAATTGCTGCTATATAATTGCTGCTACGGCTGTTTTGGCTGGTCATTCATTCCCATTCATCATCATTCTCATTATCATATTCATCCATCCTTTCATCCATATTTCCATCCACATTCATCCATTGTGAAGATAGAGAGATTGGTTGAGTTTTAGGAGATCGGTTCTCAAGAATTGGAGAGAAGTGGAGGAGCAAAAGTCCCCGCGGATCTACATTCAAGCAAGGATTCAAATCCAACTCGGTTTATTTCTCTTTCTTATAGTCTTCATGCATTTTAGTATAGATTTTCATATGTTTTGTTATTCGAACATGAGTAGTGAGTAGTTTTCATAAGTTTAGGGAATAAACCCTTGTTGGTTGCTTTTATGGATTGAACTTCGTTGGATTGAACAAGTATGTTAATCTAGTTTGAATGCATTTTATTTATCCTTTGTTTATGTATGTCATTGTTTTGACTGGCCATCAAGAATATGGAATTAGATTGTTGAGTGAAGTACCGAACGGAGAAATTCGATAATTGGAACCCTTAGGATTAAACTAGTTTATGAAGTAAACTAGAGATAGAAGACTTTGTAACTAGGGGTCATTTTATAAAATTGACACAATAAAGAGTCCAATAGATCAATTTTACTAAGCAATCCGTTTCATTGCCAATAGCTCGTTATGGAAGACATTATGCGATTATCGACCCTAAAATGTACCAAATTAGTGACATGCATGTTCAATCCACTTGTTTGATTCATAGAGTGACTCAGGTTTTATCCCTTGAACGCTTTTCTCATATTGATTTCATCTTGTAAATTGTGTGAATATTTGCTTGTTTTGAACCTTTTTAGCAATAAGAAATAGATTTAGTTAATTCAAAATAAATCCTGATCGGTTTAGCAATCACATAGGAAGCTAGTTTGGTGTGTAGTTAGCAAAGTCCCTATGTGATCGACCTTGATATTTGCTACACGTACACCCGTGCACTTGCGGCGTATCACAAGGCCTTTCTCAAAGCAGATTAAAGGAGGTCGGAATGTCTAACACCACAAACTCGATATTCTTAGTGATGTGGTCCACGGTGAACACATTTACGGCTGACCCGTTGTCGACTAGTACCAAAGGAATGGTCTTGTTAGAGCACTACACCGTAAGGTACAAGGCTTTGTTGTGAGATACCCCTCCTTTGGGTAAGTCTTCATCTCCTAAGGCAATTACCCCCTGGTTAGTGGTTACATGGGCGACCAAGGACTCAGGGATCATTGCAGGGGAAACATTTATTTCATTAAAAGCAGTTAGTAGCTTTTTCTATGAACCTGTGATGTACACAGCAGTTGCAAGATGGCGATTTCTGCTTCGGTTCTTTTTAGCTGGGCAAGGATCCTCGGGAGGAGTCCGATTGTCGTTGCTAACTAGGGCAGGGTTAGAGATAACCACAAGAGTGTTGGTGTTCCTATTGTTGTGGTGGTCAGATCGGGTGAGGAATGTTACACCTTCCGAGGCTTGTTCATCCTCCTTATCTTCAACCCAGTCTTCTCGAGGATGCTCAAACTCATCATCATCGTCACCATCCCAAATGCCATGGATAGATAACCCTTCCGGAATCCCAAATACCTCAGGGGTAGGTTGGCCTACTTCAAGTATCAAGGAGGAAGGGTAGAAGTGCGAAGTTTCATTGAAAACAACATTCGTGTGCTCTGGCATGAGATTGTCCTTGTTATTCGGCTTCTTTACCGCTTTTGGCGTAGGGAGTGTCCCTGCCCTTATCATATCCTCAATCTTGTTTTTCAGGGACCAACACTTCTCGGTGTCCCCAGCAGCGATGGTAGCGGCAGAACTAGTTGGCATCCCAATTCTTTCCTTTGATCTCTGGTTCCCCACATGGCAAGGGCAGTACCAAGATGACCTTCTTGACTAGTCGGTCGAGAGCTTGAGTACAGGGAACATTCAGTGGTGTGTAAGTTTCATACTTCGGCATGTAGGGCCCTTCTCGTTGGATGGAATTAGTCTCAACAATCTTAGGAGGGTGGCTAGTTGCACTAGTGGCCCTCCTGTTGGAGTTAGATCCTTTCCAACCGGGTGTAGTAGTCTTGTCATTGTTCATTGCTTCTAGTTGGACACAAATGTCCTTCAGGTAATCGAAGTCCTTAATGACGTGGTACTCTAAGTGTCGGGACAAGATGCTTTTGAGTCCTTGCTTGAAAGTAGACAATTGCAGGCGAAGCGGGATAGTTTCATGGATATGGGACAGTTTGGTGTGCCACCTCTCGAAATACTCCGAGAAGGATTCATCATCCATTTGCTTCATGGTGGTCAAGTCATCCACTGTGGCTTGTTTCATCTGAATGTGATTGTAATGATTGATGAAGGCCTTGAATAGCTAATTCCAATCGGCCTTGGTTTGAGGTAGTAGAGCGTGATACCACACTTTGGCCTCTCCCTCTAGAGTGGATTGAAAGACTGTGGTGTATAAACCAACATCGATTCGGTTAAGTGGTGCCAGCCGCATGAACTCCTCGATGTGATGAATTGGATTCTCAGATGGCCTGAACTTGATACTTGGCACCTCAATCTTGTCAATAATCTTCAGAACAGGATGAACAGGTAAAGGCATCTCTGTATACTTGTCGGCGAAGGCCAGCACGGTGCTCATCATCTTGGTGATATTTTGATGAGCTCGAGTTCAGACTCATACCCATGGATCTCTTCGTCATCTTCTTTAGTGTTCAAACCCAACTTGCCATTGATTTTTGTGATGGCCTATAGCATGGCATCCATTACCTGTTGTTGCTCATTGAACCTCTTTCCAATCTTCAATTCTTGCTCCAAAGAGCTGACGAAAGCTAGGCCTTGCATCTTGGTGTACAACTCTTCTAGATGCTTTGTGATGTTAGCCTCGGTACTCTGGACGAGAATCTCCTAGAATCATTCTTCAGCCATGACGCACCCTTGAGCAGTAAATGGATCGTAGTAGGGATTCGGAACCAGACGACCAGTGCGC
Organism: Portulaca oleracea; assembly: GCA_029582165.1. NCBI lineage: Eukaryota > Viridiplantae > Streptophyta > Magnoliopsida > Caryophyllales > Portulacaceae > Portulaca > Portulaca oleracea. The sequence continues at coordinate 24,556,415 of CM055878.1, forward strand.
GGATCTCTAATGCGGGCTCGCAGCCGATCTCCAATCGTGCCTGCATGGAAATACAGTTAGAAACCCGACAATTAACTCTGACACTTACTACCCAATGCATGCATGTCCTAAGAGACCTATATAAGACCTTAACAGACTCGACGCCCACATGCTGACACGCACAAGATGACTCACCCACTTTTTGGGATCGGAGTGTGTGACCTAACTCTATATGGACTTAACCACAGAACATTATAAAGGGCCGAATAAAGTCAAATATAGCGAACTGATCATAAGTCAGAAAGCACAAGTCAGTGTTTCTCAATTCGGAAGGGCCAATCCACAGGCCCACCATTTTAAGGAGAATCCGTAACTTAGACCAACGAACTTATACAACTTGGGGCTATACTCGCTATTACGCGGACTAATATAATGCTCAACAAGACCGACAACCTATACTCTTTCTTTTTTGTTTAGTATTCTCTTTTTTTTTTTATTTACTCAAGGAAAATGGATATCGTAAAGGACTGAATAAAGCCAACAATAAGCGGGTTATAATAAGTTTATAGGCTTAATTGGTAAATCCAATATGGTTGGGCCTAACAACGGGGCGACCAGAAATATGATGGATTTAATAATTAAATCTATAAATTAATTTACTCAAACTAAGTGACTATTATGCAGTCTAAGATGTGATCCACTAACTTTGTTGAGACATTAGTCAGATCTTGAACCTTTATCAAGAGAACGTCGTAAAGGGCCATATAATATGATCAAAGGCGAGATAAGTTTTGCTTTATAAATTAGAATAATCAACCCTTGTACATAAATGGGCCCGACCACTGGGTTAACCACAACGTTTAAGGTTAATTGCCCTAATTGATAAACCATCCTCTGCTCAGCCCAATGAACTTTATATGCACTAGGACGAAGACTCTATACTAAGGTCGACTCTTTTGCAATAAAGAAAGGGGAAAGGAAACACATATTCACGTAGCATACAACATGAGGGATATCCTAAACCAAGGCTCGACATTCATGGATTACCAAGTTTGGGATTGGATGAGGTACCACAAGTTCTCCCCTCGGTGCACTTCACCCATATAAAGTTTATAGGTAAAGTGTTTGAGGTGTTGCTCGTCGGACTTCAAGGAAGCCTTGGAGTATAATGTGGGTGAGTGGAGAGACCAAATTCTTGGCAATGTAGAGTGCATCACACGAGTAGTGGCCGCCCGTTCTCGGGTAAAATCCTAGGTTAACCATAAACCGTCGCTTTTGTGCTCCCATGTCAAAAGACCCGGAGAGTAGCCTGGTATGGAAAATGCCTAAAAGAATAATAAAATCGTGAAATAAATCAACTTTCTCCCTTTTACAATTTCAAATCAACTCGATTTTTTCAAGTTTTACCCTCTTTTTAAGTTTAAGTCCCCAGTGGAGTCGCAAATCTATAGGACTCCGGGAAAGGCTCAACTTTTCCTCGAGTGCGCTACTTAATGATCGGGAGCCGACTAAGGTTGCTTAATCCTTAAATAAGGATATTTTTGTTTTATGAAAATGTTTTCGAGAGGAGGCTTTTATTCATTTAAGAACAAGGTTTTTATTATTTACACAATTGAAATTACATCGAATTAATTTACAAGTGACTCAATACAAATTCCAATTCGAATCGAGGCCAAGAAGAGAGCACGTGGGCCAGCAGCGGCCATCACTGGCCGCGGGGCCTGTGACGTGACCACTGTTGCGCTTGTGCTTCTTTGGCCCAATAGAAAATGCTTAGAAGTTTTCACAGGCCACGGGGGCTATGATAATTTCTTCAAAATTTTCTCTCGAGTTAGCTCCGGATTAGAATAGGGGAGTATATAAATCATTTTATAGATTTTTCGATGTAATAAACATGTGTGTTTAATAATAAAAAAAGGTTATAAAGGAAGAGTCGTCAGCCGAGGTAAATAAATCGACAAACCGAAAAATAAAGAAAGAAGACTCCGGTCTACGAACCCTAATTCCGAATTTGGGGGCAAGGTTACGAATTCGAGAATTAAAGAATTCTAGAATTCACCTATTTAAAAAACAGACTTTACTAAACTCGAACTTGAAATGAAATGAGTGGGGAGAAGTTTAACAAATTTCACAACATTATATTCTGAACATGCGAAAGTAAAGCATGAAGGTTTTAGAAAATGACGTACAAGTAAGATAACTTAGGAATGAATTACATAATGGAAATACAAGAAAGTACAAACTTCACTTTAAGCTTTCAAAATGGACCCCCTTTGTGGTATATGCTTAGGTTCGGTGTGGTATGGATGACGGAATGGATGATTCAGGATGGATCGAGGTATGGGTATATGGATAGTATAGTGGTTGTAGTGATGGATGATGGAAGAAAATGATGATGAGACTAGTTGATGGAAGAAGTTGATAGTGATGGAGAGAATATAGGGTGATGAAGAGTTGATAATGATAGTTGGTGAGAAGAGTTGATGAGGATGGTTTATGAAATGAGTGAGGGAATTGGGGGTATTTATAGGTGAGGTCAGAGGTATGAAGATGGAAGGAGGGGGAGGCATGATCCAAAGATCATGCCTTCCATATTAATTAGGATGGTCGTTTGGCCTTGCTCAAGTCAGAAGTCAAATAGTCAAGAGTGTGATCATGGGATCACAATTGCATGGGAGGGAAAATTTTGACGCTGGAATCCGGAGTCAGCAGCAAGGCCCCGCAGCTAGTGATTTTATTTCACATGGATTGTCAGTATGACAATCCGAGAAATGGGTTGTGATTGTGAGCAAGGCCCCGCGGCCATGCTATTTTATGTTGGGCCAGGTGCGCGCCTTGGGCTCATCTTGGCACTGAGCAAGGCCCCGTGGCCTTGCTATTTACAATGGGCTTCGGTGCTTTCGGCCCCCCTTTTTTCTTAGATGTGGCCTAAGCCCACGGGTTTCATCGACTATGTCGGCCCAATTTTCTCGGGTGAGGTTTACCGGTACAAAATTCGGCATCTACAACATCTTCCTTTCCAATATCTTGGTATACCCATCTCAGCCTCAAGTATCTCCAAGAATGACTACAATATTCTGGTGAACAAAATTACTGCACGCATCAAAATCTGGTCGTCTCGTAACATTTCATATGTGGGAAGAGTTGCTCTTATCAATGTTGTTATCATGGGGGTTTATAGTTTCTGGGCTCGTATGTTTATCATCCCCAAAGGTGCTATCGAAACCATCAACAAAATCTGTAGAAACTTTCTCTTGGGGGGAGGGGGGAGGGCTCACAAGAATACTCTCGCAAACCTCTGGTTGCTTGTGGAAGCAGTATGTAGACCATAAGGAAATGGTGAAATAGGGCTGAGAAACTTAGAAGCATGGAATAAAGCATCAATTGCAAAGATGGCTTGGGACATACGTCACAGCAAAGAGATTTTTTGGGTCAAATGAATTCACTCAAGGTATATTAAAACACAAAACCGGTGGAGTTACAACCCCCCCATATGATGCATGTCCCTACTTTAAACACCTCTGCAAAGTCAAGAGGAGTTTAAATGGGGGAGCATCCGTAATGCAAGATGGAGGTCGGCTGGAACAGATGACGGTGGCTACATTGTCTCCCGTGGATACCATTGGCTGCTAAATGTGGAGTGTACTACAATCGAATGGAAGGAGGTTCTATGGAACAATTTATTATCTCGAGACATGCTTTCATCACCAGGGTTCTCCTGATGGACAAACTCCTTGTAAAAGCGAGAACAAAGCGTTGGATCTATAGGGGAGATGATGTATGCATAAGATGTAAGGAACCTAAGGAGACCTCGGATCATATGTTCGTTGGATGTCGACGAGCCCAGAGCACCTTAACCCAGCTTGGGCGTAGAACTTCCTCAAACCCCCTGATGCTACCAACGCAATCAGGAATTGGACAAAAGCTATTGTACTACACGATGGCAAAAAGGAGCAGCGTCTCCTGCTTCGCACCCTCCATTGTGCTTATATTTACCACACATGGTGGGATCGAAATAGCAGGATTCATGGGAAGAGAGGAAGAACGGAGGGGCTAATGCTATCTGCCCTGATAGAGGATGTTAAGAATAGAGTTCTTGTCTTGAGTAAAAATAGGAAAAATATGCTACCATTGTAGATATGGATCTCAACATCAGGTAGGGCTTGGTTTCGACCTCCCCTAATACCCCCGTACTTCATCTTGTTTTGTGTTTTAATATAATCAGTTGCATCTTCTCACAATACACACACACACACACACACACACACACACACACACACACACACACACACATACACACACACACACATACAGATCTAATAGAAAGAAACTTTAGTTAGGAAGGTAGGTATAAGCAATCTTCACAGTCCATCTACAATGTCGTGGATGGGAGCAAAACTGCTATTTTGGGAATTGAATTATATCCCTTACTTGTCCTTAGGGGATTTGATTATGGAAAATTTTCTTTTTCACTTTTTCCTAGACTGTTTGCAGCAACCAAAAAGGAAGGAGTGATTTGGAGAGAGAACTTTGGGCTTTGTTCAACACGAACTTTCTACTGATTTAAGGTTTTCATGGAGAAACTTAGAAGAACACCATTGAAGACCACTCAAAGACTCCATTGAAGCTGGTTATTCGTCATCAGATCTTCTTAGATTGAAATTTCATAATCGTGAATCACACAACCAAGTTTGGATGGGAGAAACACAATCAAATTTCAAGACCTATTTGAAAATCTATTGAATAGATTTGGTTGCATACCAAATAAGGTGGTGTTTCATGTGATGGCAATTCAAAATTTTTGTTGTAGATGATAGGTTCAGAGTGTTGACAAATTTGTGCAGTGTGTGGTCATGTTGAGCATATCTAAGTATAAATTATCAGTCCACACCACCTATTGAATGTGACCACAGTAAAATTCATGTCTCACCACACTAATCAAAGTGTGGTCATGTTGGGTATATGAAAAATGTGGAAAAATTTATGCACTATGAGGTCATGTTGGGAATATTAGAGTGTGAACAAAGACTTTATATAATGTGGTCAATGGATGTAGAGATTGGCATTGTCTGACCACAGTAATCAATGCATTTGACCATTTTTTAACAGACTGGCAGGATACAACTTTTCTATAATACATTCTCGGGTGACATTATATGTAATTAAATGACTCAAGGGTGACATTCCGACTATTTTGGTTGAAATCCGACGAATTATGTTGAAAAAGATGAAACTGCCCTTATTTTTCTATCTAATTTTACTTTATCTACCCTTCCTCCATCTTCCTCTCTTTCCCTCCCCCTCTTCCTCCATAGTTCATTCTTCTCCAATTGAACCTCAACAAAAGCAAAAATGAACTATCATCAGTTATCGGTATTGGTATTTTCTTCTCTTTTAGTAAAAACGGTTCTGTAGCAAGCAAAGCTCTAAGATTTTGCAAGCTTCAGAATTTCTCCTATTCATCATCGGAAGTGGTCCTGAAAAACAAAAGGAAAATGACATCTTGCTTGATTTTTGGGTTTTCCTTGAACTAGGATTCTGTTACTTTTGGATTACTATTTCTGAGTTTTGTATTGTATAGCCTCCCTCTCTATTTTTGCTTAAATATTTCACACAAGTTTGGACATAGCAATCAGATATTCAAATTTTCTGACGTTCATTTCATAGGATGGGGTTGATACTTGAACTGCTTGATAACTCTGTATGTGAGAGCCAAAGAGAGAGAAAATCAACCATTGGAGTTTTCCCATTTCCTCCCCACGTCAAATTCCCCACACTTATGACTGCTATAGGAAACCTTCAATTAACCAAACACAACAATTAAACTAATCAATCAATCAAACAAACAAACAGAGCGTGGTGAATTCAATTCGAAGAGGGGTGTACCTGTTCTTGCGACAAATGCGGCAGGGAGTAAAGATGGTGGCGAATTAAAAGAGAGAGGTTGTAGAGAGAGCAAGTTGCGCAAAGTAGGGGGATGAGTTAACGGTGGGGTAGTGAGAGCTCGGTGAAATCTGTGGCGTATACAATCTGGGTCACCATTGTTTTCAACTTCTCCAAGTCTCTACAAATTTTGTTGGGGTTCAATTGGAGATGAATGAACTATGGAGGAAGAGGGGGAGAGAATGAGAGGAAGGTGGAGGAAGGGTAGATAAAGTTAAATTAGATAGAAAAATAAGGGTATTTTCGTCTTTTTCAACATAACTCGTCGGATTTCAACCAAAATAGCCGGAATGTCACCCTTGAGTCATTTAGTTAAATATAATGTCACCGAGAATGTATTATAGAAAAGTTGTGCCCCTCCTGTCAGTTAAAAAAGATGTGTGGCACCCCCCATCAATTTTTTGCAGTAACATATAGTAAGCAGTTTCATATTTGACAAAGTATTTGTATGCCATTCATTAAAGAGTTATTTAAGTATAAAAGTGTATATACACACTGCAAAGTGTATGTCACCACTGTAACATTTACCTTATATATAAGTCCTATTGTCTGTCCTTTACATTATCTGACTACAATACTCAGTGCATATGGCTAGAGTTAAATAAAATATAACTTACAATTAAGTACAAAATGTATGCACACACTACAAGGGATATGAAAACACAGTAACATTTACTTTATATTTAAGTCCATAGTGTCTCTTTGAATTATACAAACGCACTACTCAGTGCATATGACCACGACAATAAAACTTAAATTTAAGTATTAATTGTTTGTCCACATTGCAAGGTGTATATAACCACAGTAAATTTCAGAACTAATTAAGTTTTTACCCATTGAAGTTTTGTGAAAGTAGGATTTTAACCCCAAGGTTTTAAAAATTAGTTTTATCCTACCTTAAGTTTGACTCAACTAATGATTAACTCATCTAACCTTTGTATTAAATATATACAACCTTTTCAAATCAAACTATTAATAAAAATTAATGTTAATGGACAAAATTGCCCTTAACATAAAATTTCTACAGTAGGGGAAACGTAACTTGAACATGAAGGAGATGATAACACGCAGTGAATTTAACTGATCAATTTTTTGGAAGGGTAAAGTTGTCTTTTCATTTTTTAATTAGGGTTATTTTAGACTTTTCATTAGGGGTGGGCATGGATCAGTTAACCGATCCGATCATAAATTCGGATCGGTTAACCGTATATTCGGATAGTTAAAATAATGATTCGTATCCAATCCGAAAGTTTCGATTAACCGGACTTTCCGTTAACTTCGGTTAACCGAATTGCCGGATAAAAAAATTTGCGATCTGTATCCGATCCGAAAGTCTCGATTAACCGAATTTCGGATCAGATAACTGTATATTCACGGATTATAAAGCACTCGTACTATAATAATCATTGTCCTTCTTATCTTAATGGGTTCAAAATGGTAAACTTTATGTATTGTGTTACATTTCTAGTTTTCTACGCTAATGACTACTAATTTACCACAAAAAAAAAAACATTTGAATGTTCAAAGTTGAAAATTAATTATTTTCGGATTTTCGGATCGGTTAACCGATCTGCCAACTTCAAAAATTATCCATTAATTATCCATTTTTTTGGATCGGATAATCGGATTTTTGGATCAGAACACGGATTACGAATTTTTTGCCCACCCCTACTTTTCATACCATCCTACAGGGGTAAAATTGTCATTCACCACAAAAGGAGTAAAATAATAAAAGATCCAAACTTCAAGTAGGATAAACCTAATTTCTCAAACCTTGAGGGTAAATTTCCACTTTCATTAAACTTCAATAGGTAAAATCCTAATTTGCTCGTAAATTCATGTTAATGGATCACAATGAATTTGAATTACGATTACTCACATCAATGGCTGCTCTCCCCCCCCCCCCCCCTAAAAAAAGACACATTATTTTAGCAAGCATATATAGAAGTTCTAATTGATGCATGATTCTTGGCAATCATATCTAAAAAACTGATTTTATTTGTTTCTAAAACCATGAGTTGTTTTATTGATCGGAACGTAGTTTTGCATTTAAAATCACATGTGTGGCTTCCCTTTAATCTCTACCATCATATCAAATTTAGTTAGTCTGAATTGCTTCTTCCTATCTTCTTACCTGAAATTTCTTCCTACTAGAGTCATCCCTATAATATATATATATATATATATATATGTGTGTGTGTGTGTGTGTGTGTGTGTGTGTGTGTGTGTGGATTTGGTAGGAAGAAAGTTTAGGTAGGAAGGGACGATCTCGATCGTCCATCTTTAATCCTATGGCTGGGAGCAAAACTACTATTTAACATCTAAAAACCACCATACATGTGGGATTCTGGGAAGAAATTTATTAGGTACTCCCGTGGGAGTACCATTCTCCCCTCTACTCCCGCCATATGTCACGCTGACATCATCTCCTTCTTTTCCTTTTTTCGCTGTCAACAATATATTAAATTCCAGATGTTGCCTTTTAATATTGCAACTTGGCATTAGCGTGTTGGCATGAGTTGAGCAATATTAACCAGCAGGTCACAGGTTCATTACCAGATCCATGGGATGCTCAACTTTTTTTTTATTTTATTTTCCTTCCTTTTCTTTATTCTATGTTTTTTACCCATTTTTTTTTATACTTCCTACATCATTTTATTTATCTTTAGAGGTATTGATGGATAATCGATATTATAAAAATTTTATTAATTATAATACATTTACACACCAAATATCATACTATTACACTTTAACAATAATATGTTTCTTCACCAAATACTGAACTGTTCCATACTAAATATAATATGTTTGCACACCAACTGTCGTACTATTACACATTTACATTAACTATAATAGTTATTTTATAAAAAGTTGGTGTGCAAAATTTATATATTTTTTTTATTGCACACTAGGCATAATATATTTGCACATTAAATATCGTATTGTTATACACTAACTATAATACGTTTGCATACCAAATATTGAACTACAGGGTATTAAATATAATACGTTTGCACACCAACTATCGTGTACTATTACTAACTATAATAGTTATTTTATAAAAGTTGGTGTGCAAAATTTATATTTTTTTTTATTGCACACTACACTAGGTATAATATATTAGCACATTAAATATCGTATTGTTATACACTAACTATAATACGTTTGCATACCAAATATTGAACTACTGGGTATCAATTATAATACATTTGTACATCGAATTTCGTACTATTATACACTAACTATAATTGTTATTTTATAAAGACTGATGTGCAAAATTTTTGTATTTTTTTATTACACACTAAATATAATACACTGTACACCCAATATCGTACTAATACATAGTAACTATAAAAGGTTTGGCACTAAATTATAATACATTTGTACACTAACACAAATTTCTCTGCACATTAATATAATTTTTTTTTGCACACTAGTGTGTGAAGGTGTGTGTGTGCTAGTGTGTAAAGATGTATGTGTTAGTGTGCACATGTGTATTTGTTAGTGTGTGTTAGAGTACAAAGGTATATATGATGATGTGTGTTTGTGTGCAAATGTGTATGTGTTGGTCTGTGTTAGTGTGCAAAGGTGCATGCCTTGGTGTGCAAAAGTATATGTGATGGTGCGTGTTTAGTGTGCAATTAGGTGTATGTGTTGGTGTGCAAAGGTCTACTCATTTACACACTATTATAGATTGCTTTGCACACCAACACAGACTTCTTAATTTGCATACTATAACTGACTCCATTGCATGCTAATATAGACGTTTTGTATACATTAATATAAACTCATTTGCACACTAGCATATACTCCTTTGTCCACTAATTTTTTTATACATTAGTTTGTAAAGGAGTCTGTGTTAGTGTTCAAGGGATTCGGGCCAGTGTGCAAAAGAGTTTATGCTATTGTGCAAATGAGTAAATGCTAGTGTGAAAAAGACTCAGCGCTAGTGTGCAAAGGAGTCTGCATTAGTGTGCAAATGAGTCTATGTTAGCATACAAATAAATTTTTTAGTATTTTATATGGCGTGTAATAAAAAAAATAAATAAATTTAGTTACGTATAGGTTAATATAATATTTTTATAAAATGTGAAGAGAAGCAAATATTGGGTAACATGAAAACTTTATTATAAATAAAAATAAATTAATTTAGTTAGGTATAGGTATACACATTTGCCGTTGCACACTAACACACCAACACATACAAACCTTTGCATACCATATTTACATATTCACAGACAAACACATTCGCCTTTGCACACTAACACACCAACACATACAGACCTTTGCACACCATATTTACATATTTACAGACAAACACATTCGCCTTTGCACACCAACACATACAGACCTTTGCACACCATATTTAAATATTCACAGACAAACACATTCGCTTTTGCACACTACACTAACACATACACTTTTGCATACAAACTCATACAGACTAGCACACTAATATAAACTCCTTTACATGCTAAAATATTTGGTGTACATTATTATCATACTTGTTGTGCAAGTACCTAGCATTTGGTGTCCAAAACTACATTATTGATAATAATAAAAGATATTTGATGTTCATTAGAAAAAAATAATAATAACTCAAAATAAAGAGTAATAAAACATATATTAAAAATATGGTGTGGAGAGAAATGTATATTTCATTTTAATGATTTTTTTTTAATTCAAAAAGTTTAAACATGCCCAACAATAAATTAAATACCTTATTATATTTGGGAGGTATTAATAAAGTATGCTTCTTTATAAATAAATAAAAAAAGTAAATTTATAAAAAAAAAGATTGTTATTAGTAGGATTTGAATCCAAGACTCTAAGGCAAGCATAAGAATCCTCCACCAGTAGGCTTTAACACACATTACGATCAAAATTGCGTTTTTTAATATTTAATAAATAGGGTTTCTGGGCCGGGCATTAAATTCACAGGAGATTCGGCTGAGATGCTGAGCTGGCATAGTGGGAGTAGGGAAGAGTTTTGTAGTCCCGTGGGAGCATGATCTAAAACTTGCTTTAGCTTCTAAAAATTACCATACGTGTGGGATTCTGGAAAGAAATTTATTTATTTTTAATTGTTCTGGGATTTTGGATTGACTTGGACAGAATATTTAAGAGATTAGGAGAGAGAAATTGGAAGAGGGAGAATGTCTAAAATTTGAGGATTATTTGAATTAATGGCGTGATTTCTGGGATATTATGGGGATTTGTTGATTTTTATTTTTTTTAAAAGAAAAAGTATCTAAGTGTAAACAAGGAAATTGCTTAAAATTTTGGGTTTCTATGATTTGGATAGAGAAAGAACTTGTTGTAATGTAGATTTTGATCACACTCTTTATCCTTGATGACCGCAATGACTGGTATTTGATGACCACATTCTTCGTCTTTGATGACAACACTGATTATATTAAATTTTGACCACACTATGTGACTTTGATGACCACACTGATTTGTATTTCATGACCACACTATTTGCATTTTATGACCACACTGACTGACATTAGATTTTGACTACACTATTTGACTTTGATAACCATACTATTTGCCTTTGATGACCACAATGACTGGTATTAGATTGTCACCATACTCTTTGCCTTTTGATATGTCCCCACTAACACGTATTTAATAACTAAACTCTTTGCCTTCATGACCACACTGTTTGGTATTTGATGTCCACACCCTTTGCATTTGATGACCACACTGTACTTGTGATTGTCTATTGACAAACGACATATCTGTTGTACTTGATGCATAAGTCTTGGCAATCATATCTTTAAAATTGATTTTATTTTTTATGCAAGAATAATCAGATTTTTATTCCATTAAAGATTTCCCCTTAATTGCCTCTAACTAATTATTTTTCTTTTTTTTTTTTTTAAAATAGAAAACCAGTAGTTGTTTTTTAAGGGGTGATAAGTGGTTTTTCATTAAAATACCACATGTGTGACAGTTTTAATCTCATCCATCGGATCCGGATTGAACGCTCCAAATTGTTTCTTCCTACCTTCCTACCTAAACTCTCTTACTAGTGAATCCGTCCATATATATATATATATATATATATATATATATATATATATATATATATATATATATATATATATATATATAAAATTGGATTCTAACAATCTCAACTTTAAATTTCTGTTGTGGTGGTCAAAAAAAAAATTGTATTGTAGTGGTACCAAGTCCATCACCACATTCTTTTTATTTTTTTTCATGCCTACCCCATATTGTTTTTGTTTTTTTTTCTTTCCAGCCCCCAGATAGCTAATGAAGTGTAGTTCCTAAATTATTTTTAAAATTTTTTTTTGAGATTCCAAGAAATTATTATGATTTTTTAAAAAGAATAAAATTGAAAAAATCATTAAAAATTGAAAAAAAATTGAAAAAAATTGGGAGTAATGCTGTAAATTCATTAAAAATCGTGGTAAAGTGTTATACAAAGTTTTGAATCAAATGCAACACAAAATCTATGATATTTAGGGTATACTTTCAATTATGTCCCACTACAATACAATTTATACTTAAATTTAAATTTTATATTGTCGTACCTCGTGGTCATGAGTAGTGTGGTCATATAATGCAAATGGAGAGTATGGACTTAAATATAAAGTAAATATTACTATGTTTACAAATCTCTTGAAGTGTGGATATACATTTTGTTCATAATTGCTAGTTATATTTAACTGTGGCCATATGCATTGAGTAGTGTGGTCAAACTACACTCCCTAATATCCATGATCGTAATTCCAGTTAATGTGGCCATGGATATAAGTTTTTTTCCAGTTAATGTGGCCATGACCACAATTCCATTTAATGTGGCCATGGATATATATTTAATTGCAAGTTCTTTTTTTTTTCCAGTTACACACATATGAGTTGATCTAAGTGAGTGTGACCATGGATATAAGTGAATGCGGCCATAACCATGACAACACTTTCATATACATGACCACACCTCCCTAAGTTCAATATTATCAATGTTGTCAAATTATATTCATATCCACACTCTCTAATATCTATGATCATACACTACATAAACTTGTCCACACTCAGAACTCAACATCTTTGAAATTGATACCTAGATATACCCAACACAGTACATAAATTTATACACTCTTAACACAATGTAGTTATTGTTGAGGCCCTTGAGGAGGGAGGGGTGAAATTCACAATTAAGATCTACACGCTAGGTAAGGACGTTAGAGCAAACTTCCTTGGTTTCAAACCAAGGATCAAAACATAGTGTAACTGAAATACCTCATTATATTTATGTCAATCAAAGAACAAGTTACACTTACTAAACAAAATTAGAAGTAATAGCCCGAAGGCAGTTACTGATAGATTCATTAACACACTCACACAGCCTAAGTGCCTCAAGGCTCTGCTACACATCATCTCACCACCACATGTGGACACAATGAGTGC